>LR548928.1:0-274490 GCA_900536415.3 Caenorhabditis sp. 38 MB-2015
TCTCTACTACGCCAAAACACAAGGAAAAAGAAAAGAAATAAAAAGAAACGACATTTCAAATTGCCTCCTCTTCCTCAACGGGTCTCGCCGCGCTTCCTTATGCGCCTTTAACGGCCGCGCCTTCTCTCTCCCAATTTTCTCAATTTCATTCTCTCCTAAATTCGTCCTAGAGATTGGTGAGCGCCTGCTCTCTCTCTCTTTTTTTCCTTTGTTTTCAATGTTAATTTCACTTTAATTATTTAGATTCACTTTCAGTCGAACTCCTTGGAGTTCTCCCTATAAATTCTAAATTCTCTATTCGTTAAATTCTAAATTCTCCTCTTTTCTGATCCAAACAGTGCTTAGCGAGACTCGATCCTTTTCCAAGCCTTCCTGGCTTCTATAATCCTGATCCTGATCCAACAAATATTATCTTTCGGAGGACTGTTGAGTCTGGACTCTTCACCTATTTTTGGACGTAAAATAACGATAATTTCAACTGTTTCTATTCAATAAACTCTTATTTTGTCCTATGTTGTGTTTGTTCCGTCGTCTTTCCCACTCAGCATGAGCGAGTCGCTCATTCCTTCATGAACCTTCAACTCCATACCACTGAACCGCAAAATGATCCACATCCTTTGTGACGATTGTGAGCCACATCACCTAATTAGTGCGCTCTTACCTAGATGCCGCCACAATTGCGGATGATTCTTGAAACATCAAGAACATTATCAAGCTGTCGACCAACAAACACCTTTTTTCCTGAAAAATAATTGACCAAATTAACATAGAACATGTTTTTAAGTAACAGAAGAACTTAATGGATCGAATTCACAAATGATATATAAACCAAGTCATCTGCAAGACTCACATCATAACAATTATGTCGTCATCTCTTATTTTCTTCCTTGCATTTTTCTTTTTCTCAATCCCAACATCCAAGTCCTGCCCAGGATTATTTGGAATGTCTTCTGGTGGATGTGGATGTGCACCACCAGCTCCACCTCCACCAATGTGTGGATGTGGTGGACGAAAGAAGCGATCCCTCCCAGAAAAGCCAGAGTTCTTTGGTATTGCTGGAAAGGATACTGAAGTCCTATGTAATACACCAGAATTAAAGGAGATTATCAGACAGGTTAGTCTTGATGTAATGACTGTTGAGATAAGAAAGGTTCCAGAATATGCATCCAAGTCAAGTCGACTCGTCGAAAGCTCTTCAAAGTGCTCTAGAAGCCAAGATGCTCCAAAGATATGTTGTCGTGTGTTCAGAGCATCCATTTGTCTACACAGTTCGAATGAATTCTGCTTATTGCGGAGAAAAGAAATTCAACCATTATTGCCATGTTTTTGCTATCTAATTGTGAGTAAAAATTGGACTATTTATATGTCTATGCAACTATTTTCAAAATAAATGTCTTTCACACACAAAATATTGATCATCTTGATGTTTGTTGTCCAACAAGCATTCAGCTTTAGCACAGGTAAACCACAGAACCCATGTACATACTTGTGCTCTGTACCTGTGCTCACTCAGCCATTAAAAAATCGCAAATTTTGGTCGATGTTAATATTTTCTTTCGCTAGTACTGTATTCTACTGTGGTGATCACTGATAAAAGCAACGTGGAAGAAAGAACATTTTCTTGCGAAAATATTCAAATTAGTGATAAATGTCACATTGTACAAACTATTATTTTATCAGGTATATTATATGGTGTTGTGTTGTGTTATCAAATGATGATGGAAATGTCCAAAGTTCTAAAAAAGACTCGAACCGGAGAGATGTGCCGGTTTATGAAGAAAATAATAGAAAATCAGAAAACATTCAAAAAAAAAAGCTTATCAGTTTTTGGATCGTGAAAACTTGGTCCAGGAAATAGAAAATCAGTATCGAAGAATAGATTCGGAAATAACCCTGTATGTTCAGGAATAATGATATATAGGTCCTGCATAGACTTCGTATTTGCCTTTTATAATTGATAAGATCCTATTCGCGGGCTCAAAGCAAATCTATTTTTTTTCCTGATTTCATATCGGTCCATAAGAGACTACGTATCAAGCCACGGACTTCTATAAATTGTTTATATTTATATAAATTAACTGAGAGAATTATGTTTCAAAATTTTTATAAGATTATATTATAAAAACTTAGGATTTATAAAAAGTTGTTTCTCAATTCGTTAAATAATTTCTGTTTCGAGACCGTATGCAGGTTTTGTATAGGCCTGAAATCAATACATATTCATGCTTTGAATCCTGTCTGAATCACGTTTTCATTTCGCTTAGGCATTCTTTGAATCACTGGGGCTCGAACACTTGGCTTTGTTTGCAAATAAACTTTTGAACATTGATAATTATTTCTTTATTTATTTATTTGATAAATTACGAACGATTCGCTGCTTTTTTACAAACGTATGCTCTCATCACAGTGCTACACGCCTCATTGTTCCAATTCTCATACCACTTATCATGAGAGAGATCTGGAGCAGTTTCAACGCACAATTCCTTGCCCGGGTTGTCTGGTTGTTTAGGAGCCCAGTTGAGGTAGTCAGTTGGTGTTCCATCAGTCCAAACCCAATCAGATCCAACTTGATGGAGACCGATCCAGGCAAGGTCCTTCGGGTTTCCTTCTTTCACACCACAAGCAGCGAGATCTGAAGAGACAATCAGTTATAGGAACAAATTCTTCGGTT
Source organism: Caenorhabditis sp. 38 MB-2015 (assembly GCA_900536415.3). Lineage (NCBI taxonomy): Eukaryota > Metazoa > Nematoda > Chromadorea > Rhabditida > Rhabditidae > Caenorhabditis > Caenorhabditis quiockensis. The sequence continues at coordinate 2,672 of LR548928.1, forward strand.
AATGTAGAAAACTCACTGTTGACAAGAGTATTCTCGATTAATGAATGAATTGATGCCAAATGAGCATCGAGAAGAACACAAGCAGCTTCAGCATCAGCCCATTTCAATTGATGGTAAACTCGGTAGCAACTATTTGTCACATCCAAGTATGTCCATCCTTGATCACACGATGCTGCACATACTTTAGCTGGACATGGAGTAACTGTTGGACAGGTTGTTGCTGGAATAATCTGGTAAATATTTCATCTTCTCTAAAAAGAATACTCACGAATTGGTGTGGTTTGTGGTGGACAGGTTGACGCCAAAATTGGTGGAGTGACACATACAAATGGTCGATAGGATGTGCATCCAATGGCAGACCATGTTCCGTCGGATTTATCTTGACTCACACAATCTGCTCCACTTTGTGGCTGACTAACTTGCCAGGCACTGTAACTGAATACACTTCCATCGGTCCATGTCCATGTTCCACTTGTTTCCAAATCATTTGCTCCGATCCAATAATCGGAATAGTTGGTATTCTTAAAGGCAATGGCTCCATTTCCTTGAACCAATGAGTTTTCTTGTCCATTTTGGATCGATGCCAAGTGTCCACCCAAGTTTGTACATTGCTCTTCAGCGATCAAATACTGCGCGGGAGCGGTGAAGTATTGATAACACCGGTTGAAATGTGAATTATAGATTCCTCCGGTGTTACATGATTGAGCAGAAACATAAGAAACTGCTAAGAGAAGAAGAAAAAGTTTAGAAATCATCGTCTGATCTGATTGATATGTTTTATCAAACTCTTTATATATAAGCATTTTATTACAGTCAATTAAACTGATAAACAAAAATGGAAACTTGTGGGAGTTTTTCGTTTCATTGAATAATTGTTAGAGAGGTCAAAGATGCAAAGGTGATGCCTTGACTAAATAGATACTATTGAGACAATATAGTGCTTTTGAATAGGTTCTTTTCTGATATGACATAGGTCTTAAAAATCACCCCTATAGTCTAGTTTTGAATAAAACCTGTCTTCTTCTTTTTATAATTCATGTACGAGCCCTGTAAAACCTTTTTGTTCTATAGTTCAATCAGGAAATGCGCAAATAGAGTTTGTAGTTAGCATGAAATACTGCTGGATCCCTCGGTCCAATGAAGAAAATTTATTTTATTTTTTTTTTTGAATGAACATTTGAACATTGATATATCATTTATTTGATAAATTACGATTGATTAGCAGGTTTTTTACAAACATAAGCTCTCATGATAGTGGTGCATTCCTCATTGTTCCAATTCTCATACCACTTATCGTGTGAGAGATCTGGAGCAGTTTCGACGCACTGGTATTTTCCCGGGTTATCTGGTTTCTTTGGAGCCCAGTTGAGGTAGTCAGTGGATGTTCCATCAGTCCAAACCCAGTCATTGCCAACTTGATGGAGACCAATCCAGGCGAGGTCTTTCGGGTTTCCTTCTTTCACACCACAAGCAGCCAAATCTGAAGGAAAAGTTGGAATAAGTCCAGGAACAGAATAAAAACTCACTATTGACAAGAGTATTTTCAATCAATGAATGGATTGAAGCCAAATGAGCATCAAGAAGAACACAAGCTGCTTCAGCATCAGCCCATTTCAATTGATGGTAAACTCGGTAACAGCTATTAGTTACATCCAAATATGTCCATCCTTGATCACACGATGCTGCACATACTTTAGTTGGACATGGAGTAGCAGTCGGACAGATTGTTGCTGAAATATTCCAGTAAGAATCTCAACTTCCCCATGAAACTCACGAATTGGTGTGGTTTGTGGTGGACATGTTGACGCCAAAATTGGTGGGGTGACACATACAAATGGTCGATAGGATGTGCATCCAATGGCAGACCATGTTCCATCAGATTTATCTTGACTTACACAATCTGCTCCACTTTGTGGTTGGCTAGTCTGCCACGCACTGTAGCTGAAGACAGTTCCATCAGTCCATTTCCATGTTCCACTTGTCTCCAAATCATTAGCACCAATCCAATAATCGGAATAGTTAGTATTTTTGAAGGCAACGGCTCCATTACCTTGAACTAAAGTGTTTTCTTGTCCATTTTGGATCGATGCCAAGTGTCCGCCCAAGTTTGTACATTGTTCTTCAGCAATCAAATACTGCGCAGGAGCGGTGAAGTATTGATAACACCGGTTGAAGTGGGAGTTATAAATTCCTCCAGTATTACATGATTGTGAAGAAATATATGAAACTGTCAACAGGAGCACAACTAATTTGAACATCATGATCTAATTGGTTTTGTTTTATCAAACTCTTTATATATATTGACATTTTATTACAGACAATCAAATTGATAAACACAAAAGGTAACACGTGGGAGTTCAGTACCAATTAACATATATTAAATTGATAGATAGGTTAAAGATCAGTGGGTAAGTATTTTCACATCGACATCATATCGATCCGGACATCTACAGTACCCTCCATCGTTACCATGTTTTCCTGATGCTCCGGGAGGTCCATGTGCTCCACCAGGTCCTTCAGTTCCTGCCATTCCAGCCATCCCAATATAACCTTGAATACCAATTGGACCAATGCCTCCATCTTTTCCTTTGACACCAGGTTGACCTTCTTTCCCTGGTGGACCCATTGCGCCTTTGACACCAATTCGATTAATATACCTGACCCCATCGATCCCATTGACACCTCTCTTTCCAACTATTCCATCTCCTCCAGGAGTTCCAGCCGCTCCAATTTCTCCCGGCATTCCAGGCATTCCATTTCTTCCCGGTCTTCCTGGGATACCTCTAGGACCTCTCAACCCTCTTTTACCACGCGGTCCTTCATCTCCTGGTTCTCCAACTTGTCCACGTGGACAATTGAATGGTGCATAAGATGGTGCAGCTGGTGGACTTGGATGAGCATCAAATCCATCGTATCCATCAACACCATCTATACCATCCTCCCCATCTTGTCCTTGGTCTCCAATTGGACCTGCCGGACCAGCTGGACATGGATTCGATAAAGAGAAACAAGAACAACTAGGGGTGAAACTCGACAAAATTCTTTCAGGTGGAAATTCACCAGATCCATCCGATTCAAAGTCACTAACACTTCCAGAAGCTTCTGAAAATGGATGGGAAATTTTGGTGATATGGGTGGAAATATGACTTACGGTATCCTCCATAGTTTTCCCGTCGAATCCTGGCAATGTTCACAACTTCCTCTCGAAGTTCAACCATCTGTTGCCAACCCAAATCAGTTTCTCGCTGAAATTCGAAAATTGAAGGGATTCTGAAAGGCCCATTTTGAAGGAATCTGTGATTTTTTTCAGAAATTAGATTTTAAAAAGTTTGAATCTCATTTTTGGAGCTTTGTTCAGGACTCATTTTCGCCTCTAATTTTTGGAGCAGGTCTTATGGATGTTAAGATGAGTTCCCTCAAAATAGGTTCCTTCCAGAATCTCTATAGTTCTTGTACCTTTACTACTTGCATTCCATAGTCAAGCTCTTCAAATAATGAACCAACATCCCTTGCTATCAAAACCAGCACAGAAAGTGAGAATACTAGTGAAAATGTGGAAAATGAAAGGGTTAACTTAACCCAACAACTGGACATAATTATGATGAGGATGACTAGTAGCCAAAGCTATCAGTCAATCAGTCAGTCACAGGACAGTATCAAATTAGGTTAGAATAACACGAGAAATGAGGTGGAATGAGGTTATTTATATGTTCGAGAGGAGAGATACCGGAACAAAACAAAAAGAACATTTTATGGTTTTTTATTTGAGATTTTGTGAGATAGAACAAAAAGGGCATTTTATGACCGAAAAGAGAATGTTGCAATAGATCCGGGAAAAAACGTGAACTGGACTATGATATGATATTTAGACTAAAGATTCGAAATTATCAAGTATTTCTAGAGTTTATAAATATCAAAGATGAGTTTCAAATTTTATCCAAATGATGGTGGATTCGTATCAAATGATGGGTTTATTTGGACAGAAAATAATCCAGATGTTCAACTTATTGAACCGCCTATATTGGTTTCTTGTAGTTTTAATTATCTACAATTTAATCGACATGTGAGTTGAGTAACTCTGATGATGACTTTTCACATTTCGCGAAATCTGACTCTGAAAATTCATGATATTTAATAGAAACTTTGTCCCATCCATATTTTCCAGCTGAATCGTCCACCAGAAAAAAGAGTCCTCCGCCTTGTTAACCATGGTGACTACCCAGTTGCATACAAAATTCAAACCACTGACAACTATTCATATTTCATGGATCGAGTATGTGGAGTAATACCAGCAAGACGAATGGTTTGTAATGCGCGAGTTCGAGCAACAAATATAGCCGAAATTCAAATATTTCATCGACCATATAGTTGTTATCAAGATGAGGAACAGTGCAAATATCATAACATGTAAGTATTCCTACATGTTTTGGTTTGAAAATGTTGAAGAAAATGTTTGAAGTCCACGAAAAGACAAGTTGTTTATCCTACTTGCTCCATTCATGTGCTCCACATTTTCTCCAACTGCCATTTTTCACAACGAAAGGGCATATGAGAAACTTCGCGTTCTTTTGCATTATACTGGAACCCTGGCAGCGGATAATTTGGACAAACGTGAGTATCTTCATTTTCCTGGGCTTGATAGTTTCAATATATTCAGCCAAGCAACTTCTACTCCGAGGGATTAAAGGATGGTGTACCTGGAAGACGGATCATACCACTGAAGATATGTTAGATCTTCAGAAATGTTAGTTTTCAAATGAATATCTTTTAAAAAATCACAAATTTCAGTGAAATCTGTTCGAATGATGCTCCGAACGTCAAAAGAGGCAACAACTTGCAACGATGTCGAGAAAACCAATGTCAGAAATTTTTAAAATCTAAAATTTACAACAAAAAAACTATTTCAGAACGCACCCCAACTTATGAGACCTTACTCTGTTTCTCAACAAGTTTCCTCGTAAGTAAATATCGAATTTTCAACCGAAATCATGAAGAATTTTCAGACTGAATAGTAGCAGAGCGGAAAAACTAGGATCTTCTCAACAAGCTCCGAAGTTGACAAAAAAGAAGGCCGAGCAGAGTATCAGTGAGTTTTACACTTTCTCTAGTCATCCATCACATACTCCGTGTTTTTTTCCAGTGAGTCGATTTTTCGATGTTGTGACCAAGAAGAAATCAAACGATTCGTTGAATCATAAATCCTCGACCACTCCAACTGTTTGATAAATATAAATTAGTTTTATTACACTTTTTACACGTAAAATGTCGTCCCGTTTATCTGAGCTCGTTGAGTTTTTCCAAATATTTCTCGATTCCTCTTCGAACTTCGTTCAAATTGATCTCCATGAAGTGGGCGTATAAGCATAAAAGAATCAAAGAGAGCAGGATGAGACGATTGATTTTTCGCCAAATTGTTGAAGTTGGACGAGTTGGTGCGAGCCTGAAAAAACGGAACCGATTATTTTAGAGTGTATTTTTCCGAACTTTATTGACAAACTTCGAATTTTCAGAATTGGTTTTCACAGTTACAAATTTTCTAGGAAACGAGTTTCAAGAAAGATTTAGACTTTTTCGAATGCAAAATTGAAACTATAGTAACTTCGGTCAAATCAGGTTTTTATTTTTAGCCTTTTGATATGAAAATATGCGCGGTGGGGTTCTTTGACTCGTACAATCTGAATGTGATATCAAACAACGTAGGAAGTCCCATCCAAGAACAGAATAATAGACATCAATAGAGTGTTTGCCACAAACATTTTGATTCAAAACACATTCAAGTTTGATTTATGAAACAGTAAATTTCATAGTTTTCAGATACTTTCCTTTGATAAAACTTTAAATATTGGTTTCAAAACTTTTGTAAAACACTTACCACATTGTCGAATAGAGTTGAAGAGGCCCGAAAATCAATGCAAATGCAGTTGCAACAAAGCAAATCACATTGAATGGCATTGAAAAATCAGGAACCGGTAAGGCGACAAGTATTGTATTAGTGTGAATTGTATAAATATCGTCCTGATTTCCACCACTCTGTATAACATAGATAACTGCAGCTGGAATATTCATACCATGATTGGCGTCTGGTGGATAATCATCCAATCTCAACAACTTCTTGTCAAAAGGTATCGATATTTCACATTTCATTCCGGACTTCAGATCAATTTCATATTGTAATAATACCGAATTCTTTTCTTCTTTGGTCGTTTTCATTGCTTTTCTTTTAACTTGGCAATTTTTGAAGATAATTTTTGAGTATCTTGGTTGAATAAAATATGGTAAAATTTGTGAAACTTCGATTTTCGAATCCTTATCACCGTTTTGAATATTCAAATGAAGTATTCCGTTTTGTTGATCGCTTCCTCCTTGAGAAGTCCAAGCTCTAACCAAAGAAGCAGTTTCCGGAACATGAATTGGTTGAGCAGAAAGATCGATATCGAATGGTTCCGAGTTGTTCAACATATTATAGATTTGCGAATTCATCTCAATCTTACTTTCCTTTGCAACTTCACAACGAGTATTCAGATGTTTTCCGAAAACCTCCGACAATCGCCACGTGGATACTTCGCTATTCGTATTTTTCACAACTACAGTAACCCCTACTTCCATTTCAACAATCAAGCTTTTCTGAACAATCAAATGTGACGAATGATACATAACATCATATAATTTCGAAGGATGTAAAAGTGTAGAGATTCCGGATTGGCGACAAGCCAAAAGCTTTCGAAGACGTGTCAAATTTTCAGTGCATGTAGTTTCACCAGAAAGAACTCCATATCTGAGAAAAAATTCGATTATTATGAAGAATCAATTTTTAAAAAATTACCGTCGATAAACATTTTTTGACTGATTAGGATGATGGAAAACACGAAGTTCGGGAGATGTGATGAGAGAAATCTGTGACAAGGATGTACACAGTATTCCGTTCAGAGCTTCGATTAGGAACTGGAGTTTTTTGTCGGCTCTAAAACAAGTTTCAGTTAAAAAAAATGTTAACTCAATTGTTATTGTACATTTTGTAGTTTTTTGGAGTAATAATTATGATAATTCAAAATTGAAATTTACTGCCTCATTTCGAAACGGATTTTGAAATTGAAAATTGACTGAAATTTTGACAGTCAAAAATTTTCACAAAAGCTCATGACTCGCGGACCTCTTTTTTAACATTTTTTGAATTCAAACCTGATTTTATGCAGTAATTTTTTTTTCACTATTTCAACATTTTTATTCGAAAAATCACAAACAACTTTTTAAAGATTAATTCTTTCCGGAACTTGATTAGTATGAAATACATTTTGAAATTAAACTACCTTTGCTCATTTTCAGCTCCAAACACGGCATAAACTTGTGCTCCGTGAATACTGGATGGTTGTGTTCTCATTCCCCATTCATCTTTCCATCTTCCTTGTCCCATAATAACCATCAAATATCTAATATCATATTCCTCAATCAATTCATCCAAAATTCTCGGAAATACTTCAAAATCCTTCTCTTTACTTTCTCTCCAAGACCAAAACCGAAATTCCGCTTTGAGATCTTTTTCTCCAATTTTTTCGAGTTTCAAATTCTCCCCGTATTCCTCAATTGCTTTACATACTATAACTAACATTAGGCACAACCATATTTTCATCTGAAACTTTTTTGAACTTGATTTTTCCAAAACGCTTCCGATATCCAGATGTAAGTTTACAATAAGAATGTTAATAAAATTCAAGTCTTCAATGTAATCTTCGAATATTTTATTGCAATGGAGATCTACAGCACACGGGCACACTCGTTTAGGGAAAACATAATAGGGGAAAATACAATTTTGGCACAGGAGAAAAAACAAAGCACACTGGGAAATATCAACAATCTGATTAGGCTAAAACTTCGGATAAGAATCTATTTGGGAAGAAAAGAAGACCCTCGATTGAGTCGTCACGGCAGATTACACCTTTCTCTTCAGCTGCCAAAAGTCTGAAAAATTGAGTTTTAGTATGTGAAATCAATATTACTGTTGTTTTTTTGTTGAAATTTCGACTAGACTTTGGACCTTTCAAGATTCACCACTTGAAGTTTTCGACCGAAAAATGAGTTTTTCGAGATTTCTAGAGTGCATATGTTTTATTTTTTTGGCAAGTACATTAATTTTTACATATTTTATCTGATAAGCTTTAACAAACCTCTCTCTAGCCAATACTACAGTTGTTCCTAAACTATCAGCCAACTCGTTCGCCGAAGCTCTTCCCAGTTTGGTTACGAAATCCGCCGTTTGATCTACCGTATTATCCAATGACGATGAGCGAAGTTGTACAACAAGTACACCCGATGCAAAACGATGTAACCTAAGAAAAAATTGATATAGCAATTTTCAAAAACAAAATCTTACTCTAGCGGAGAATCAATACGACTAAGTGATTCACACGCGTTGATAACATCTTCTGGTGATAATAATTCCATTCCTCTAGCTCTATTTATTCTACAGTATACTTCTGGAAGGGCAATCATTCCACCATTTTCCTGAAAAGACCACGATTTTTTTACGGTTGTTATTTTTTTTTCTAGGAGAGCTTACTTTAACATGATCAGTGAGAATATCCGAAATTTCTTTCGCTAGTGATTTGAAATATTCAGTATCGGATCCAACAAATGTAGACTTTGTGACTGGATCAGATACTCCAAGGGAAAGCAGGTATGATTTGAATTGAACCGTCTAAAAAATAAACATAATTTAAGAAACGCACATCCTTCACAATACCTCATCATCCGTGATTTCTCCCTTTCTTGATCTGACTTTCTCTGAGATACTTTTCGATAAATTTACCATTTCCCTAGCGGATTCCATCAATTTCGACATATCATCAAACGCCTGCGTGATAGTTTCATGAGTTTTTTGATGATTTTCAGCAAGTCGTCTTTCAATTCCAGCAATTCCGAAAGATCGTACATTACCACTAGCTCGTGACTAAATGATATGATAATTTTAAATCAATGAGAAAATTAACTTACCCCGGCCGAAGAGGAACTTGAGCTTGATCTTTGCCATGTTTTCCTTTTGATCGCATCTTCATATTTTTTGAAAAACTGAAAATGTCCTTTTATATTTCATTTTCGGAATTGATTTCATGACCCGTTCCGGATTTCTGGGATTTTCTGAGAAAATAACAACTGAATAAATTCGATATGAACTCGTGAATAGAAACTCGAATATCACGGTATTTTCAGTAATGAGTTTTATTGATCGATTACAAAGATACTTTGTTAGTTTTATTGTTTTTTGTTCTTTTACGGAATATTTGGTATTCAAAAGCTTTCGTTATACTTGAAGAACTATCAGCGATATTTTAGGTGAATCTTTGTTTTCTACAAAAATTATTTACCAACTTAAAATCAGGTTATGTTTCGAGATTTTCATTGCGATCGATCGCCAGAATGTATTCACGAAAAACCATGATACTTAAATTTTAATTGGAACTCTGATTTTATACTTCTTCAGTTACATTTTTCGGAAAAACCTGGAATCTCAGAAGCTCAGCTACCGAAAATGACACAACCTCTGTTACAATCCAAACAACTCACATCATCCTCTCCGCCATGTCTAAAAACTAGTCTCAAACTATCAAATTGACTGGAATTAATAGGTCCAACATTTCCTGATTTCGGCTTCTCTAATTTCACCACAATTTTGCCGCCTTTACTGAACATTGATTTGTGATGTTTTTCAATTGAGACAATTAAAGAGTGGTGGAGCACGAGACGTCGGTCCTGAGAAAATGTATTTTTATGCTTAAAACCAATAAAAACTTTTAAAATCACTAACTGGATCACTGGAATCAGCCCATATTATTCGTTGCAAAGTCAGTGAAGCGGTTCCTTGCTCGAACTGGGTCTGAAAATGATAAAGATTGATAATTTTGTTATTTGAAAAAATTTTGTAAATTGTAAAAATTTACCTGTTTCAAGTCTCCTTCGTAGATACCAACATGACCAGCCTGGCACAACAATTCTTCAGTGCTTTCGCCAGGTGTATACCATGATAACCGATTCATTCAATAACCAGTCGAAACTCGAAACAAAATGAAAATGAAAAAAAACGGGGGAGAAATGTCGGCTTTTCACTAAAATAAAGTCAGAGACGTAGAGGGAAAGAAGGCGCGTAGGAGGAAAAATGAACAACAGAAAAATGGAAAAAAAGAGAAGAAAAGAAAGAGAGGAGGATTACCTAGAGTGGTCCAGTCCCTAAACTTGTTATTTTTTCGTTTTTCAAAAAAAAAAAATAACGGCGAAGAGATTTTTTTTTGGTGAATGGAAGAGGGAAAAGACGAGCATTTGATGAGTTTTTTTCGAGATAGAATTTGCAAAAAGGGAAATGGACTTTCATGGGTGTGTAATTTAAATAGTTAGAATTATCTGAAATTTAACAGAAAAAAGACAGGAATAGTGAGAAACCAACTACTAATTTTTTAAAACAAAACATTCATGTACAATAAAAATTTGGATGATAAAATAGCAGTAAAACCTGAATACTATGAAAACTCGTATATGATTACATGAAGAAACTATATGAAAGAGCATGGGATGACACAAACAGACTTGCTGCACACATAAATAAAATAACTATTCATCTTTGATAATTGTGATGTCAGAGTGAGACGCTCTTGTTTCATTTGCCATCACAAAATTCTCGTTGTTGTCCGATCCCTGAAATATGTCAATTTATGTTACTTGTCATGAGAGAACAATAACCCCTAGTGACTTAGTTTCATGGAATTTCACATTTTCCCCCATAAAACTCACGAACAACCTGTTCTTATTTTTAATAGAACACAATTTAAGTTTCGAGAAGTTTTTCGCTTCCGATAATTGCGCAGTTAACAATACCAATCCTCTCCATTCCAAATTTTGTGGTGATAAAAAGTGGGGAACAATGATTCCTTCGTAAAGCATATTAGGTTTATAATCAACCATTGTTTGATTTTCATCAATAACACAATTCAATCCAAGGATTTTCGATGTGAATTTGAATTTAGTTCCATTTCTATCTACAAACACGAGGTCGCGAACGTAAATCGCCTGTTCTGGGAAATCATGCTCTTGAAAGTGCTGATCGGTTAATAAAGTGATGTTGTTCATTTCGAAACGATCATTGTTGAACTTGGCAGTGTATTTGACAACCTATAAATGATTAATTCACTATTGGATATGATGATAGTAATACTTACTTCGACACTGAATCCTCGGTCACTATGCTTGTTTTTCGAAAGTCGAGCTGCTCCATGATATCCCTTCATCCATCCAGTTACATCATTCCATCCTACCCACTTTGTCTCATCGTTGTTCCTACTGAATCCAATCAATGCAAAGCCGCTGATAAGAAACCCATCGTTTTTGCCAAATTTTACTGATTTGATACAACGGGGATTTTGAAGGAACTTCATTCCGCGATGTTGGTTTTCTCCGACTTCCAACCAATATCCAAACCACAATCCTTTTCTTTTTTCTTTATTGTCTTCCACCTTGATTTTTCCCATGCGACGTGAATAAATATCTAGCATCTTCTCATCGGCTGAAACTTTCACAACAATTCCTTCGGCATAGAAAGGAAAATCTATTTTATAAAGTTGATTTGCATGACCCCAGCTAAAAAAAAGATTTTAACTGAGAATTGAAAATCTAAACGCACTAGTATTCATCCACCAGCTTTTGCACTTGAGCATCTGTGATTGATGTCGATGACGATGATGCTACTGTTTTAGGAGCTACATCTTCTGTTGTTTCACTGTTGATCACAGAGTTTTGTGATAACCCTTTTTGAAATCTCAGTTGCACGTTGTCCCAAATAACTTTAAATGCCGGATCGTCTAAACATGCCTGTTCCAACCGTTGTTTGGCGGACATTCTCGGCCTGAAAAGTACAGATTTTTTTTTCCAAAACTCCGTTTCAAAAAAGAAATACGATTCATGTTTTTTTTTTCAAAATCTTCGAAAAAAAATGTAATTTACCAGCTTCAACTCAAATTTTCTGCTACTTATTTTTCTGGATTTATAATCTACTTTCAATTTTTTTATGCTAATCGCTTTCTTTATATTGAATTCAGGCATTAAAAAATAAAAACCTCGCCCTGAGAAAAAAAAACAAAAATTCAAATCATGGTGTGTGAAGCAAACGTGGACTATTGTACTGCGTCGCACCCCTATCTTTCGTGAACTGGCAAGTTGCCAGGGGCTCTACGCACTGAAAGTGTGTGGTGTTCACTTCACTTTTCGTGCGGAACCCATTTTCACGCGCCCCCTTTACGGTGCCTAAATCCGACTAGTTTGGTAACAAAATGACCGGAGTAAGTTTGAATTTTGCTATTTTTTCATGTTTTTGATAGGGCCAAATTTCATAAGATTGGAAATTATGAGCTTTAGGCTGATTTTCGAAATTGTGATTTTTAGAAATTTGAAAAAAAAATGTTTTCAGAAATTATACGGAAACAAGGACAACTTCAGAACCCAAAAGGTCCTGATTGCTGCCAAGCTCGGAAACAAGACCGTCTCTCTTGCCGGAGAAACCGCCCCAGCTGACAAGTTCCCACTTGGAGTTGTACGTTTTTACTTTTGTCAGTGTTTGACATTGTGAGCTGTCAAACTTTAGTTTTCAGACTCCAGCATTCGAGGGAGATGCTCTTCTCTTCGGAGCTGAATCGATTGCTCTTCATTTGGCTGGAACCCCAAACAACCTCGCAGAAGTTGTTCAATGGCTTCAATATGCTGAAGGATACTTGCTCCCAGCTGTTTTGGGATACGTTCTCCCATCAGTATCAGCCGCCAATCTTGACAAGAAGGTAAACTGAAATGATTGTTTGTAAATATAAAATATATTTAAGGCTCTTGATCAATACAAAAGCGAATTGTTCGCTCAACTCACCACCCTCAACAACATCCTCGTGAGCAGAACTTTCCTCGTTGGTGAGAGACTCAGTCTTGCTGATGTTTCAGTTGCTCTTGATCTTCTCCCAGCTTTCCAAGTGGGTTTTGAGCATGTGAAGCGGTTTTTATTCAATATTTTTCCAGCACGTTTTGGATGCTTCGGCCAGATCCACATTCGTCAACGTAACTCGTTGGTTCAGAACTGTTGTTAACCAACCAGCCGTTCACGGTGTTCTTGGTGATGTCCCTTTGGCTTCATCCGTCGCACAATTCAACCGTAAGTTTAATAGAATTAGCCATTAGAAATACCCATTGCGAAGTCAGCGGGTTACTCTTCCGAGTAACAAGCGTTACAGTGGTGGTATATAGAGAAATTAACTAAGCAAGCAGTTTTTTGAGACAGTTTTTGACTCTTTTCTGTGAGCCGTTTATTTCGAGAGACTGAGAGTTGGCGCTAACGATCTGTGACGTTTTAGGTTTACCCTCCAGAAGCACAGTTATCGCCTTAGATTTGTCTCATACAATTCGATATTTAAACGTTATTGTTTTATTTTTATAACTTTTTCAGAAGCCACATTCAAGGATCTTTCGGCTAAACTCCAAAAGGCTGAGAAACCAAAGGCCGCTAAGCCAGTTGCTAAGCCAGCTGCTGCCGCCGCGGAGGAGGAAGATGACATCCCAAAGGAGAAGGAATCAAAAGACCCATTCGCTGACTTGCCAAAGGGAACTTTCAACCTTGATAACTTCAAGAGAGTTTACTCGAATGAAGACACCGCCACTAAGGCCATCCCACACTTCTGGGAGAACCTTGACAAGGAAAACTGGTCAATCTGGAAGTGCGAATACAAATACCCAGAAGATCTTACTCTCGGATTCATGAGCTGTAATCTTATCGCTGGAATGTACCAACGTTTGGAAAAATTGAAGAAGAACGCTTTCGCTTCAATGATCCTCTTCGGAACAGACAACAACTCCACCATCTCTGGAATCTGGGTCTGGAAGGGAGATAAACTCGCTTTCGAATTGTCTTCAGATTGGCAAGTGAGTACTATTAATTTTTGTTTCCGTCCGAAAGAAAGTCATTTGATTGATTCTCGTTTCACTCAATGTTACATCTTTCGAATATCATCTCGCTTCTTCTCGTTGGTGCTAGTTCATTTTGTTTAGTATCCTCTACTCTGAAAGCTACATGTGAACATTTTTATGTTCAATATCAAACATTATTGTCTGTGATCTTCATAATGTATTTATATTTTCAGGTTGACTACGAATCTTACTCGTGGACCAAACTCGACCCCACCAGCGAAGCCGTCAAGAAGGAGGTCAACGAATATCTTTTGTGGGAAGGTGACTTCGGTGGAAAGAAGTTCAACCAAGGAAAGATCTTCAAGTAAACGGTTTCTAACATTTCACACAACCGGTGTATTTTGTCATTTCTTGTTATTAAGCTCGAGTCGGAAAAATAAATTGTTTGGTTGTTTTGATTGCATGAATAAATTATATATTATTAAATACAACAATCAACAGTGAAACATTGGCTCTTAGTAGTGTGCCACTTCGCTTATTTCTTCCACTTCTCTGTTGCTCTCGTAATACTCGGTTGTTGCGTGCTCGTAGAAACACTGCTTGATTTCATTGAAATGATAAACACATGCCAGTTGATTGATGGAAATTTCATTTTTCTTATCACCACTCTAAATGTTAAATGCCGTGAACAACACCAAATAATCAATGAGGGACACTCACCTGATCGCAGAAACTCGAACATTGTTTCGGAACCATTTCTCGATCACAACAATCAGTATGGTTAGCCCCGCGAGAAGCACAAAAATGAATTTTCGGTATTTCATTCATAGGACAAGTCGAGAGCGACAAAATCGAAGAATGTACTTGCTCTGAAGTATACTGTGAATAAGAGCAAAGATTCGAGCAACTCGGCAGCACATCAAGGATAGTACAACATGTTTGGAAGTGTTCATCGGGTGTCTTGATGTCAGAAGTCGAAGATAATGAAGAAGAAGGTGGATGAAGTCGAACAGGTCGTTCATCTTGAAATGTTTTTGCACCGGCTGCACGAGCAACACAAGCACCGCGCATGCACAGAAAACCAGAACCGCATGGACAACCGAATGGCATTGACATCTGCAAAATTCGGAAAGCATCAAATTTCTAGTAACTATAGATTTAGCTATTCAAGACGAATTTACTGTACAAAAGGTTCTCATAATAGTTTCAACAATCAGTCTAAAATATCAAAACTAATGTTCTTTTTGTAGAAACAGCAGTTATAGACATCTAAAATACGTCTCTGACAACTAATTACATCAAAAATTCGTCATAGACCTGAAAGTTTGAGGTTCCAAGTCAGCCTATATAAAACGTCTGAGATTTTGATTTATGAGGGGAATAATATTGGATAAATGTGAATATATTGACATAAATTTTCCGATAGGAAAAAAATATGTTCAAAAATTTTCATTCTCATAGCTAAGAACTGAAACTTTGTACATCAACTCACCAATGGACTACCAAGACATAAACCAAGCAAACAATTCGAGCCACATCCACCAATTCCAATACATCCCGATATACACTGAATTATACTTTTCTTAAAGCTAAAATCGGCTCCAAAACAACAAACCTGATAACTATTTTCAAAAAAAAAAGCCATTATTACCATTAGAAATTGCAACATTTCTCTACTAACAAAATATGTATACAAAACTAGACTAAACTAATGTTTATTTGGTCTCTAAAAAGAGGTGGTCTCTTTTTTCCTTTTTTTTTCTTCGTCTTGTATATACAGTAACTAGTAGATTTATAAAAAATATAAATAGATGCAAAGTTGAAAAGTGTATTCGAAACATGTATGATGATACAGTTGAAATTATGTGGATGCCATACAAACGAATGTGCCATTGACTGATTGTGGAGTGAAACCTGTGCAACATGAGGAGTCTCGGGGGTATTTGCAAACTGCCAGGTTACAGTACACTTTTTCGTAGGTCGATCTGGAAAAATATGCTATAAAATTGCCTATTCGAGCCCAAAACTAACCCAGAACAAGAGCAACTTGTACTTGGTGAATCACATGATCTAAATCTAGTTGTTGTTCCGCATGAGCCACATGTATCTGTGCAATTAGACCAGCTCATCCAGGTATTCCAGACTGCCGTTGAGCAAAGATCTGATGTTGTTGTTGCTGCAGCTGCAGTTGTCGTTGCCTGAAAAATCCAATTCTATCGGAATATGTTGAGATGAATTACCGTTGACACCGTTCCACAACTTAGACTTGTCACAACAGTTCCAGATGAGGTGACCCATTGTGAATTGGAATTGCATGTCAGTGTCGTATTCGTTGTTCCAGTTCCCGTTGACAACTGTGTTGTTGAATCGAGGAGTACTGCTGTGGAAGTGGATAATATTGCAGCACACGAGACAGAAATTGTCAGCGAGGTTGTTGTTTGAGTGGTGTCTGTTGTAAGGAACCCAATATCATAAGTGGAGCCAGTTAGAGTTGTGACAAGATCTTGGTCGCAGTTGAGCGCGGCGTTGGAAGATGTTGTAGTTGTGCTGGGGATTGCGGTCGTTAAAGCAACGGCGGCTGTGGATGCAGTATCCGAAGTGATGAGACAAGCAACACCAGTGACGGTAACACTATCTCGAATCCAATAGTTTGATGAGGCACAGGTTATTGAAGTAGAGACCTGGCCATATGAAGCTGACAAGGTGCTCGATGCATCATTGAACCAAATCGTCGCGTTTTGACTTGTCTGTAAAAAAGATTCCGGTGGAGCATATCAGTTGAAGTTCCTTTTTTAATTTCAATAAGTCAGATCTGAACAGAATTCTCAATAACATGAAGACAGTAGAGTAAATTGAACAACAGTGTTCTTTGGCGGAACTTAGAAAAAGATCTGAGAATACCTTTTGAACCCAACTGAACCTGATGGAAACAGTCATTTTGAACTGAGCCAATCCTGAATGGCCCATTTCGGTCGTGCTAAAACGGGCGGAGTCGGAACGCGCTTTTCTTTAGAACCGACCGAAAAAACTCCTACCGGCTTGTGTGCGTTTCAGATCCTTTTTTACTATGAAATTAGACAAAAAGTTTTGTTTTCGAAAAAAAGTTGGCGTTTATTGAGTGTTTTGATAACCTTTTTTGAGAAATAGTTTTTCGATTTCATTGTGAAAAAAAATTATGATGAGTTTTACTTGAAAACAATAATTATTTTTGAAATGGCCGGCCTACTTGATCAGTCTTTTTTTGTCAACCTTGTATTCAAACTTTGATTCACAGAATTTTACCTCATGATTTCCCTCATTCAATTCCCAACTAGTTATTATGCATGTATTTTTGAACTTCCTAAATTAACCCCAAAAAACCAGATGTTCTTTTTTTCTTACATATTCTCCAACACATTGAATGGTCACAATTCGGCACAAGGTCGTTGAATCAGTTGTATGCGTAAGTACTAGTTGTCCATTTGCTTGGTTCGATGCTAATTGTGAAGAGGTTAGCGAGATTGCTTGCATATTTGCACAACTTTTACATGCATCTAAACAAATAAGAGAGAATTCTGGATTTTTGAACTGGTAAACTCACTTGAGGTAGTTGTTGTCGCAGCGACCGTTGTTGTGGTAGCCGCTGAAAATCTTAGGGTTACTCAGAAATGATAAAAGACAGGATAGATAGCTCACTAGTTTCAGAGCAGGATAAGCCGGAGACAACTGTGCCGACAGAAGCTGTTGATGATCCAGAAGACGATGCGGATATAGATGAGATCACCCATTGGGATGCTGAATTACATGTCAATGTCATATTGACCATTCCGCTGGATGAGCCGAGAACAGTTCCATCGCCATTTTCGAGAACAGCAGTGCCACCACTATCCGGAGCAGTACAAGAGATAACTGATGTCAGAGAGGTTCCAGATAGAGTTGTGTCGAGGATCAAGTAAGCACCATTGGTTCCAGATATTAGAGGATTGATCAAACTTGAACGGTTGCAAGCTGAAAATTGGAATGGTTGGGTTGTTTATTTGGTTCTCTATGTCATGGTTCTCACAGTAAAAGATATAAGGACCTTAGTTCAATTTTGGTTCTAACTCACATGTTCCAACGCTTATCAAAGCTGTTGTGGTTGTTGTTGGTGTCGCAGTGGTAGTTGTCAATGCATTATCCGCTACTTTACATGATACGGATGTAATTGTACTTCCATACCAATCCCAAGCCGCTGAACTTGTACAAGCCAATGATGTTGATGTAATCCCTTGAGTGCTCATTGTAAATCCTCCACCGTTGAACAAAATCGTCGAATTCTCCGATGCCGATGTTCCTGCGCAAGATAGATAAACAACACGACAATTTGTGGAATCGGTGTAAAAATCTAAGATGAATTGGCCATTTCGTTCATTTGATGCGAGTTGCGATGAAGTGAGGCCAACTGCGGCGAGATTTGAGCAAGATTGACATGCTGTGTCGACAACGGCGGCGGTTGTTGTAGTGACCGTGGCTGGCACTGCACAACTGATACTTGAGATAATTGTTCCGACGGTGATTCCACTTCCAGTCACTGATGTTACAACCCATTCAGAATCCGAGTTACATGACAACGTCATATTTGTCATTGTTGAACTTGACGAGAGAATTGATCCATCCGAAGCAATCAAATATGCATATGAGACACCTGTTGGAGCCACACAACTCATCGATACTGTCAAGGAAGTTGTAGTTGTCACAGTGTTCATTGACAGGTATCCAGCATCGTATCCAGTTGGAACGATTCCAACTAATGCTCGATTACAGTTAGTGCTTGGTAATGATCCAGCAGCGGTTGTAGTGGCAACAGTCACCGGAGTTGTTGGAGTGGTTGCATCAGCAGCGCCAGCTATAAGAAAATTTGATAATTTTTAGTAACACGATACAAACTCACATGTAACAAGACAAGCCACAGTATCCACCACAACACCATTCTCCACCCATTGTCCATTTGAATCACATACCAATGTCATTGTGATTGTTCCAGTTCCACTGATTGTTGTTTCTCCACTATCGAATGATAAGGTTGTATTATCAGTGGCTGATGATCCATAACAAGTGATATAACATACTCGAGCATTGATTGTTGTATTGACTTCATGATCCAGAATTAGTTGACCATTTGATTCACCGGTAGCGAGAGATGTGACAGGTGTGGCGACAAGGTTGGAGCAGTTGAGAGCCAGTGAAGAAGAGGCGGTTGTTGTGACAGTTGTTGTAGTCACAGTAGTTGTAGCTGGAAGGAAGTTTTCAGTGGTAGTTGAGTTTTGAAATTGTGAAGAAATCTAGATCATAGAATTAATACTGATGCATTTCATGAAAGATCAATAGAAAAGTTTGAGAGGTAGTTCTCTTCCAATAATGGGAACAGATGTAGATTTTTGACCTAATAGTTTTGTGTTATTTTTAAAAAAAACTATAGGGCTGTAAAATCGGGCAGTTTTCAGAAAACTTCTGATCTAGAAGGTTACTGGGATTAATTATCTGAAAGACATTTGATTTTTCAGGTATATCTAGTTATTTTATACCACCAAGAGTTTTTCGAAAATAAATGAATTTCTTAAACTGAATTCAACAAAATTTGGCACTCTAATGAAGTACTTGAAACGTACGCCAACATTCAAAAAATCTTTCCTGAATGGACCCATAAAAAACATAACACAGTTGTGGGTCCAAGTGTATACATAAAATCAGTTTCAGGATAGTCACCCAGTCCACCCACAGTAATACTCACCAACTTGTCTTCCACAAGAAATACTAGCAAACACCACTGAATCCGAAGTTTGCCATTCACTCAACGAATTACACGTGAATGTCATATTTGTCATATCTGTTCCACTTTGTAGAACAGTTCCCGACACTATCCAACCAACTGTATCCAGTGTTGTTGTTCCTTCACACATTGCAGATACAGTTATACAATCACCTGAGTCATCCATATTTAGTGTGGCAAATCCATTCATCCAAGGGTAGAAGGATTGGAGAGATACCATGGGGAATGTTGAGCAAGATTGACATGCGGTGGCGCCGGTTCCAGATTGACGCTTTCGACGTTTTTTGCCGGATGTTGATGTGGTGCTTGAAGAATCTGAAACCGAGAGTTCACTGAACTACACATAAGAATAAACGTACTCGAAATCAGACATGAACTTGTTGAGATTGGTGCACTGTTATATGTCCAAATACCAGTAGATCCACAGGTGATTTCCACTCCCTGGGTGTACGAACCATTTGATACATCACTTGATCCAACAATCAATTCAGCCGATTCATAATCCATCGTAGAAGAACAGGCGATTGATGCTTTTCGACATTTCGATGTGTTATCATTCCAATGAGTTATCACTAACATTCCATTGTAACCTGACGAGGAGGATAGAGCAGCTGGCCGGATATTCGAGCAACTTGCACATTGAGAGGCTACAGTAGTTGTTGTAGTAGGAGCTGCTGTAGTCGCCGTTGTAGAGGTTCTCATACAATATACTGATGTGATCGCACCCAATGTTGAATATGTCCATTGACCAAGAGAGTTGCAGACAATACTGGTCCAATTGGTAGTCCCAGTGCCAGTTGAAACAATGGCTGCGTTATTGACACCGATTTGAACCGCATCCGATGTTGTAAGTCCTTCGCACATCATTGTCATCTCACTACATCCATAGACATCAGTACTTGAGGAGAGAGTAGTGAAACCATTTGAGTAGGAACTCCATAAACTTGAAGAGCTGACCGAGCCAATTGGGAATGTGCTGCATTGTGCACATAATGTTTTGGAGGTTACGGTAGATGTAGCAATTGTTGTTTCAGTTGTGAGAACTTCTGAGCTAGATACTTCCGAGATGAGACATCCGACATTGTCCACAATTGTTGATGTACCATAAAGCCATTCAGCATCCGAATTGCAATACAGATTCAAAGTATGTGTAGATGCTCCAGTTTGAACTTCATTCGAGTCAAGATACAATGTAGCATTTTCAGTTGAAACTGTTGGACCACAAGAAACAGTGACTTGTCGACAATTGGTTGAGGTATTAGTGAAATGGTTCATAACAATCATTCCGTCGTAAAGTGTGCTTGATGTGCTGTCGGTCATTGAAACTGCCACCATGTTGGTGCAATTGGCGCATAAACCGGTTGGAGCCATTGTGGTGGAAGTGACGGTGGCCACAACGGCTGAAAATATAGTAGATAAAAATTAGTAGTACAATTATGCTTGCGACCCAGTCCAATTAACTGAACTGAATCCTGTTCTATGTTGTCTAATCGAACAACGACCTAACTCAGAACGGACCCTCAAAATATGCGTTGGTATAATCTAAACTGGGTCGAGATCGGTATTATCGAGTCTGAATTTGTGAAGTAGATTAAAAAGGCCCTTCAGTGTTCTCTCGATTTTGTGAGTGCCACTTAAAAAATTAATGTGAAATTAATAAGTTCGAGCATTCAAAAATTGAGCCTCAATTCGGAACATTATTTTAGGCCAGTTAAATCGGGCCAGGTTCCAGCCAGGAAGTTGCCCTTAACCTTGTGTTTACCTTCTTTCTTTCCACATGACAACGATGATATCACAGTTCCACTACTCGTCACCCAATTCGCCGATGAACTACATGTCAAATTAATCGATACACTTCCATACGCTCCACCCAAAATCGATCCTGATGAGATAAACGCAACTCCACTTCCACTTGATGTTCCAGTACAAGTGAGTAAAAGAGCAGAACATCCATCCGATCCTGTTGTCTGCACGATTGTTGTGAACCCATTCGTATAACTAGTAGATGTTCCAACTGATACAATTGATGGACTTCCGCATTGTGTACACAAGCTGACATCATCACTGATTGTCTGAGTTGTTGTTGTCGTCGGTGCAACTGTCACAGAAGACGTTGATGTTGAGATAAGACAACTGACACTGGCAATTGCACTCGTTCCATACAGCCAATTACTGTTCGAGTTACATGTCAATGTGATTGTATGAGTAGATGGGCCTGTGGCAACAACAGCGGAGCCGAAATAAAGGGTAGCATTTTCAGTGGACAATGTTGGACCGCATGAAACAGTGACTTGTCGACAATTGGTTGTTGCATTGGTGTAGTGGTTCAACACAATCATTCCATCATATGTGGAATTGTCGCTGGAAGATGCAATTGCAACAGCGAGGAGGTTTGTACAGTTAGCACACTGGCTTGCAGCAGTGGTTGTTGTTGTGAGAACGGTTGTGGTGGTAGTTGTCGACACTGCGTATCTTCCACATGCTACACTATCCACAATTGTTCCGGCCGATGTCATCCAATTAGCAGCAGAATTACACGTCAAATTGAAAGATACTGAATAAGTTCCGGTGATCAGCGATGTGGTAGCAGCCAGGAGAGTCACTTCATCAGTCGATGCTGTACCAGTGCAAGTAACTTGTACATGAATACATGAATCGACATAGAAAGTGCTGACAGTTATGATTCCATTGAGAAGTGAGTCATCAATTGATGACACTGCCACTGATTCAATCTTTGTACATTGTGCACAATATGCAACTTCAGGATCATAAGTAGTAGATCCAGCTGTTGTTGTCGATGTTATTACAGTAGTCGCAGTCACTGCGGCAACTAGAATAATGATAATCTTTGAACCTGTCCTTCTCTCCTCTCAACACAAAACAAAAAAAAGACTCACTTGAAACTAGACAACTAACACTCTCGACTACAGTACCCGAATATTGCCATGTTCCGTCGGCCGAACAATTCAAAGTGATCTCATGAACCGATGCGCCGGTTTGAACTGTTCCAATTGGATTGAAAATCAGTGTGGCATTTTCGGTTGATGTTGTTCCTTGACATGAGATGTCGACTTTTTTGCAATTCGATGTGGCGTCGAAGTAATTGTAGAGCACAATCATTCCATCGTAGTTGTCGGCTTGAAGAAGAGCTTCAGCGGATTCCATGTTTGAACAAGTTCCGCAAGCAGTGGAAGCGGTGGTAGTAGTGATAGCAGCTGGAAGAAATATTTATTATTGAGAGATAGTGGAAACCCCAGAGTTGCTCTTTAGGTCCGAAATGGGCTAGTATGACAAAATATGTATTTAAAAAAAAGACAGTCATGATCATGAAGTTTATGAACTTGAATAAGACTTTGAAATGGTCTGGTTTGATTAGGACGGCCCGTTTATTGTACCATTAATAAAATAAATTATAAACAACTTTATATTTAGTGTAAAGTCAAGTTCACACCGAAAATTCAAAATTTTTGAGATCGAAAAACATCGAGCTGTTAAAAAAGTATCATGAAAATGCCTCATTTCCAAAAAATCAAAGTCAATTGGATCCATTTATAGACCACCTCCTTACAATGAACACTTTAAGAGCAACCCTGAGTAAACCTACAAAATTATGTGAAATCTGTAAGTAGTGAAATTTGATAGTGAAAAAGTGCTGGATTAGCTCTAGTTAAATTTCTCTGACTAACTTGACACATATCCACAAGAAATACTATCAACATTTTGTCCTTCTGTGGTTACCCATGTTGATGTCGAATCACATTCCAATGTAAGCCCAACTTCCGAAGTCGCACTGGCTAATGAAGCATCTTGATAGACAATCGAAGCGATGTCAGTGTCTGTAACTCCTTCACATGTCAAAGTGACTGACATACATGTTCCATAATTGACAACTGCTTTGAGAAGACCATTGGTATATCCAGAAGATGTGGATAAAATGTCAATGGCAAGTCGTCCACAAAAATTACAAAGATCCGATGCTTCAGAAGTATCTACATTTGGTGCAAGAGTGGTTGTTGTTGTGGTGCTTGTACTTGTTGTGGTAGTAGCTACCGCTGTAGTGAGGACAACACAACTGACACTGGTCACTGTTTGATTTTTCCAGACATAATTTCCATTCACACATGTTATCGTCATATCTTGTTCACCACTTCCGCTTTGTGTTAATCCGCTTGGATTTAGGACAATCGAAACATTATTATTGCCAGATATTGTTGATTGACAGGATATATCGACGACTTGACATCCATTACTCTTATATTGCCAGAGGACAAGCATTCCATTGTATGTTCCGGTTGTTGAACTGGCCAAAGGTTCGAGATCTGAGCAAGATGCGCAGTTGATTGGAGTGGTTGTTGTTTTTCTGGTAGTTTCTGTTGTATCGATCTCGGCGACTGTTGTATCCATCTCAATTGTTGTTCCATCTTTTGTAGTATCAGCATCTTCAGGAAGTGTGGGTTTTGTAGTTGTAGTTGGTTTAGTCGCAGTTGTTGATTTCTTCGCCGGTGTTTCAGTTGATGGTATTTCCGATGCAGTCGAATCGACAATCGGTGTAGTTGTAGTCGCTGTCGGCATAATACAACTGATATTACTTACAATATCCCCTGTCACTGTATCATTCCATTTCGAATTCGAAGTGCATACAAAAGTTCGATTTATAGATGAGGCGATTGTTCCAGAACTGGTCAGATCTAGCAAAAGTTCCACTTCGGTTCCTCCATTGATTGGTAAACACTCGACGTTTACAGAGAGACATGTGGTATAGTTATAATCGAGATAAGTTAGACCTTCTTGGTAAATAGATTGACTAACTATCAAGTTAGAACAATTCATGCAAGCTGTGGAAGTATCAACTGGAAGAGGGTTAGAGTGTTAAAAAATATAGTTGAAAAGAAATGGAAGTGGAAGTGAGAAAATGGAACAGGAAGGGACTTACCAGGAATTGTCAATGGTGCAGTAGTTGTTGTGGTGGTAGTCGTGGTGGTGGCGGCTGAAAGAAGAAGGTTTATGTGAAACTTTTATGTGAAGTTTTTAGGGCTGAGGTTATAGTCCGAGGGCCCGAACTCAACAGGATTATTTTTTTATATACGATTTTGTTTTCAATAATTTTGGCTTTTGCTGAAAGTTCTTTTTTTGTTCTTGAAAAAACCAACTTTTCTTAGATTTCTATTAAAAAATTAAAACACGACTCGGCCCGTTTAGAAACTGGTCTGAACTTTCAAGTAGTTCGCTGGATCATGTTAAAAATAAGAAATCAGTTTTCAGATAAAATTTGTATACGTTTTAAATTATTCATTTCTTCTAAAAATCTGTGAGAAAGTTATTGAGTTTCATTATTCTCGTTTCATTATTAAAATTTTTCACGTAAAATGTCTGTTTTGAAAACCTGGATTTCCTCCTATTTTCTGCTTTTTACTTACTTCCATATACACATCCCAATGAAGTAACATTTGCCGCCAATGTACTTGTCGAACCTTCTAGTACCCATGCTTTGTTCACACATTCAAGATTTGCACTCAACGGAGCATCAAGATACGAAGTATCACCACTCAAAATCGTATTCACAGTTGTTGTATCACCGACTTCGATCGGTCGACAGAAGAATTGGATGAAATAACAACCACTGACAGAATATCGATTGAGAACTGATGAGGCATCTTCATAAGGATTACCATTGAAGAGTTGAACATAGATTTGAGAACAATCATTGCATGTGGAATTGACAGCTGTTATGGTGGTGGCTGTTTTTGTTGTGGTAGTAGCTTTTTTGGTGGTTGTTGTGATTTCGGCGAGAGTTGTATCCACCTCATCTGTTGTTGTATCCTCAGCCGCCTTTGTGGTTACTTCATCAGCAACAGTGGTGACCATTGGTGTAGTTGTGCTCACATATGGAACTGTGGTACTAACCGAAATCATAGTGCAAGTTTTGAAGGTGATCGCAACAGTGGTGATTGGTGTAGTTTTGCATGTTGGTGATCTTGTTACACCTGCTGCAACTGTGGGTGTAGCTGTGGCAAATGTCATAGGATCAACCGCACTTCCACCACTCCCCGAATCAGGGAACAGGGTTCCAAGAGTTCCAGGATCGCCTGTAGTGACACTAAGGACAGCTTCAGAACATTCATCAGACGCGACAGTTGTGTCCGCGATAACTGTTGTATCATCATTAGGCGCATTTGATGGGAAGGTGTAAGAGAATGTTGTGGTTCCATCAGCTAATGTTGCCTCAGTATTCGAATCAGTTGGTATGTAAACTGTTGTGGTTTTCTTCGTGGTGGCTGCCTTGGTGGTGGCGGCTTTGGTTGTGGTCTTTGCTGTGGTTGTGGTGGCTTTGGCGGTTGTTGTGGTTGCTGCGGCTGTCGTAGTCTTGGCAGTTGTAGTTGTCCCTGCTGCGGTTGTTGTAGTTGCTGCTTTCGTAGTGGCCAATGTAGTATCATCCACTGTAGTCTCGTCAACTGTTGTAGCAGCTGCATCAGTAGCAGCATTAGCAGCGGTAGTTGTTACAGTTGTCTCAACAGCTTCGGCTACAGTTGTATCTTCGACAACTGTAGTTGTGTCAACTTCAGAAGTGGGCTCAGCGGTTGTTGTCGTTGTCGTTGAAGTTGTGGTTGTGCTTGTAGTGCAGAAAATTGTGGTCGGAACTGTTGTTGTCGCAACGGTGGTTGTGGTCGTTGTCGCAGGAATCGTCGTCGCGGTTGTCGTTGTTGCTCCGGTTGTTGTCGTCGCACCAGCAACTGTTGTCGCAGCAGTCGTGGTCGCGGTAGTCGTCGTCGCACCGGCCACGGTGGTCGCAGCTGTTGTCGTCGCACCTGTCGTCGTAGTCGCACCAGCTACTGTTGTCGCAGCAGTCGTCGTCGCGGTAGTCGTCGTCGCACCGGCCACGGTGGTCGCAGCTGTTGTCGTCGCACCTGTCGTCGTAGTCGCACCAGCTACTGTTGTCGCAGCTGTTGTTGTCGCACCTGTCGTCGTTGTCGCACCAGCTACTGTTGTCGCTGTGGTTGTTGTGTCGTCAATCGTCGTTGTATCGGCTGCAGCACTCGTTGTCGCAGCAACAGTCGCCACTTCCGGAGTCGTCGTCGTCGTATCAGCGACAGTAGTCGTCACAGTTTCAGTAGTCGTTGTGGTATCAGCGACCGTCGTAGTCGCCTCAGCAGTTGTCGTGGTAGTTGCGGCTTCGGTGGTCGTGTCATCGACGGTAGTAGTCTCATCAACAGCGGTCCTGGAAAATGGTAGTTTAATGGGGATGTGTAAAAAAGAAGAACTCACGTTCCAAATACCAGAGTTGAATAGGTATTCTTGGTCGTAGTGGTACCACATACCAATGTTTGTGACTGTTCACCGCTGAAATATTTTTTGTGGTGAGAAATGATTTTTTTTCGGTGGTCCTAAAATAGAGTACCCTGGTGAAATCGTATTTTCAAAGTATGGTCCCAATCAGAAAGACCGCCTCAGCAGCCGCCTGAGCCCGCCTAATCCTTCCAAAAATAGTTTACCTGCAAGAATATGATCCGATAAAACATCCAGTTGGCATTTGTGTACATGTTCTTGTCCGTGCTGCTACAACCGATGCATCAATCACTGTCTAGAATAACATCTAATTTTCTCAACGTCCTCACTTCTGAATCTAGGTTCTCACCACAGTGGGACACGTTGTCCATGCTCCCCAATCTCCCCAAACAGCACTATCACAAATCAATAATCCAGCCTCTACTTTTGTTGGTAATTGCACTAATATGAAGAATAATAGGATAAAACTTTGAGATGAATATCGCATTTGTATTCTGATCGGGACGGGTTGAAATCGATTCAATAATTCATAAATATAACAACTCGTACATAAAAGAAAATCTGAAAAATGAAACAATTTTTGAAGGGTTACTGTATGTGTCTGTGTGTGTGTGTCAATGTGAGTATGATTTTTAATTTTAATCCGCTGAAAATTGAAATCGATTTTATTTTGATGAAAACAATAATATTTTTTTGTTGGATTTTGATTTTTGAATGATTTTGTGACCTGATCTGAGGGACCGGGAACTGAAAAACGGAACGTGCAATTTTTTTTTGGTTATTTTTTGATATGGTTTTAGAAAACTGAATCGGACCCATAAAGAATTATGAAGTCGTGCCTGTAAAAATTAATTTGATTTTTAAGCCTGATTTGTGATTTTAGATTTTGACTTCCTGATTCGGGCCTAGTTCAGAAAGGGTCCGATTTCTGGGGTTTTACGGTTTTGGACCCTAATTTATTGGACCCGGTTTTGTTTTCAAATCATCCGAGTCTGAAGAAAAATGACAGAAAATCTGAGCCTTCTGAATAAATATTACAACAGCGAGCCTGATAATTAAACCGGCTGAAAAACGGGCTCCAATGAAATTTTCAGATAAGAACGGTAAATGAATCGGTTCCGATCGGGCCTATCGGACCACTGAAAAAAGCCCAAGAAGGGTCCAAACAAAAATTATCAAAAAAAGCAAAAAAAGAGAATTATGTACTTCTAGAGCTCAAGCCTATCGAATTAGGGGTATCAAAGTTTTAATTTTGATTTTAGTTCTAATTAATTCAAGGATATTTGAAAACGGGTCCAAAATATGACTTTTTCTAGTTTTGACTTTATGATTTTTTCTAATATTTCCAAACCTAAAAAGGAAAAATAGGTATGTGAGAAAATTCTGATATTTTTAATTTTCTTAAACTTCTTGAGCCTATTTCAGAAAGTACAGTAACCTGGACAATATCTAAAAAATCTACATTGACCTCAAAAACTTTTTTTTAAAAATGCTATATTATTAAAACAATATAATAAAACTCAAAAGTGTGAATCTCAACGAGAAAAAATTGGAAAAAAAAACTAGATCATCATTTTGAGGTGAGACAAAAGAGACAGAATCGAAGAGGATTAATACGGTCAAATATCTATCACCCTTTAATTTCGAACTTTTTATTTTTTTTTTCGAAAATCCCCCAAAAATTGGAAGATTACGTAACATATCGATCCAAAACGGTGTTCGTTCAAAAATAAAAGAGATCGAAAAATTTTGTTAGTTGAAGTTTGGTTTTGTGACGTCTATATATAGCCTTTTCTCTAGTTTTTTGATCGGTAGGTACTGTACCTAGACATGGAATTATTAGGTACATAGTACATGATGGTTCCTTCTTCCCCTCTTTCCTTCTTGCGTAATTAAAAAATGTGCGCGAAAATGTACATAAGCTGGTTGGTTGCTATGGTGACTAGACCTTTCTTTTTTATTCTCCAGGAGTTGTATACACATTTTCTATATCCTTATTTATTTTATTTTATTTTGCAATTATTAATTTACTAATGTGATATGGAGAAGAAAAATTCAATAGTAGTTACAATACATGGAAATGTTACTTTAGCTCAGGTACGAATTTTGCTTATTTTTTTGGCACATTTCATAACCATGTTCTAATTTTTGCAGTTCCCTGAAGAGAATAATATATGTGTAAAATTAAATGTCGCAACAAATGAGGATTGGCGAATAATTAGTGGAGATCATAGTGCTTTATCATCATTTTCTTATCGAGGAGCATCTTCGGGTATTAATATTGATTTGCCGTTTGAGACTTCGTTTAAAAGTAGTAGTCCCTACATGTGTGAGATTGAAAGATATTTTAAGTAAAAGTAACCTTGGTATTTAGGGCCGCGGTATGTGTTTACTTGCTATTCAAAGGATCGATCAGGAAATGATTGTCTCAAGGCGTATGGATCTCTTTTTGTGCCGACTACTCCGGGAAGGTTTGTTTTTCGGGGCAAGTAGACCTACTGGGTCGGATTCGATTTATCCGGCACCGGGACCCAAAACTTCTAATCGAATTGATTCATAACACCAAATATTTAAATAAGAACATGTAGTTGAAATGGAAAAAAGAAATGATCCGTTATTAGAACCCGATTCTCTGGAATTTAAGCAAAAAAAAAAACATCGAACTGTTCTAAGTTTAAGTTTGGGTCCAATATTTGGTCAGGACACGGATCAGATTAGAAGTTAACCAACCTGGCAAATTTTTTTCGAGTTTTCCTGAATTGGACTCGAAAGTCAGACCGGACCGGACTCAATAATCAAAAACCTTCTCTATAATGAACCTGGTTCAATTTTTTAATAATACTCACGATTCTTAAAAATGTTATAATTTTTCAAAGTTAATAACGCTCTAAAAAAGTGGTCTGCCTATGGGTCTGTCAGTTTAAAAAAAAACATTTGTAAAATTGAATATCGATCTGGTCTGATTCTGGTTTCTCTTCAGGGAGACTCAAAAAAAATCAAGCCAGGTGCTTTTTTCTGAATCGGTCCAGTTTTTCATTTTTTTCGTTTTGTCTGGCACATTCCAGGAACATTCATTTTTGGCTTGTTTTTCTTCGGAGAAGGCCAGATTCAATTGACCTGTTCTATGATTTCTCTGGGAGCTTAATTCTGACGCTCTGACTTTCTTTTCTCATATACCTGTCCATCTTCTCAGAACCGGTATTCCACATCAATCAACAAATATGTACATACGTTCAACACATCCTATCGATTTCTAGATCGATATCTTGTGTGACGAAGGTATTTAATTTGAGCATAGAACACCTTAATTTAGTTAATGACTAATTCAATCGAATCAACCTACTCTGATATAACTGGAAATCAAGGTTCCTGAACTGGCCAAAAATTAGTGAAGTTTTCTAGAATCATCTCGGTAACCTGTGAGCTTTTTACTTTTTCAGGCATTCTCGAAAAGTCCATTGCTTCCTTCCTGAACCTTCCTCCATGATCCAACGAATAACTGCAGGACTTCGTGGATTGAATGCTGAACTTGTGAATCCCCTTATGCCCGCATTTTCAGATGGAAGAAATGGTCTGAGATCCCACCCTGAATTTCACATAAGTTCTATTTTCAGCTCTCCGCGTTACTTCGAAAGGTTACCTCAACATAGATCTCAATATAAATATCAAATGTACAGATACAAGTTTCCAATTCACTTCAATTAGGGTATGTTTTTCATTTTCAGTTTGTTTATTCACCTATACATATTCCATATAATTTGTAGCCATCAACCAGTCATATGGACGACAGTGGAGGCGAAAATAAAAACGAAAATAAAACATGAACTTTTAATTTTAACGAATAAAACAGAGAATCAAAAGGACATGTTTAGATATGGATCAGTTGTAGTTTTTCATGTTAGTCAAGCCGGTTAACGTGTGAATTATGAGAAAATTCGACAGGAAAAATAAGGGAGAACTTTAATCTATTAGAAACGGAATGTTATAACATGTTGCTGATCAAATCAGCAACGTTCGAAAAAGAAGTGGAGAGAATAGGTAGAAGCGATTGAATATATGATATCTTGATATGAAAATATTTAAAAAAAAAAGAGTCCAATAAGAAATGAGCAATAGCTCTGTTTGGTGTCTGATGATTCAAAAAACCGTACTTTAGAACATCAGCTCAGTTGATTATTGAACTTTTAGACCATCGGATTTTGGTCACCTCTAGGCTGTTTTTTTTTTCAATCGGCTCTAAATAGAGTCAATTTTCCTACAATCAATCGTCTCGAGTAAAAAGCTTAATTTCAAAAAAAATTTGAAACGTATGTTCCATGACCGACCGGGAATCATCAGAAAAGAGTTGGAACCGGACGGATGTTGACCGGCCACCCAATCCGGCAGAGAATTGATGAGGCTAGTTGAAAGTATTTCTAGTGGTTCAATTTCTCAAAAAAGTTAACTGAATTTCTATTTTGAACTCACAATGCTCCCTGAAGTTCAATTAGCAAATTTCTCTGATAAGTGTTCTAAGTTTTGAATCTGCACTCCGTTACAGATGCGAATACTAGACCTTTGAGAGCATAGCTCAATTTGTAAGAGAACTGTGATATCACCGCAATCTACAGTACTTAACCCGCCAAATCGGCTTTGTCCCTTTAAAACCTGTTCTGGAGGTAAAACTCAAATCTTGTGGAACATACGTTTCAATTTTTTTTGAAATTAAACTTTTTTCTCGAGACGATTGATTGTAGGGAAATTGACTCTATTTAGAGCCGATAAAAAAACAGCCTAGAGGTGACCAAAATCCGATGGTCTAAAAGTTCTGAGCTGATTTCTCTTGAATAAAACCCAACAGTTGAATTAAAACGGACCAGATAATATTTTCGACATATGAACTTCTTATTTTTACGATTACTTACTCCCAAATGTTTACTTAGGATCACGAAATTGGGACCAGGTACATTTTTTCAAAATTCATTTTTTTTTAAATTCCGATTTTTGAGTGCAATCACCCCAGGTTCAATTCAGATGTTTTGTTCTAGGACTAGACCAAAAAAACCTCGTCCCATTTTCATTTTTGAGTGTTTCTATAACGGTCCCAAAAATCTAGTCGGACATCATCTTTTTGTGATGAGCCTGAAAATCTTTGAAAAACAAGACCAGATCATGTTCAAAGTATTTTTAGGTTAATGTGTCTCCTTCAAGAAATATTGTCTGAATGTGATGATTGAGTTCATTTCACGGATTAACGAAAAAAAAACGGGTCACGTCCAATTTTCTTGATTCCACCCAGTAACTTTCAGTTCAAATCCGATTCGAAAAACCGATGAACTGGTACCCTAATGAAGTCACGCTGGTTTTCTATTTTGAATGGTACCTAGTATATTACGGGCCCGTACCGGATTGGCTTTTTCAATTATACAAATCCGATTTATGTTTTTTCTTTAACACACATCTTTATAAACAAGAAAACAAACTTTACGGTCTCTTTTTTTCAAAGACCATCAACAACTCTTTTTTTCTGTTTTAGGAGGAGGTCTCTATTGCCTTGCTTAGATCGATTAATGCCTTAATCTCGAAAAAAACTGCATGTATCTTTGTGTGTTGAACTCAAAGTATACGATAAATATTTCTCATATATACATCGATATCCACTTTCAGACATTTTACAAAAAAGTTGGTTGTCTAAAAATGCATTAATCATGTGATAAAATCTTATTATATAAAATAAAACTTCAAAGGTCGAAGATGTTCCATGCATATAGAGAACTTCTCTAATCTCCTTCTCAAATCTCAAAATCAAGCTAAGCGCCCCAATATCTATCCGCGTATATCTATCCGATACCGTTTTCGCCCCCTGTTTCATTGTCCTTTTCTCTCCCAAAAATGCGTTTTATTGCCAATCGACTTTCACGAATTCCCAATTACCAAAAATGTGTATTACTGCTATTTTCTTTTGGAGTCTTAATATTTTGGTTGAATCGAGATAATAACTATAGAGGTGAATTGAAGACTGATACTCATACTTTTATTCATTCTGCTTATTATTATCCTGAATCCGAGTCGTGAGTCATTTTTGGATATTGTTGAATTTTCTCCAATATGTTGATTGTTTTAGGTTAGGTAAAAATGCGATAGCTATAATTACGACTATGGATAAACGAGTAGTTCCTGATATTAGAGAGTATACTTTGAATATTATTGGATCGAATTCTACTGATCAAATGATGACAAAAGCCACACTGACCACGTAAGTTATTACACATAATTCGAACTTGAAATATTATAAAATAACTTTCTGAAGTTGTTCATGAACAAATTTGGTTGGACCCGTTAAAATTGATTCTGAAGTGTATCAAATATGATTACCAATAAAGCGCATGGGACTAATTAGGTATTGATTCATGAATATACAACTCAAAATTCATTTTCTGCCATTTGTAGTTTCGGTTTTCCCGGTCGAATAAATCTGAACAAAATTTTGAAGATTTCCGTGAACAAGTTTTTTTTCGTGAAAACCGGACACGAAGAAATCGATTTTGCCATCGAAAAGGAAAAATTATTTTTTTATCTAAAAAAAAGAAAAGCCAATGAATCTCGTGTTTTTAATTGTGTTCAGAATTCTAGAGTCCATAGCTGAAAAAAATTCCCAATTCGTATTCAAATGTTCAAACATTGAAAAAACTGACAAAAGCGATTATTAAAAATTTCAGGGTTATAGAAATTAACATTTTCAAACGATTAGTTCAGAGATGAAACCATTTTCCGCGAGCCCAGCTTTTTTTCTGAACCAGATCGGGTTCATTCAGTTCACGGCCTTCGAAATGGCCCAACTTCGCTTTCCGGCTTTTTCAAATTTGTCTTCTGATCAAGTATCATCAAATCATCAAAAAGAAATCACGTTTGTATTCTGAAAAAGCTTATTTTTCTTGTTGGAAAATGGTTTTTTTCTTATTTTAATTGTGAAAAATTTCTTATCGGAGATTAGCCTGAAATATTTAATTGATCCAGATAATTGATTTTCGATGTTTGTGTCACTTTGAGAAGTCACAGTTTTGTATCCAATCACATGAGGTGGGGCAAAATTAGGTTTAAAAAATATTTCCTATCTAATCGTTTAAAGGCCAATCTGGGCGCATAATAACCTGATAATCAGCCCAAAACTTCCGTTTTAACCTATAAATTTTTAGTGAACACCATGTCGGAGAAAAGTGTGATTACTTGGAAATCCTTGCTCAAACGAACACTTTGGACAACTTGGAACAATTAGAAATCGAAGCGAACGGAATCAAAACATTGGTCAGTTTCAGATAATTAATAATTCATCATTCTATTATTTTTAGATCCCAATCAAAAAACCGAAAACCAAAGCTCCTCAATCAGTTATATTCTGCATTGCTCCTCAATTCGCCGCCGAGCAATGGCAAACATTCCTCATGCAAGTTCATGTAGCTAAGAAATATGGGGCTCATCTATCTGTTTATGTTGTATCAATGGTTGCGTCATATTTTGAACTTATGAAAGAGTATGAGAAACTTGTGAGTTACTAACTTTTCTACATTTTTAGACTACATAATACCTTCAGGGACTTATCACTCTTGAACCTTGGCTAACAATCAAGTTCGCCGAAACAATCGGACCATATTTGGAGCCTAACGCAAACGTAGAACTCCGAAACCAAGCAGCTGCTCATACTGATTGTCTTCTGATGTATAAAGAAGCTGCTGACTTTATTGGATGTCTTGATATGGATGATATCTTGATCCCAAATGTTGGCTCATATCACGAATTCTTCACAAGAGAATATGATGGAGATTATACGATGGCGGCTGTTAATTTTAGGAAACATGATTATGAAGTTGTGAAGGGTGAGTTTGGAATGGATCGAACATCAACATCCAGTTTTTGAAGACAGCGGTTTTTTTTTTGAAAAACGTTGTGTAGGTATTGTTAACATTTTAGACAACATCTATATCATCGGACACAATTTTGATAATATTTCAATTTTTTAATTCTTCAAAAAATCGTGTTCTTTACCGTCTTCAATCAGAGGGAAATTGTTTGTTTGTTTTTTCCATTTTTGGAAAAATTTCATAGAAAGCGGGTCAAAATTGAAACCGACCAGGTCCAATGGATTTGAAGCTTTTAAGAATGTAATTCAACTGGTCTGAATCGTTTTTAAGACATAGCTTTTTGGGACTTGAGTTTTTGAATCAAAATCCGGGCCAGTTTTGATGAATAATTATCACCAATTTGACCAGATCAAACATAAATATACCCGAAACTGTGGTTTCTGGGAAAAAATACTCACTACTTCAATGATATTTTTTATCTTTTATAAAAACAACACCACTGCGGTTCTAGATTTTTTTTAAATTTTATAGTGATTCAGAAACGTATAATTTCCTTGTATATTAGTTTTTTAATTTTTGAATCGAATAATTTTGTTCAACTCTACTCGTCCTTAGCAAAACTGGAAATCAGACGAAAAATTAAAACGGTTTTCATAATCTCAAATTGCTTGTTTTTCCAGTCGGATCTGTGAAACACACATCCCTCAGTTCAATGCTCCGAAGTGCCAAAAAACTCGAAACCTCCGACACCGGCAAATCATTCTTCTACCCCGAACGATACAATTCAACATGGCATCATTTCTCGCGTGTTGCTCAAGATACTTTACAGTATCATCCAGAGAATCAGGCAGAACCCTATAAAACACATGTGAAATGGAATTGGAGTGGTATTTTCCATTTCAGAACTATGATACAGGTCCCAGTTGAACAATTAGAAGAGATCGAGAAGAGACCTATTCCAAATATTCCATGGAGTGATAAAATATCTTATATTAGTGAATATGATCTACGCGAAATCGATAGAGATATGAAAAAGTGAGTTGACAAAAAATAAATAAATAAAATATTCAATCTTTTATCTTTAGCACCCTTGACCTCCCTCAAATTCGCCCAATCGCTGCTCGCCTTCCAACCGAAGAATTCTACATGCCAATTATTTTCCAATGTTACAATCAATCATTTTATCATGCTCGATCTTTGAAACAATTAGATCAAATGGAAACATGTATCAACGCGTTTGATTGTGTTCTTCCACAACGAGATGATCTACCTTGTTATCATTCTTCGGCCGAATATCAAAGTGGTCCAACAATGAATCCGATCACATTCCATTGGGCGAATAATGCGACTTTTACCAAAGATATCGGATGTTATCAATGATTAGGTTTTATATTGACCGTTTTGTACATAAACTTTTTGTTTTTGAGTATAGTGAGAGTAAAGATGGTGTTTTTAGGTGCCAGGGGTTTATGACCAAGGCTGGGCCCATTTCAAGGAGAACACTAGGGTGGTCAAAAAATGAAATAAATAATACAAGTGGATTGAGCTACACTATGAATGGCGCAAAGATCGTTACGTTTTCATTTTTCGTCTGAAAATTGGACAGGCGGCGGTGTTCTTGATAGAGCCCGATCCGCTTCAATTGTCTCTGTTTCTGAAAATTAATAGGTGTCTACCAAATTTATTTTTTTGAGTTATACAAGATCAAGACCGATACATCTCGTTGGGATGGACTCAATTGAACTCAACCCCGGTCAAACCAGATATGAACACAGGTCAAATTGGGGGGTGGGATTGGGTCAAGTAGGTTTAGCCGTATTACAATTAACTCTAAAATAGTGTGGGTTCCTCTAGACCAGAACAGTAATATCTCAAGACAAAATATAAACAGGTATACACAAATCCGACACGGATTGAGGGATTTCAATTACCAGGTACTGCATTTGAATGATTATGGCGAATGTGATCGATTTTTCCAAAAAAAAAAAACAAAATTAATTTTTTTTTGTTGATGATTCGATCATCCCACACATATTTTTTCAATATATAAAATCAATTCTTAGCATTGTTATGTGTCCTTTTACGATGAAGTCGCTATTTCTTTTTTTAATCATCACATTCTTGACTATCACCGCGTTTTCTGCCGATGAAAAGCTTCAAATTCACATTACTAGACGTGCCGAAAATTGTGTGCGAATATCGAAGAAAGGCGATCAATTACTCACATTTTACACTGGTTTACTTCTCGATGGCACTGCATTTGACTTAAATATGCAGCACACTTTCACACTTGGAAAAGGAAAAGTAATCGACGGATGGGAGATGGGATTGTTGAACATGTGTGTTGGTGAACAGCGTATTCTCATTATCCCACCACATCTTGGTTATGGAGAACGTGGAGCTCTGCCGGTTATTCCAGCCAATGCTACTCTGATATTCGATGTCGAACTATTGAAGATTAATTAATTTGAGAGGAAATGAAAGAATAAATTCGGTTTTTTTGTAAAATAAATCTAGAATATAAAGAACGTATGTAATGTGAAAAATTGGTTTCAAGAAATACGAATTTGAATTTTTTTTCTGCAAAGTGTTCCATGTACATAAATATGTTCGTTTTTGTTGAATATTATTACGGAAACTTTTTGTGCGAAAATAGAAAAGGATCTTTTGAAACGAACGGAACATCTTTTTGTGACAGAAAATTGCCGGAAATCTTATAAAAAATTTGCAAAAATTGACCTACATGAATATAAAATCTCTCTTTTTATTTCTATCGAATAGTTTTTCATAACGTATGATCTAAAATACAAATGATAATACGCGTTCCATTGATAATACGTTTGTTTTTTCTATCATAAGATGAAGTTTCGTTGTATTATCGATGTCAGATTCGGTTTCTTCAAAAAATTGTGGGGCAAAATCCAAAACTACAGTAACCTGATCACAGCAGTTTTGGATAATTACTTTTATTTATAAAAAATAATTGTAGGAGAATGATTGTCCTTTTTCATTGTCTAAAAAATAAAATAAAAAATACCGGATGTTTTTCAAGAATTCTAACATAAGGTCTTTTTTATAATACTCCTGACAACTAACCTTTTTTTAGTGCATCTCTAAAAATAGTTGGCTGGTCCGATTATTGACAATTCGAAAAAATAGAAGCAGGTCTGTTTTTTCTGATTTGATCTTTTACAGGAACATTCATTCTCGATTCGTTTTTCATCGAGCCAAGTTCGATTCGGGTGGTCCATTTCAGGATTAGCTCTCATCGTATAGTAAGTGTGTTCCGATCTGATCTAGAGTTTTTTTTCGCTCAAAAAAGAGCCCATATTTCATTGACCAACCTCATATATCTTCATTTTTCTCCCGTTGCTACGCATTTCCTAAGTTTTCCGGTCCAATGCCTGTCACATTTCTAATCTGTTATTTTTCTCAAGAACTGAACTAGTGATGTAATCGAAGCATCATTTTTTAGGGTATAGTTCTTTGATTTCTATTACGCATATATTTTCCCAAACTTGTTGACTCATTTCCCAAAGATCTTCCTGATAATTTTATGGTTTCACAAAGTCTGAAATCCTATGCAAAAGTAGTGATATTAATAGATTCCTTTTTGACTTTTGTACTTTTTCTCGAATAAAAAAAAAGAGTTGAAAAAGTTGAGAAAAATAGCTAGCACTTTGGTTGATGAAATCGGATTTGGAACACATTTCGAAAATTTGACAAGTTTCACCAAATAAGATTACACTTTTCTTCTGAAAGGGGGCCTTTTTCAGAGGCTCCACCCAATTCCGAATCACTTCTTCTTCTGACTTCTACTCTTTCTTTCAAAGAAAAGTCGAAGAATCTTCTAATTGTTACTAGAATATTCAAGTTTTGTGAAAGAAAGTGCTCAGCGGCTCAAATCAATACGAATTATTCTATAATCCGTTTAGATAAAGAAAAAAACTGAAAAAGAAAATTATATTTTTTGCTATTTTCTGCATAATTTATTTTTGTTTCATATATGTATATTCCATTTTCCCATTGAATATTCTAACCGGAAATTTGGAATATATCAATTCAATTCAAATATTTTCTGGAAGGTCCTTTTCAAATAAAAAAAAAACTCTGAAATTGTGCACATTTGTTCATAAGATTAATATGTTTTTGCTCACATAAACCAAGGTCTTGTTTTCGTTTTCGTTTTTCTTCTTCTTTTTCTTTCTAATTTTCATATTAAATTTCATATGTTTTTCCTCCATCTCGAACTTTGATTAGAATCTTCTCGTCTTGTCCAACTTTTTTTTTTCGACTTAGAAAAAAACAAAAGTTTCAAGAATCCTATGTGGGACGAAAATTATGAATTCATGATTTTTAGATATTAATTATGTGCATACATCATTGAAACATCATAGGTTCAGAAATCAGAGCTAACTTCCTCTTGAAAGCTACAGTACACCATGTTAAAGTTTCCTGGGTTACTGTACTAGGCGTTCCTCGGACTTGGGCCTGTATACCTTTCAGGTCCGTCAGGCCTAGTAGTAATAGATCTGAACCAGTTCCTAAAGTTCAGAATGAGGCATTTATAAACACGGATACTATGGATCGGGCCCAAAAACCTTTGGTTCTAAATCTGAATTCTGAAATTACGAACATTATTCCCCAAGTAATGGAGCTCGCCTGCTTTGAAGCCTGATTCAGGAGAACCTTATTTTTGTGGATTTGTTCCATGACCCAGATCATATTTCAGTCCAGTAATTTAAAGCTCGGGCCCATTAATACGTAATTGAGGCTCAGTAGTTTCTACTTCAGGACCAATAGTTCATAGTTCCGGTCCAGTTTAGTTATATAACAGTAAAACGTATTCTTTCACAGCTAGGCTCACATCAGGAGATTAAATTAAATCTGAAAATTTTGTGAGCTTTATAGTATCAGCTCACAAATGTCACGTTTAGTACATTAAAAATGTACACCCAAAAAATTCAAAAAGAGCTTTTTTTTCGGATCAATTCCATGAGAATCATAGTTCACCAATTCACAAGTTTAATGCCAATTTCACCACATTTTTCTCAACTTCAAAAAACGCCAAAATATATTACTGGTAATTGTATTTGAAATGCCACTCGTTCACTTCTTTTTTCAGAGTACCCCCACGTTATCTCAATGTCCATATATATTTTTCCATTTCAAACTACTCCATAAAATGCGAAAATAATTGAACTTCGAAAAAGGAAATGAGCCTATTATTTTAATTTGCTCTCAAATATTTTAGTGCTGAAAATGTTTTGCAGAATTTATTTTTTTCTCTTTTCTTGAAATTCCAAGTAGGAATTTGGGAGGGATTATGGGGGAAATACTTAGATGGATTTGTTATCTTTATTTTTGTTGGCTAGTTAATTTATGTCTACTTGTTACTTTTGAAAAATTGTTCCGGTTTCGACATAAATAATCTTTTTGTGTTCTTTTTTTCAGCCCCTAATGCTAATGAACAAGAAAGTTCCAAACATCAAAATTTGCAGATAAATATTATGCTATTCTTTCTTGTTTTTCTTAATTTTAGAAATTCGAGATTTGTTTACGTAAATATTTTGAAAGAAAAGGGATAATGGTTCTCATCCACTTAAAAAAATAAAACCCCATTTCATCTCATTTAGCAGAAAAAAACGAAACTCCCAAGTGTCAACAAAAAGTCATTTATTTCAGGGATAGCTCAAAAACCGGTCTGAATTCGCATTGAAATTTGAGCACCAGATGATTTGTACTTTTTTGACTAGAAAAATACTATAATAGGTTGAACTAATCAAGTGAACTCCAGAAGGGATTAGACATCATGTTTTAACTAGGTTGGACTTTTCAGGTTCACAAATTTGTTCTCTGATTCTCAGAAAACAGGTTGACGTTGTAAAACTAGGAAAATGAGCTTTTCTAATTCTTAATAACCGGTTATTTCCTAATCTCAAAGCACGAAATATAAAATATTAATCTCCTATACAGTAGCGTGCATTAATAAATACAAAACGGAAACCACGTTTCACGTGATTACACCCCGTGTGCTTCTTCAAATCAAAATCTGAAAATTTCCTAGGATTGTAGACGACCCCTGAAAACCCAGAAAAAATTTTGGCGTCGATTGAACCATTTTCAGCAGAGTTCCAGTTTCGGTCAGAAATGTGAAATTGTATATATTAATGCACGCTACTGTATTTGGCTGATTTTTAAAAATAATTTGTTAGATCATTTTTCTTTGAGAAGTACAGTTTCATTTTTTTAAACTTTCTTTCGCAATGAATTATCAATGTGAGAATTGAAATTATATATTCTGGTCAAAATTCAAATCTACAGTAACCTTTTGCAAAACTGAGACCTTTAAAATAGAGTTAGTAACCAAAAAATCGATTTTTTTGAAAGAAACTAAAAACTATAGTAATCTGATAGTGTAGTATCAGTCAAATCAGTTTCAGATAAAGTCTAAGAGGTTCTTGATGCAACGTTTACCTATGAAATTGACTTTCTAATTTTAGCAATGTTTCATATTTTTGGGCTCAAACTTGTGATTTCTGAAACTGGCTAATATGAAAACAATTGGGTTCTAAAATAGGTATTTCTTTATCTTCATAGTTGCTACGTGAAAAAATCATACATTTCGAAATTCTCGATAATTCCTTTGTGGATTACGTTTCAAAGAAACATCATAACATCTGTTTTAAAAGTTTGAAATCATTAACACCTTCACATTTATGTTAAAAATTGATTTTTTATTTTTTAGAGTGTTTTTCTTTCAAAATTACATGCATAGTTAACAATTTTTCACCTGGACTTTTGTTTGAATATTTGAAAAAAAAATAGAAAAACAATATGTTCATAAATTAGTAATACGCCTCTGAGTCATTTGCAAAAGTCAAAACTACAGTAACCCGGGGTTAATAATTTTAGAACTCTATCGTTAACTTCAAAACTATCAAGTTACCGTACCTTTTTTCTCACCAAAACCATTGTACAGTTTACAAAAACCTTAGTTAACACTAAAAGTTAGTTGTATGTAGTTCGATCTCTAACAGTGCAAAATATGATTTATGAGATTTTTTATGAATAGTTGATTTTTCAAAATGACATGTTATGAATTTTTGCACCTGGAAATTTCTAGAACCTAATTTTTTCAATTGTTCTTTTTTCAAAACTTTCTTCTTAAAGTCAAGACCAGATTCAGAAAAATCTATAAATTGTAGTAGTTCTTTAGCACACTGAACTATTCCCAACGTACCTAAAAGTAGAATATGAGTTCTCATTTCATTAGTTCAACTCTAGGATCCTTTCTTCATTGTTATCAATATCATCATAATATTTTTCTGAACTTTTCTCGAACTATTTATTTGTTGTCCTACGTCCTAATTGACATTTCCACATTTCTTTTTGTTTTCTTTTTTCCCTTCTAACAAACCAATTGATGTGCTCACATAGATACGAAGGGGGTCGGATTATCTTTTCCTGCTCTTTTTTTTCGCCCGCCTTATATTATAATAATCTGACTGAATGACTGAAAAAGGAAGAGAAGAAGAAGCCTCGTTTTATCAGATTGACGAGGTGGCTCTTTTTCGATTCTCCCATTTGTTAGAACTGTTTTTTGTGCTCTTCTCAATCACAAGAAGATAATGACGCATTGGAATGCTTCAATTAATTCACGAGATTTTGAATTGAAAAACAAAGTTTGCCTTTTTTTTTGAAATGTATTCTGCTCATCTCATTTGAGCCAATTATTGGATGAAATGAAAGAAAAAAGCATTTAATTATTTTTTTCGCTGTTCGATTTGACCCAACAAACCGCTCAAAAAGCAATATGCCAAAAAAGCGAATTCTTGAACCCCCCCCCCTTTCTTGTTTATTATGCCTTTCTTTTTTTTTCTAAACCAACTATTTCCTGTGTAATCTTTTCTTCGAATTATATTATATATTCTCCTTGCTTTTTTCTTTCCAAGAGTGTCTTTTTTTGTTTAAATATTAGTTGATTTTTTCAGGAAAAAAAATGCAGGATCAGTTGGATCCGTGCGAAAAGTATGTCTTCAATGAGATACAGAGAACGTCAAGACTTTTTGGGGGTAAGGAAATGAAAGATCAAAGGTTGTTCGAAAACTCATGAGTTTGACTAAAAATACGTTTTTGAACCACTGAACTTCTGATGTAAAATCCTGAAAAGATTTTCTCACAAAAAATTGAATTTTCAAAATCAGAAATTCAGATATTTCCGGCCTTTTTCATAAAAAATCTTCCTGAATGTTGAGAATAACGCCTTTATTCTGATGTTTATTTAGGTAAGCGTGTTAAGATATCAGCACGCAACGCAGCCGCAACGCATCAAGCTCACGTTTTGAATGAGTGTTTAGAAATTTCGGTATATCACTAGACCTATGTCAAATAGCTCATAAATATTTGATCATGTCAAAGTGCGCTCTATTGAGAATGTGAGAGCAAATTTGACCTTTTCTCTCTTGTCACTTTTGCAAAAGCAAAAAAGCCACAAATCGTCTACAATTGCCTTTTTTTCTCATGATCAAGGAACTCTTTCAGGAATGCCAATTGCAATATTCGGCTTCATCACCAACGTCATCAATGTTATTGTTTTTTGTGATCCGGAAATGCGATGCTCCTTGGTTAATCATTTCTTGCTGGTTAGTTCTAGTCCAAGAAAACTTTTCTACGTCAATCAGACAATAAAGAAGCCATTTAAAATGGCACGTTTTCGAGTTATATGCATACATTCGTGTATTTTAAACAACAAAGAGATAAACATACAGAATATAATCCGGTTAGATGATGTCAAAAAAAGAAAAGAGCAACGTGTTTTCAGGTCCTTTCAATATCTGATTTGATACTTTTGGTCAGCAATTTCTTCATGCTCATTTTTCCGGTTATTGCACAAATGAGTAAAAATCACATGCTACACAATTATTATCCACTATTTTTATGGTAAGTTGGGTCAAAAATGATGAATGGGTACTGTACTTTCAGTTATTTCGGAAATTAATTTGAATGTTTATTAACCGAGCAAAGTTTAAAAACAGAAACTCCAGAATCGTGTAAAATTGTACTACCTGAAAATGGCTCAGATGTTTTTTTTTCATATTTTGAATCACAAATCGTTGTTATTCAAAAAAATTCTACAAAAAATGATT
Organism: Caenorhabditis sp. 38 MB-2015; assembly: GCA_900536415.3. NCBI lineage: Eukaryota > Metazoa > Nematoda > Chromadorea > Rhabditida > Rhabditidae > Caenorhabditis > Caenorhabditis quiockensis. The sequence continues at coordinate 46,651 of LR548928.1, forward strand.
GCTTCTTAATTTTTATGTTAGATCCGATTCGAGCTTTTTTTAGGTCTTTGGGTCCGTTTCAGAAACTACAGTAACCTGAAACTAGACCACCTAGATCGGATGAAATCCGTCTTAAAATTGACACCCAGAAACCAACTCAAACACACAATATCTGATTGTTTTCTGAATTTTTTTCAAGCTTATTTCAGACACTACAGTACCCTCTTCAAAAACCATCTTTATTTTCCAGGTACTCCTACCCAATCGGTCTGACCACCCAAACCTGTGGTGTCTACCTAACCGTCTTGGTCTCTGTCCATCGCTATTTAGGCGTCTGCCATCCCTTCCGCGCAAAACGTTGGGTCTCCGGCAAACCCGTGAAATGGGCCATAATTGGCTCGATCGTGTTCAGCATCGTTATCAACCTTAACACCTGGATGGAACTCGATGTTCTCTGGTGTTATAATAAAGAATTCAACCAAAAACAAAGAACGATTGCGTTGTCTTCTTTAAGAATGGATACCGCTTATCACATCATAACAAGATGTGTCCTATACACTTTAATCATGTTTGTGGTAAGAAACTATAACTGTATCTAAACTACAGTAGTCCATGCTTTCTGTTACAGATCCCTTTCATAACCTTGATCATTGTTAATTGTCGAATCGTTGTTGCTCTCAAAGAATCGACTCGAATGAGAAATGCACATTCGCTCAAAAAAAGTACACAATCGTAAGTTTTCTATTTTGCACCGTTAGGTTTTTTTCACGATTTTCGCTTTTAGTATTTTCACTTTTAAAAACATGGACAAGTAAGTTTTGAGTGTGCTTTTTCAATGCTTTTTTTGAGTTTTATTGGTTTGCTAAATTAGTATTTTGATTTTGAGTTTGCGAGAAAATCAAAAAACAAATTAGGAAGGAAAAGTTGTTTTTTCCAGACGAATAATCAACAATTTCCGATTGCTAAAAAATGCAAAATATGCGGATATATTTGGTCGATTTGGAAGGTTGAATTTTAAGTAAGTTCAGGGAATGACACATATTTTAATCTGCAGATAAGATCATAATGTTAAATTTGAAAAATAAAGATATAATAGGCTTAAATTAGAGAGGGTGTCTGACTGAGTCAGAAGTAGAAGAAGAGTCATCTGATTTGATCTAAATCGTTTTAATTTTCAGCCCTCTTAAAACGCCGTCACTTTTGAAAACAAATGGAAATTCGTTGCGAGACCGATCTGTTACATTGATGCTTTTGGCGATTGTCGCTATATTTTTGTGCTGTAATTGCTTGGCATTTTGTAATAATATTTATGAGATTGTAAGCAAATATAATAAGGAAGATAAAGAGGGAGGAAATGAGAAAAATTCAACAATTATTGTGGAGGAATTGGTGAGTTTGAGAGCAAAATAACATTTGGACTTTAAGAAGGGATGAAAATGTGTGGGATGGAGGGTGGGGATTATAGTTTCAGCTATTTTTAAGACCAAATATATGACTTTTTTAAAGCTTCTCCTGGGCCAGGTTTGATAGAGGGATTCTAAGATATTTTCATGAAATTTAAACTTCAAAAAAAACATCGTAAACTTCTGGAGATAAGAAATCTAGGTGAGAATTTTGAACCGTCGTTGTCGATAAAATTCATTCATTAAATGGTGGATTCAGGCTGTAGCCTCAAATGTACAGAAAGTTCCAAACTGAACTGAAAACGTTCCGTTTTTAATTGAATCCTGGGTGGTCTCTGAAGTGGAATAGCTTCGATGAAATTGTGCCTAAATTTTGTCGGACCCATTAACTCAAAAGGCCTGACTCTGAGGAACTTCAAGAACATTGGATTAGGTCTATATCGAACTTGAAACCCAAAATCAGCGAACTTGAAACCCAAATCACAAAAATTTTCTATTTTGCGATAAAATTTGAGATATCTTTTTAAAGCTATTTATTCAGTATCTAAGTTTTCTCACTGTTTCAAACATTTTTTAATATTAGTACACGCAGAAAAAATTAGCATTCGTACTCGAATAATTCACATTTTAGGACCAATTCAACTCTACAACAACCTCCGGACTTTGGTCACTTTTCCAAACATGGAGTTTTGACTTATCCGTCGAGATTTCGAACCTCTTAGTCTCTCTCAACTCTTCCAGTTCGATGTTCGTTTACTTGATTTTCTCTTCAAAATATCGATCAATAATCAAGCATTGGTTAGGTCTAGAAAAGCGGCGAAGAGTAAGTTTTTATATACATTTATTCCACCATCAGTCTCTTTTTTTTCTTCCAGATAAATGGAGTCGCACTAACAACAGCGATGGCTGCTCAAAAAGCTCTCGAATTATCGATTCTTCCTGATGAAGTAGAAGCTCGACGGCATCGAAAAGATAAAATTTTGACAAAAAATACGGCGAAGAAGTTGAATCAATCGGCAAAGTTGTTTTTGACGACGTCGGAGACTGATTTGAGAAGGCCGAGATTGAGAAGTGAAGAAGAAACTGATGAGATAAGGGAATTGAAAAGTGAAGAAGAACCGAGTAATATTTCCAGAGGTATGCTTCAGGACCCGAATAATGTTCGACCCAAGGACATATTTTAACGTTCTAAGTGAGACTATTTCAATATTAATTGGACCGAAGGCTTTAGATTTGAGCTTCAGACAGGCCTTCAATCTGGTATATATTAGGCGCGATATTATTATTTTTTATTTTCGAAATGAGCTCAAATTTAAAAAAAACTGGACACGACCTTTTTTAATCCAAAAATATACTTCTTAATTCCTAATAAAACATGATTTTTCCACTTTTTCATGAAAAACTTTTAAAAATCTACACCGATGGCCAATTTTTCACTTCAACTTCGTTTTAAAGCAACACCCTACGCTAAAAATCTATATTATCAAAAATGAGCAAAACCTATTAGAAATTGAAGCTAACATAGCCAATATTAAAATCCCAGAAATATGATTTGTTTTTCTCTCGGCCTTTATACAAACTTCACGTCTCTAATCCAAAAAATTTCACGTTTAAAAAAATTCTTATAGTGTTGCTTTAAGTAATGTAAATTCGGGCTATTTTCTGTGACCGCTTATTTCTGTTTACTCATAACATATAAATTAATCATTTCAATTTTCAAAAATACATATGTAAAACTCGACTTTAGTTCAAAATAATCCAGCTTATCCTCTCAGAAATTCTCGAATTACGCACAAAAAAAAAACATATTATATCATTTCAGATGATACGAATCGATCGAGTTCAAAACGGAAGTTATTGCGATTTGCGACTCTAGCCTAAACGAAATGTGTCATCAAAGGACATTTGCGGGTCGAATTCACCGAATATTTTGGTTTTTTTTATACATTATTAATGGCTTTTAATATTTATGTATGTATAATAATAAAAGAATAACTAGAAAAGAAGAAGAGGATGTATGTATTACACAATTTTTTGCAAAAGCAAAAAAAATCGGAACACAAATCAAAAATAAACTGAAGAATTGGAAGAGGAAGAGCAAAAGGGCAATAATTTTTCAGGAAATCCCCCGAAAAATTTCTCTGTTAAATATATGCATAATTTTGGAACCCTACAAAATATTCAAACCTGCTCAATAAACCGTACTTTAATGGATTATAAGCTAGGTCACTTTTAGTGTCACATTTCATTTCCTTTTTTCTTTCTTTCCTTTTGAAAACGAGGGAAATTGAAATGTCTTCTTTTCTTTTTTCTGGTTTCCATTATTTTTAGTATTTTCTGTCACTTTCAGATGTTTGGCTATTTTTTGTCTTTTTTTCTTTCAACAGGAGAATACTAATACATTCTTAGTTTTGGACGAAAAGAGGACTTTCGAAATTTGAAACCTGCAATTTGCATTGTTTTCTAAATTTTTGTCTTGCCTTTTTTTGAAAGAATCATTTGAACTTCTTTTTTTTAGCTTTTCCGGGAAATTATTTGCAATGGCCAAAATGGATCTGAGATGAAAAAACACGAAATTTTGGGCGCCAAAAATCCCATTTCGAAAATTCAAATACGAGTTTAAAATTTTAGTTTCCAGTTAACAAACGAATTAAACTTCGGCAAACGATTTTGGAATCACACCAGATCCTAAAAAATCTGGCCCAATGTTGAACCTGGAGACCGAGAAGGTTCCTTGAAAGAGTCCATATTCATAATCTCTCAATTTGAAATCATAAAACGAGGTTTTTTTTCGTTTTGTGGAAAATCATGATATCAGAAATTGTTAGCAGTTTGTTCAAAAAGGAGAGTTAAACAACGTCCCAGATCCAGTTTTTAAATTTGAACTGCGGGGATTTTTTAGAAATCTGAGATTTTACGAGGAATTACTCCACTGATTCCACGGATGAAGTCCAATTTTTATTTGTAATGAACTGCTTAGTTCACAAATGCCTTCCGACGTTTGGGCTACAAAATTCTTTGAAAAATGTCTAATTTTTGAGATCTTATCCTCGGACTTAAGGATTTGTCAGTTTTGAAATCTGGGTCAGATTAGTCAGATCCACTTCGAAAAACAAAATGAGTATTTTTTGCCTTTGGGTTTTGATAATCTCTGATTTTGAACGTCCGAAAAATTATCTTCTAAAAAAATGTTGATTTCATATTTTTGGCTGCTATTGACAACATTGATTTCAGGTTCCCAATAGAATTCATGTTTTCATTAGTAACATGACTAATGCTTTCCAAGAATTCGAGTCATCCAAAAATTCATAAATCAACCTGTTTTCCCCATCTCGCCCCTCTAAAATCTCAATTCTCCCGAAAAACAAAGAAGTTCGTAACAATTATTTCAAAGTTCAGTAGTGGCCAATTAGCACACTTTGCTCTTGTCGTTTTTCACTTTCTAAATGTCCTCTTCTTTTTTTTGGCTGTCAAATAACGACTTCGTCTTGACACATGTCTACCAATTTATTAAATATGTATTGGGTTTTGTGCTTCTCCTCTCACTTTTTTTCTGGTTCTCGAGGGTATCATCAGTTCGTATTTTTCAGTGCCAATTAGCCACCCATTCATACTTTATTAGCAGGTATTTATAAGTTCTCATTTTATTTTCCAAGGTTATCCGTATTTATTTATCAAAAATCTATCACAACTACAGTATACTTCCCAAACGATTCAAATTAAAAACAAAAACAATACAATTTTTCGTATAGATTCCATTTTTTTTCATCTTATTTTACGTATTATCCACCGAAGCGTACTTTTTTATCGTATATTAAATATAATTTTTTATTGTGAAAACTGAACAAAATATGAAATATTCTATATAATATTCATAGATTCATTCATTTTTCTCTTTTACTTTTATTTTTTGCAGCCTTTTCCAGTCTAGTTCTTTTTTTTGTTGTTAAAAGTATACCTTCATTTCAGCGAGAATTTCGAAAAACTTCTGAAGAAGTGATGCTTTGCCGATGATTCTCAGATGTCTTTCATCAAATTCAATTCTAGCAACGATTTTCATTATTTTGGCTTTATTAGTTGGAGGTGAGGTTTGGAGCAAGGTTTCAAATGTTTTCAGTACTTTTCTTTTTGAATGAATTTTTTAAATGAAATCACATTACGTCAAAAGTCCTTTTGAAATCTAGAAAACTTGACATTTCTAAAAGATTTATATTTTTGGCCTTTTTTTTTTTTCTAGGTTTGAAATTTGATGTACATGATTTTGGTTTCTGTAGCATTCTAATTGGCCACTACAAAAAATCTGAATGATTTTTCACTTCGTTCGGGAAAGCACGTAACGTAAAATCACAAATATATTAATTCTAGTACAGATTTTAAATTTTCATGTTCATAAATCAGTTATCGTCAAAAATAAAATTCCACAACACTTGTTCTAATGATAATGACATATTTTCTTGATTTAAACGGGTCTTTTCAGTTTATTTTCATGTCAAAATAGAACACTAGGAATCAATAAAAACCTCAAGTTTACACTTTTGAAAAGTTCTAGTTGCTAAAATATTTGATGCTGGACATGGGAAATAGTAATTATGGCGTTTTAGATATTAAATTTTGGACAATCAGAGTTTGAAGGGTAAAAGCCAATTTTAACTGAAAAATATGTCGAAATTGTGGATCATAAGTCATCGTCGGTTCAAAAATAAATATTCTTGACATTTCCAAAAACAGAGGTGACTATGACTGATTTGACCAAGACTGTGAGAGTTTGAATTCAAGTCGGACCGATAAGTTATTCCTCAAAATTGTTTCAAAAACAAAAAACCCTAATTTTCTAGATTCCGTTGAAACCTGGTGTCTCGATGGTTCGAATTGTCTCAACACAAATACCTGTAATATTTGCGAAGGTGGAGCCTGTCTACGTGTTCAACGAATCAATCCAAATCGAGGTGTTTCGATTGCTATGACATGTATTCCTCACGATAGTTTGGTACATGCATATCACCCTGAAGGTAATAACCGGAATTTCCCAATTAAAAAAATTCTTTTTTTGCAGGATGTCGTACTGATTTATCAACTGGTGAGAAGTTGTGCCTTTGCTCTGGGCGTGATTTTTGCAATTCTTTCTCTCGTTTAACTTTGTATATACCTTCAATTTTTGTACTTTTTCATGTTTTCCGGATAATAAACGAATAAATAAATAAATAACAATTAATCCAAATACTTAGCCATCAATTCGGCCTTTTTCTGTTCTAGCAGCATTTCTTCGATGTCTGTTTGTGTTGGTACGAGAACATGTCGAATTGTCAGCGGTCGACCATCATCGCCGAGAACTGTGGTTTCTTGTGTTTCCAGGTCATCTTCGTACTGCAAAAAGGGAACATTTATAGAAGAAATACGGTTTTTAACGTTCTAATCTCTCGAATGAATGTAGTATATAATTCTAGGTCAAAAGTTTTGAAATATCTTACCTCTTCCATTTTATAGATATTCTCATATTCTCCAGCTGCTACATCAGTTCCAGCCTTTTCTGCGAATTCTTTTTGTATTTTCTCAATATTCGCTGTTTCTACTGCTTTCTCAAGCGGAATTAATCGACCATCTTCATCATCTAAATATCCGAAATAATGTGCATCGATGTTTTTCATCAATTCTTGTCGATTCCTTCGAATCTCTTCCTGATCACTATTCTTCTCGAATAATTCTCGAACGCCCGGCAAATCTTTGGCTGCTCCAAAATACTTATATCCTCTCTGACCGCCAACTTCTCGTCCCGATGCGTCTAATTCCTTCGATACGAATTTTCGATAATCTGTGCCACCTAGTTCTTTGATTCTCATTTCCCATGCGTGTTTCAGTTTTATCAATTTGTTGATATCATCGTTCAAATCTCGTAACTTGAATTCTCCAAGTCCTGGATTTTGAATTGCTGCGATCTTTTTCGACGCATCTCGAACTATTTCTCTTCGAAACCTTTCTGCGTCTGATAACTTTTTGCAATCTTTCACATCATGTGGACGTTTGGCAACTGGCCCCTAAATTAAATTAGAATTTGTATGTCTCTCAAAATGTAAAAACTTACTCTTTCCTCTTCTTCCTTCATTCTCCGCCATCTAGCCAGAGCAGTCATCGCTTTTTCAGCATTTCTAGCCATTTTTAGAGCTTAAATTCGCTTTTATTAGGGTACTACAGCAAGAAACAAAAAAAAACACTGGAAAAGGAAAAATAAAATTCGAAAATATTTCTTGCTAAACAGCAGGCAAATCGGAGTATTGTTTGTGTTTTCTCTCTCACTCTCCTCCAAAAACACACTGCCTCGTACTCATATTTGAATTTATTTAATTTTTCGTGAAATAAAAAATGTATTCAGTTGTCTATATTGATAATGTGCACGAATATAAAGTTTCTAAATTTACCGAAAAGTCCCTATACCTTTGTCCAGCAATTAGATGTGCGTCTAGACGGAACTAATTGGCAAACCCTTTCGCGAAACGATTAGCGACCTTTTCGCAGCTGCAAAATTAAATTTTTGTTAGATAATTTGATCAAAGATACGCATCAAATAGTTTACATCACATCATTTGTCACGTAAACAGTATTTTTCAAGAAAAACTTTATCATATTTTTGTTTAAGATAAATACATTAGGATTATTTTAATGTTGAACAGACATTGCTCGAGCACCAAGTCTTGGCTTATTATTAGTTGGAGCAATACCGAAAGGCAAGCTTTGTCGACGAAGAAACACTTCAGGTTGATGAGCAGGCGGCGAGCAAATCGATTCATTCTGCTCAACTTCTCGATCCTCAACTTCAGGCTCAAGTTCTTTCAAGGCAGGTGCCGGTTGGAAATTGATTCGATTAAGTATAGAATGTCTTTTCCGAGGTGGTTGAGGTGTAGTTTCTACTTTTGCCACAGTTATTTCAACAGGTTTCGCTTCTTGTTGAGCTGGAATCGCTTCTCTAAAAAAAGAAACCAAATTAAATTATTTAGATCTCAAAAATACCTTAAATATCGAATAAAAGTATGCCTTGAAGCGTTGCTCGTATTTTTATACATGGGACATTTGGCAAACCAAATACCAGCAGAGCAAAGTGACAAAATGAGGAAGAAGATAATGAAAGATCCATTGAGAGCGAAAAATCCGATAAGCATAATTTGGCTGGAAGAAAGAGCTTCTCGCCCATATCGATAACTTGAATGAGGGATTCGAGGTTTAGAAACAACACAGTTTGATTCATTTTCTGAGCAACTGTCATGAGCATCGCATATTGCATTAGATGGAATACAAAACGAAGAGCAATCTGGAAAAATAGATAATTCTTCTTTGAGAAGGAAAGAGAAGCAATTGAACTCTTACTTGCACAAAGTTCTCGATTGGGACATCTAACACTATTCGAATCGTAACATGATACTGGCTGAGTGAATAAAACCAACGATAGGAAGTTGAGATTCATTGGGATTTGCAGAGTTATTGGAGTTTTCAGCACTTGATATCCTTTTGGCTCGTGATTAACTATAAATTGGAAATCCTTGTTCCTCACAATAATTTCTCTATCGTTTTTTGGTCTTCGATGAGAAAACATTAAAAAGTTAGTGATTGACATTAGAAGATAATCCCCATTTTCAGCATAAAAATCGATTTCACATGTTTTGATATCTCCATCATCGACCGTCAAATAATCATCAGTGGCGATTAGAAATGTTGAATCGACTGTTATACTGAAATCAACTTATGCCTTAAATATTTCTTTAAGAAATGAGAACTCACCGATTATAAGGGCAATAGCTGATAATTTCATTAAAAAGGCAGAAAAAAGATAAAATACAAAAAAGTTGAGCGATCATCAAACTCGAAAGTGCTTATGGGGAAATTGAATTTTTGCTTTATTGAAAAAAGAAGGAGAGGAATATTTGTTTGACCGGAAAACTTAGTCGGATGTCATGTTCTTTCTTTTTTGGTTACTTGATTTAACACACATTGTGTACTATGTTCACTGGAAAAAAGGAAATGTGAGAGAGATACTTTTTTAGATCTTCTGATCATTTTGGAAGGAGATTTGTAACATAATACATATATAACTGTTTATGTTTTTTTTTGATTAGGAATAATACTCGTTAAGAGACTCAGTAAACATAAAGGATGTTTGAAGTATCTTATTGCTAAGAATTCAAAATCAACATGAGGTGAATGTAGTTTCAGTGTTCAAGAAAAGAATTTGTAGAATGTTGAACTCTCTAGAAATTAATTCAAATCGCAAAATCAATTTCAGACTTATTTCCGGTACGATTCTCAACACTAAAAAAAAAGAAAAAACAAAGAAAATACGAGTGAGAATAAAGAATTTTCGTAACGTAACAAACAATCCAAATACCTTAGATGAAAGGGTTAAAAAACACAGACAGGAAATTTTCCAACGCTTGAGTTTATACGTTTCAAAAATTTGATAAATTCCATTATTATTTCTTTTTACATTGCTTCGTCTATGTAGTCCTATGAAAGTTAATTTAATTTTTGTATTAAAAAAAAAATTGTTTTTCTCTGTCAAGCAGTACAGCATAACACGCACTTCAATTATTCCTAGTTTGTACATTCCTAGTTTCTAAAACAAACTTCGATTTCACATCAAAAACAGTTTCAAATAGTCATTAAAATGGTGAAATAATGAAACTACAGTAACCCGGTTGCAACAAATTGAAAAATCAAACTTTGTTGGAAGTTTCAAAAAGGTCTTCGAAAAAAAACATGATGTGTTGTTTTTTTTTGGAAATTTGAGAAGCAGTTTTTCGTGTTACATAAAAACAATGAATTTTATAAACTCAAAAAACCCGAAAAAGTTATTAAAAACTGACATTTCTCGGGTCAATGCCTCTGAAAACGATATGCGAAGTTAGTCCTAGAAACGCCAATTTTCAATTCAAAAAAGTTCGACCAGTAAATAATAGATAGTTGTTTCAGCTATTTCAGCAAATATTTATTTCGAATTTTTCTAGAAAGTTATCGAATTTTCAGGGTTTTAATTTCAAAAGAAATTGAAAATAAAATCCAATATTATGCACAATCTGAAAAAAAAATTTACGATAGTATCTAGAAAAGGCTCTATACTAGTATAGCGGTCCCTGAGGAATATAGCGGTCCCTGAGGAATATAGCGGTCCCTGAGGAATATAGCGGTCCCTGAGGAATATAGCGGTCCCTGAGGAATATAGCGGTCCCTGAGGAGTATAGCGGTCCGTCAAGACTATAGCGGTCCGTCAAGAATATAGCGGTCCCCAAGGATAATAGCGGTCCGTCAGGAATACAGCGGTCCGGTGAGAACATAGCGGTCCGTGAAGAATAAAGCGTTCCGTGTGAAAAAATATATGACTTATATTGGGCAATGAATTCACTCAGTTCCATTGATCAAATGTCTCGACAAATGAAAATTGACAGAAACATTGTTGTCGTTTATAGCCATATTTTCCGTGATATTTGTGAAACCTGGTTTACGAGAACAGTTTCTCAAACTAAGCTTGGAGGGCCTACAGTTTGTGAGGTGAATACGTTCTCACATTTGTCGAAAAATAACTCATGTTATATTGTTGCTGTAAAAAAAACTTTTCACCCCGCGAAAAAAATTTGAAAATCTCTCGTTGGGGTATGCGAGCGCGGCTCGCTCGCGCTTGCGTCACGGTTCCCTTATGAAACCGTTGATTGGCTGTTTGCCAAGTCGTGGCTCGCCCGCGGTTTCGTCTGCGTCTCTCAAATTGAATTTAAATTTTTTCTTTCGTCGCTATCGCTATCGCTTTCGCCGGACCGCTATATTCTTGACGGACCGCTATAGTCTTGACGGACCGCTATATTCCCCAGGGACCGCTATATTCCTCAGGGACCGCTATATTCCTCAGGGACCGCTGTATTCCTCAGGGACCGCTATACTAGTACAGAGCCGAAAATATACAAAAGTCATAAAAATACCCATTCGAAATGTATCTGGAAGTTGAAAGAATTGTAACGCTTGAATTGTACGTTTCAAAAATTTAATAATTCCGAATATTATTCTTTGCAATATTCGATTTTTTTTTGTTCAAAAAAGTAAATAACAGATTGGAAAAAGTTGGCTGCGTCTCACTCGGTTCCTAGAAAACAATTTTCTGAAATAGGTTTTTTTCAAAATCTCTATCTTCAGAAACAGTTCTCTTTAGGGATCCACTGATAAATCACTTTTTTCGGATTCAGGAGAAAAACAGGAATATGTCTAATTTTTTTTTGTGACCGAGTTTTTTCGTTTCAGAAATCTGACAAGGGAGGTTCAAGTAGCCGCCCATTTGGAATCGCTCTCATCAGCATGTCCTGTTTTTATTTTCTGCCTGGGATTATTTTGAAACAAGTTATGAATTTTAAAAGTTTGGAAATCGTTGTAATTGTTTATTAAAATTAGCTGACCCCGTACAGGCGAAAATAAATATATTTTTGTGTTGGAATTAAAGTGACGTTTCGATGGTTAATTTTCATACATAGTGTATACAGTGAAATCATGAACTTTTTTTCACACAAATTTCCGGTGAAAAAATTTCGGATGTTGATGGGGAGATCGAGTTCTGTAAGTGTGAGAATTTTTTTTTTGAAATTTCAAATGGGCGAATACTTGAACCTTCCTTATATTATTTTAATGAAGAAAGTCATGAAATATCAAAATTAATGGTTTTTTATTGTCTTTCTAGTTTTTTGACCCATTCATCGACGAAATGTTCTTGAAGTTCTTTGTTTATATGTAATGGTACAATAAACAGAAAATTTCTTTTTCCTTTGCAAATTTGAAATTCACAAGGCAGAAAACCTCAAAACAATGAGGATCACATGTTTCTGTTTATGTACAACAAGAAGAGTGTAAACATGTCAGTCACCATTAGGTTCTAATAAAAACAAACCTGCAAATCAGAAGTTCATCGACCGAACACATTGAACAACCTATGCATGATAATCAGTGTGTTCAAAAAAACATTTATTTTTTGTTTGCAATCAATTTTTTTCAAAGAATCTCTTAAAAACTGACTGCATCGACTCCAGAACAAACAATTGAGTTTGACCCGATTTTTTCGAACTTTTTGGGATCTGAACATTAGACCCTGACCTCAAAGAGGTTTTCAATTCGAAGATTTTGTTCTATTTCATTTTTTCAATGATTCCTGAAACGAGTCCAGAAAATGAATGTTTGTTATGCGTTTCCAACTTCGCAGATTTTTACACATTATATACAGAAAAGGGCACCAAATAATTACATTTTGAAAAAACCAGAGCTTGTTTCCACTGTTTCTGGTCACGATTCATCTATAAAAATCATATCCAGTCAGATTCAGGGTATACCTCTCTTGATCTTCCCATTTTTAAGGATTTCTTCTATTTTTTCATTCGGTTGTCATTCAGTGACCTCTAAATAATATGTCGGTTACCCCAAATCATCAACATTAATTTTCTAAAATCATTTTCGTGTTCTCTGTTTTAAAAAGTTCAATTCAATGAAAAATCATGGTTTGTAGTATATCTGAAAATAGACAGAAAACAAAGAAATGTGTTTGAAAATATATTTTATTGTAATGTAGTGCGAGGGTGTGAAAAAATGCCTTTCTGAGCTGAGAAATATACCTGAAACGTGCATTTTCTAGTTACTTTTTTATCTTGAGAAGTTTGTGCTCTTGAGTCCATTGGACTCTTGAGTCCATTGGACTCTTGAAGCAATCCTGGCTGGTTGAGGTCTTTGATCCTAATTGAGCCTAAGCCCAGACCAAGTGGTTCCTTTGTAAGCAACCCTGAAAAATGTCAAATATTTTCATTGTGACATACATATTAGTCAAAATTTAAGAGAGACTTAAATTTCCTAATGGGTAAATTGAACTTTTTCTAGTTCAATTTTTCTGTTTCTACAGTTAGGATAAATGATACAGAAATAGTTCCAACATAAAAGTTGTGCGTTTTAAAATTTGCAATAAAACTGTTTTTTAACCATCGAAAAATACTGACCGGGAGCAAAGTTATGATTTTTTGAAAATTCAGCACTGCACCACTTCACCCCCTCCCACCACAATGGTGAAATTTTTTTTGGCAAATAAACATATGTGTGGTAGTGGAAACATGTAGGGCTTTCACTAAAAAAATTTCAGCCGAATCGAAGATCATGATTTTTTCTTTGGCCGTCACCTTTTTGGTTTTTACAAAAAGTCTCTCTTAATCGTTAACATGTGCTCTATTGATAAGTTCACATTATTTTCATCAAAATGGAACTGTTGGTTGATTTTGATATCCGAATCAAACTCTACTGGTCAAACAACCTCATTAATAAACTTATTTTCATTTCGAAAATTCTGGTTCTTCGAATTTTCCCTGTTGAAAAACCGAACTACATTAACCCAATGATTCTAATTAACTTTGGGCTAATACACTAAACAAGAATTATCCGTGGACTTCTGCTTAACTCCACTGTAAAGACCTGAAATGAATTCCAATTTTCACACCAAAAATCTCAACTTCCCCCTTCAAACTACTAATTTATTCCAGTCTACGGTTCTTTGATACAAAACGATTTCCAGAACATCTGTTTTTTGACAAAAAAAACTGAGAAAATGCGGAAAAAACAGTTTATTACACCTGCCAAAACTGACCTACACAACACAAAAATGTATATAGTTTTATCAATTTTGAACAAACAGATTTTTTGCTCACGATGCTCCCTTGTTAAACCACAAAATGATATTCTTGAAGTCTACAAAATGAATAATGTTTTTTTCTTGAAAACAGTATAGTTTTCTGAAATGACCCCCTTTTTCAAGAAGGCAATTGACCAAACGTTGAGGATATCCAAATCCCTAACCTTTTATCTTTTTTTTTATTAAAAAGAAGCCAAAAATCTCGATTTGGTATAATCCTTTAATGCAGCAATCTTTTCAATGCAACATTTTCAATCATTTATTTATAGTTAATCCGGTTACCTCAACGGATTAGATAATTGAAAAATGCTAAAATTAGTTCGAAAGAAACACTTTTATCCGAGCTGAGGCCAGAAATTAACTTGCACTTCCTTTTCAAAGTGGTTTGGTGTTTGATAATGAAGAGAATTTCAGCATGAATTATCACAAACCATAAATACATGCATACGTATTGGTGGAGATGTTGCAACTTCATCATTTTTCTTAGAATAAAGTGATGTTATATACATTTATTTGAAACCATAAAAGAACTTTTGATTAAAAACAATATGAAATAATATAGGCTTCTTCAGAGTATTTCTGACCGACACAAAGATCTAGATCTTTTAAAATCTTTTCAGATTTTTTTTTTCAAAAAGTGATCAACTAACTAGAATGAAGCCTTCAACTTTGTTATTTTTTGGCAAAAGAAATTTTCGAAGAATGGGAAAGCCGAAAAACGGACCAGAGAACATATAGAAGTCCTGGAATCTGAAAATGAACCAAAAAATAAGAGTCGAATTGGATATTGTTAGATATCCTAATCGAGAACATGAGCCAATGATGAACCCGTTAATCTAAACCAAACTGGTCCAATTTTTATCGGGTCCAATATTATAGTTTCTGAATCAGTCTCAAAAAAAAATTCACTGAATCAAATCTTGGATTTTTTTTTGAAACTGATCCAAATCTCGAATTTTTTGCATTCGACCAGTTTTTCTGATCAAGTCTGTTTTTTGGACTTCATTCAGGTGTTAATTTTGAAAAATCTGATCCGGTCCAATATTTTCAGTGAGTTTCTTAGAAGACGCGTCTGTTTTAGGAACCGTTGAAAAAATGTGAAAGTTAGACCCCGTCCAAACAATTTACTGTTTCAACAATTTCACAAAGCTTGATTATTGGGAGTTTTCTTCATTATATGTCTTTGTTGACAATTATGAATGTCCCACAATCTGAACATCTCGTGAAGAACGAAAATGTATGGTTGATTAGAGTACATATTCCCAAATTGCTCTTCTTTCTGTATCCCGTCTCATACAATATGTTATGTTGTTGCTCAGAAAATGAGAAAATTAAATCATGTTTTACCTCAACCTCGATTTATATAGACCAGAAGCTTTCGAATTGAAAGTCTGAATTATGGATGAATGTTGACTTTTCTGGAAAAGATAATTGAATTCAGAAATCACCATGTTTCTTATGATGTACTATAGAAATCAATGTGAGGAACAAATTCATCAAAAAAAAAACCTAATCGAGAACTTTGTGCAAGATGTTTACTGTTTCAACAATTTTACAAAATCTCAATTTAAAAATTGTTTCTCAGTTTTTTTTTTTTGATTTTTCTTAATCTGTCTACCAATCGGATTTTTAGCTTCTGTTTCGTTCTAGATTCCAGATGATAGTTGCTCAGAAAATGAATCAAATTGTGTTTCGTTTTCAATCTCGAACCCTCTATTTCTCGTTTTTATACAAATCAACATCAATCTGATGTGACGATCTATTCTTTGGCGACATCTATTCCTCGAAAATATAGAACCTATTCCAGTTAACTATGACTTGTCGACATCACGCGCTTCTCGTCGTAAATCCATTCATATTCCCTATATAAATCATCATCTCGTAAATATGATGTACTCTCTCAACTAGAACAAGTTTTGTGTTTGTGTTGTTCTGCCCCGATTTTTCCATATATATATTTATTTATCTATATTTATCATAGTTCTGACCCATTCTCTTTTTTGTTCCTCTTTCTTTGCAAAATCAGCCAATAAGGATCAATCATCAGAATTGATCGATCGAGTGAAAAATGTTAGGCTGATCAGAGAATTGACACAAAATGTTGCTATATTAAATTGAATTATTTGAGATTAGAAATTATATTTGCGATAAATAAATAAATTGGAAATTATAGTTGACGTCAAGTAGAAAATATGTTTTTTATTATCAAAAAATAAGAAATCTCTGGAGAAAATTCTAGTCATGTGATTAGGAGTTGGTTATATCAGTCGTTCAAAAATCGCAGCCATAAGAATACTGTATCTTGCATTTTTCTGTATTGAAGTACTACTGTAGTATCAGTCTGTTTCTTATAGAACAAGTTGGATAATATAGTAAACAACAGAGTTTAGAAAAAAAAATTAATGAATGCTTCAGATTTGAATTATGTCGGGTATACAGGGCTTAACACTGCAAAGGCTGAACTTGGCTCAAACTAGACTGATCCTCAGATACAAAGTTTCTTTTTTTCAAAACTTTGTTGATATTTAAAAATATTAACGGATTTTTTGAACTGAAACCCTGAGATTCAGTGATTTCTAAAAAGTTCAGGTCTAAATTTGAAATTTGATCTATTTCATCTTGATTCACACCACATCAGTTAAGTTTTGGGTTCAATGCAGCAGATTTTTTAACCCAACACATTTCTACCCAAATATCCAGAAAAGTTAATCGAAAATCACAGCTTTGGGTTTAATTCATTCATGTTAAAAAACACTCTTATCCAGAAACTGACCGTCTGAAAAAATCACAAGCTCGAAGAATCAAAAACTTTTTTTTTGTTGAAAATCACCTGTTCATACAGGTCCATCTTTAACCTACATTCTGAAATTCCTATTTTAAAGTCCTAGGTCCCCTCATCCATATCCAGATCGACCTTTTCTCTTGAATTCCTCCTCACGTCATATAGATCTTCGAAACTCAATCTTTTGTCTAGGCTTGAGTTCTTAGAACATTTTCAGATACATAGATTCATTTAAATTTTGTGTGAGAAAAAAAACATATTTTATTTTCAAGTTATGGAGAAAAAGCAGATCGCATCAATGATTCATGAGATAATAGTAAATAATCCGTTTTATAACTATAAATAATTTCATTATAATTAAGTAGAAACTGTGTTTTTTGTGTAGTGACTATAAACCACAAATTAAACACCGAGAAACTGTATTTTATAGGTGCGCGGAGGGTATTTTTTATAGTGAAAATGTGTAATTAGGTGACAAAACTGATTCATATGAAAGAATCTACAATGATTCAGTAATTTTAAACCTATGCTACAAAAAACAAAAAAAAAAATTATGGCTCAAACAAACCTGAAGAACCACGAATTTTGGTTGAGAAAGACAAAATGTGGAACGAAAATTAGTATCGTTAAATCAGTCCGCCACTCCAAAATAATAAAAAAATCTGAGCCAAAAAACCTGTATTTTTTGTGTTGGAACCGTTTCACGGACGTTTCACGGCGTGTTAGGGTTATTTTCAGGTCTTATGTAGATCGAATTTTGTGAATCGGGTAAACACTGAAGAGATTGGCCTCATATTTTCATTTCTTAGAAGGTCGACTCTGGAATTATAATTTTGAACCTGATAAAAAAATCCGGAATCTTAATTTCACCAGGCTTGAAATCATAATTTAAGATATGATGAAAATCAGTCCCGTGAACATGAAAAGTTTTGGCTCATAAAAACCAATCCACCCAACAACAAAAACCGTTCCCTGAAACGTATGTGGTCCTATTTTCGAATAAATTTCATTGTCAGTCACCTTTCGAAGTAAAATAATTATATATCTCTGAGAATGGTTGTCTAAGTTTGTTCAACATCCATTTTCGTTTGTTTTTTTGGGTCAGATTCAGGAACACTTCAAAAAACAATAGAGTCAAGTCCATTTTTTTTCTGATTAGAGCCGTTTCAGAATAGCCCTGGATCCGCTGAAGTTCAAGGCTTAAAACATTAAACATTCCATAAATCAAAAAAAAAAAACGAAAAAGGATATGATCAAACTAAACAAACCGATCAAAACTTTTGAAAAGTCAGACTATAATTCCTAACTGACCTGGTTCAACCTAGAATCCTGGTTTTTACAAGATATCTTGTACGATCTTACTGTAGTTCTACCTAGAATCTGAACTCTCTGTTCATTTCATCATTCCTAAACTATCAAGTAGACCTCCCTTCTTTCTATCAAGGTTCAACCCCGTTTATTCTGTTCATCTTCTATCTATTTTTGTGTGTTTCTGTCTAGCTGCCCTTTTTGATCAATTTACTATCATCTTTTCTTTCTTTTCCTTATTTGTCAATAAAAAGTGAATAGATACCACACCCTTTTACTATCAATTCGTCATAATTTTCCAAACTTCCGGATCATATCTAATTGCGTAAACTTATTATATACATAATAGCATAAATTGGTTGATTGGAGTACATTAAATCAAGCAGGAACAGCGAGGTTTATGATCTTTGAAAGTCAAAAATTGATAACACTTCAGCAACTCTCTAACCTTCTAAGAACAAAACCCTTTTATCGCTCTCGCGTCATGATAAAAATATTCAGCGAACCGTGGAAATTGTGGTTTATACTCTCAATTTGATTATGTTATGCTTCACATAAACTGATAAAAACAACAAAAAATACTATTTTTAAAAAAAAAAAGAGAGAAATCGAATTGTGTTTTGCAAAAGTTGTAGTATGATATTTGTAGTAAGGGAAAATTGTACGAGGAATTGGATAATGAGAAAAAATATGAGTCTAAAGGTCGATTTTGATTGTGAGGCTTTGTAATTTGGAGCATAAATAAATGAAATAATGTCTTGGTTAAAAAAGGTTGGCTAATACTGATGAAATCGAGTCCGAAAAGGACCAAAAGCAATAAAAATTGCATCTCGATTCAGGATTATATTCGAAACAGGCCTATTTTTCAAGCAGGTTATCAATTTGGATAGCCTAGATTTTCTAAGCATGAAATAAACTAGGTTTAATGAATCAGGGCTCAGCTTATTTTTGAGTTTAGAGCCAAACTGGATAGTTTTTTAGATTTAAAAATAAGCCTCAAAACAGTTTCTAGAAAGAGCCTGAATATCTGAAACATTTTAGGTTCGGATTTGAAAATAATCCTATCAAGGAGGTCCTACTTTTGGCCTTACTTGAACAATCTCATGGTTCTTACGGTCCATTTTCAAAAATAGTATTAGTTCAAAGAAGGTCTACTTCCAAATCGAGAAATTCAAAAAATTAGATTCAGCCTAATTTTTATTTTCTGGTTCATTTCAGCAAAATATTTAAGCTTCACTCATTTTTTTAAAGCCTCGGTTATTGTTTTCACAGCAGCAAAAAACCAATTAAATAGGTCTTAAATTGAAGCAGAACACTTTCTATGTAGTTGATAGAACTCCCCAGAGATGTTTTGACCAAGATCTTTGTTTTATCTTTGAACTGTTTTTTTTAAAGTTGAAAATTCAACTTCTTCAACAGCCTATAAATAAAATAAAATTGGCCTCAAAACGGAACTTTCTGAATCGGACGATATGGTCCACTTCAGACTTCACCCCTTTCTCTTCTTGTATGTAGTTTACATCCTACTAGGTTCATAACTTCGACACTATCAGTCAGTGAAAGTGTGGTGATTATTTTTAACTTTCTCAGCAAAAACATGGTTTTTAGGTTACAAACACAAAATGAAGTATGTCAAAATTTTTACATTCTAAATCAGGCCATTTATTGGAATTTCACTTGGATAGATGATGAAATCTAACACGGCTCGATTGCCGAGATCATACCTAGGTTATACAAGTCTTTGAATGGCTCAGTCGGTTAGACAGCCGCTCCATAATCTATCCCTTTTGATGAGGTCGGGTTCGATCCCGCTAGTTAATGATTCCTCTGATTTTATAACAAATTGAGTTCAATATGCATATTGCACCCACTTTACTTCCTTATAACCCTTCAATCTTCTTATCCCCACAATCCTTTATTTGTTTTTGTTGGTTTCCTTCCAAAGCAGACACAATCATCCTACATAATATCCTCCAACTTTTGATTTAATCTTTCCCAGAGTGCAAAACGTTTTTTCATTATTGCAAAATAAGCAAAATCCCCCCCAAAAATAAAAGGATATATTTTTTTATTTCCTCTTCCTAAAAATGACTCATTTAGAGGAATTGTGAAATATACAACTATTGAGACAAATTTATTTGGTTTGGTTATTTTTGGAGTGAAAACATGGTGTCATATTTTTAAAGGATCCAAAAAGTAATTCTTTTTTTTTTCTAGATTGTGGGTGGCATATTTTTTCATGTGATTAGAACACAAAAAATTGTATTTTTCAAGCATAATTAGGAAGCTTTTGTTAATCCTTTCAAGAGTGGAAAAATATGACTAAACAAGACAAATTGTTTGAAACCCCCTGTTTTCACGTGAAGGTCATTTCAAACCTAAATGTAGCACCAATTTTTCTTGTAAACATCAATCAAAACTGATAACAAGTAACACGTTTAATCGAAAAATGAGGAGATTTTTTTTGTATCTGCAAATATTTGAATTGTTCCACTATTTTTTTGTTACAAAACAGCTTTATCAAATCATAGAAAATAGTACAAAAAAAATTGAATATAACTAATAAATACGTACGTGTATATATACTAATATTGGTCAATTTTATGAAGAAAAATCAAATTCCGAAAAAGTTGTACTATGAGTTTTCTATTTTTTTCCTTTCATTTCATTATCTTATCAGAAAATGAAATGCTTGCAAAAAATGTGTTGTTTTGTAAATCAAAGACTGTGTCGTTCCGAACATTCTGATCAATTATGTATACTTTTGGACAGGTTGAGCACAAAAAATGGGAGTAACGAGCAAAGTAACAAAAGCGAAAATAATTGTTTGATTTCTCCCAAATGATGTATTGAAGTTACCAGGCAACTAAAAAAGGGCTTTGAAATGTGGCGATTTTTAAGGAAAATGAAATGACCGTATCCAAATTACGGCGAAGACAAAAAATATATAAAATGGACCTTGTGAATGAAACGAGGCCTTATGAACTCAGGCCCACTTTGGCGCAATTTTCTCCTGTTTTATGATAAATGTATTATAAAAGAAGAGATAAAAGAACCAGGTCCAATTCGATAGTGATCTGGCCCAAACCGGTAATTGACATCAGAAAATCCAAAAAGTAATTCGAACTCAATCATCGATATTTGATACAAATTATGAGTCTGACCTAGGCTAACAATATACTACACAAACCTTGAGAATAATATCCCCAGTCTGATTTTTTGAAGATACGGTTTCTGAATCGTGATAATTCATGCAACTGGACCCTGTTTCAGAAAGCACGCTGTTTGAGCCCAAACGAATAAACCTCAGATTCAGTACACCTCACAAAACTGTCCTAACTTCCCAGTCCTTCAAAATAACCTATATTTGTACTCGGAACTGTCCAAATTCAGAACCTGTCAAGTTGTTGTCCAGACACTTCTTTGTTTTTGGACTACATCCAAATATGTACCTATATCAACATCACTTGTTTTATATATAGTTTTTTATTAAAACTGGTTTCGGAAACAATCTAAAAATACAACCACACTGATAACAATATCTTCTAAAATCAACAAAAAGGTCATGAATCAAGGTTTTGTCTTTTTCTTCAAAATACAAACTGTTTTTTGATATCTCCCACATCATGTCTGGCTATATTCAATCAGTTCTCTGTGTTTTGTTTGATGTTGAACATTCTAAGACTACATAGGAAGTCATGTTTTATCTTTTCTTCCCCGTTTTCAAGAAAGAACATACATATATCAAACAACAACAAATACATATACACGTGGTATTCATGTACACACATTTTGCTGACTTCGACCTGTGTACAATGTTCGTGCTACTATGTTCTTTGTTTTATCATTCATGTAATTCGATTCTAGTTTGTTCTACTCCTCCGAGAGAACTACAAAACATTCATTGCCCTTGAAAAACGCCCTGTGTTAAAAAAACTTTTTAACGCGAACAAAAACAATAAAAATTCCATTTAACTTCATCAGACAGAAACAGATTGTTACAACCAACAAACCCTTCCCTTAAAGTTGAACATTTTTGTCAAAAAAGTTGAATTTTTTAATCTTGACTTGAATTGACATCATTATCAGCTGTAAGTCATGAAATCAGATCAAAATATAGGTCATGCAGGTGATTTTGTATATTTTGCGTGGTTCTTTTTTTGTTCTTGATTTTTGACATGAAATTAAAGAACCTGAACATCCAAGTGAAAGAGGATATAGATGTGTTTGTTTAGGTTTCAAACCACAAGTTTTAAAAAACTCAAAATGTGAAAGTGTGGTTTATGAAATCCTTGGAAAAACACCCACAATGCTGATCTTTGGAATGAGCCTGAAAATAGATTAATTGGATTCTGATTTTTGGTCAGATTCAGAACTTGAATTTCAAGGCGGACTCAAATGAACAACAAAAAAAACTGAATTCTTTGAACTAAGTCTTGAGTACGGTTTAGAGTGATTTCAGAACTTCATGATTTTGGTTTCAAAGACCCGAGTAAGAAGCCCGATTTGACCAGATTTGGCCAGAATCAAAAATTACCACACCTAGACTTGGTTTCTAATTTTGAAGTTCACCTGAATCAGTCTCAAGCAACGCACTTTCTGAAGCATGTGTTAGACTCTTTCGTCCTATTCGATTCGATTCAGGCCTGGGGCTCGGAGCTTGCAAAGTCCACCGTACTCAACAACTGACCTTGTTTTCTAATATCAGAGAAGTATCATATCATATCATGTGAGCTACAAAATTGTATCCTAAGATCTATCCTATGAGCTGAAAACGATTCGGTTATTCATAGAGTACAAAAAAGGGTATTTTTTGTATCTCTCAAATGTGACAAAACAACGTCAATTGCGTAGGTGATATTTGTCAGACAATTTGACGTTAAGTATCCAAATGTACTATAATATCAACTGAAAAAACAGGTCGGATTATCCTGCCTACTCTAAAAGTAGTGTATCGAGGAGTATAAGCTCAAAGTATCATGTCGCAACATACACGTATTTTGCACCTGCATTTTGCAAATGTCATCAAAAATCTAATCGGAATATGTTACGCGTCGTTTGGCAAATATCCCATGACGAATTTCATATTCGAGATGTTGAAAAAGGGGAAGAAGAAGATTATTATTTTTGATCTTAACACTGCTCCAGCAAATAAAATACACATATACATATTGTGTGGGAATTTGAGAAGTTCAACAAAACTTTATATGGTCATTCATATTATGAAATTACAAGTCTTAGTTCCAAAAGGATGTATGTACGTGAAAAAATTGTGCCTCTTTCAATAAATCTCATATCTGGTTTTCTGTAAGTCTTCGATGTTTCATTTCCAGCCGGAAACACCTCCATTTTGAAAAGACAACAAAAATCCAATCTGTTCTTTATATTCTTTGACGTTGATCTTAGGAAGATGAGAAAAAGAACTGTAGTGTATGTATGGGGTTAATGAATTGAAAAAAAGATGAGAATGACGTGGAGGATGAAAAGATAACTGTAGTTTGGTCAAATTTTGGAGATGTTTCGAACACAAAAAAATGTAGTTTTGGTAATGTTCAGAGAGATTGAAGGTTCTTTAGAAGGAATTATTCGTATCAAACAGTCATGTCTTGACACTATGATTTGTGTCAAGCAGCCGTGCCTAAGCAGAATGGGTAGTGTCAAGTAGACGCGCCTTGACTGTATGGCTGTTGTCAAGCATCTAAGCCTAGACAACATAGGTAATATTAAGAAACCGCGCCTTGACAACTTATATCGTATCAATCAGCTGTGTCTAGACATCATTGATAGTGCCAAGTAGCCGCGCCTTGACACAGTATTTTTGACAAGCATTCATCCAAGCATACACAACATAGGTAGTGTTAAGCAGCCGACCCTAGGAAACAATGATAGTGTCAAGCAGGGGCACCTTGACCGAAAGGTTCTGCTACCAAGTAGTTTTCTCAATTAAAAACGCTTAAACACCATGTTTTGTGTCAAGCAACCGCGCCTATAGACCATAATTTTTCCATAAAGCAGTCAGAGAAAAGTAGATGCAAATAGTGAAGCACATTTTCTCACCCTTTGGAGTATAATCTGAAATCACCTTCCCTTTCAACCCAAAAAATCAAACACAAAAGTATAAATGAAAAATTCATTTTTTAGTCATTAAAGTACTTTTCAAAAATGCAGTTACCCGTAATCAAAAAATCATCAAAAAATGAGATAAATTAAAGAATTCACAATGAATGAAGAGAGAGAACATGTTGAGTAAGAAACAAGATCAAAATTATTATGAGAGATCAAACTCGAAAAACCCATAAAGGAAGAAATAATAATAATAATAAGTTATAAGGATATGATGAAAGAAAGAAATGAAATGAAAAAAGAAATGAAGTGATATACCATCTAAGGGCCAATCTATGCTAATTGTTGCATTGATACTGCAGCTTGTAGTACTGTAGATGGTAATCGAATCGATTTGAAAAGATCGGTTATCGAGTTGGTTCGACTGGATGATGATGATTTCCTCGAAAGGTTTTGAACTTGAAGAGCTGGAGATGTGAATGCTCTTTTAAGTGGTGGTGGCATTTGGCGGGATGCGCAGAATGTAAATGAGCGAACTGAAAAAATATTGAAATTAAAAAATGTTAAAAAAAAATAGAGAAAAAAGTTAATTACCTGAAGGAGTTTCAGCAACGGCTGCGCTGACTTCTTTTTCAGCTCTTCGTTGTAAAATCATAGAACCAGGTGTCCTAGAAGCGGACTGATTGTTTGTTGGATGAAAATCAATTGGAACTTCGAATATCATTGCTGTATAGTAGTTGAAGTGTAAAGCAAAATTTTTTATCACTGAAAAAAATGTGTGTTTCCTTTTTATATATATATAACACACACAATTCTAGGCTCCGCCCACTTTTGAGAAATAAGAGAGAAAAGAGGCGGGGTTTCGGGAGGTGAGGGTGGGTTTTGCGCGAGGATTTTCTAGGAATATCTTTGGGTGGAGATTTTGTTTTGTTTTTTTCTTTTGAGTGAATCATTTTGGGCGGGGAAACAGGTCACGTGGGAGGATGGAAAGACGCGAATAGTAAGGGGATAAGAGGATGGTTCTTAGAAAATTTCGACTAAATATAGATAGAGATGGAAATGAAAAAGAAATGAAAGGAAGTGATTTCGATGGTTTTATAGAGCCTTGCAAGGACTTCCAAGGAAAACGGGCTCAAGGCTTTGGATTTGAAAACTGAAAAATACTTGAACTACGGAGGAAAACCTGGTTTTAGTTTATCGGAAATGAGAACTTGAAAAATTTCTAATTACCAAACAAAACCGGCATTTCAAAAGTCAGCAAGGAGCTCAGGTTTCATGCTCCATTTTTGGCACTTTTTGACTTTTTTGTAGGAATAATCAGGAAGTTCGGAAATTTATCAGGAACTTTGTTTCAGACCGATACAGAAGATATCTCGGACCTGATCCAATTCTGGAGTTTGGTCTTTAGTTCGGGCCCATTTTCATCAGACCGGGTCTAAATCAGGCTCAAACAGAACTCAAAATTAGCCCGAAAACATGGTTGGGTCAATAAGAAAAACTCAAGTTTTTGTTGGACAAGATTGGAATCTGGGTCCAATTTGTATTTTTCCTGTTTTGAGCTGGAAAAAAGCCCGTTTCTGAGCATAAATTCAAAAATCTCAGGTTTCAGAAAAAAATGGACCTGGCTCGGTTGTGAAACTTTTTGTATGTTTGAGCCTGAATCTGGTCCATCATCCTAGGAAAATTGAAGTGTTCATGACAATACTTGGGCCATGTTTCAACTTTGTTTTAGGCCCCTTTGGAACTGGTCTATTTCAGTAACCTGATTTCCGAATTCCACGAAAATGAGCAACCAAAAATGAAAAGTTTACAACTTCTCTACCGGATTAACAAAAATCATCGAGCTCATTTTTTTGCTCACACAAAAGAAAATGATCTTCAGATACCTCTTGAATAATACAATTACCACGAATTGAATTGTGAGGGTGGTAATTCGTACTCAGAACAAATTGGATTATTCCTTTTGAAATATCCAGTTTCCGGTCGAAAACACCCTCTTCTATGCAAATTAATTTGTTTTTTTTTGTAATTCACTCGACTGAAAAAAAATGAAAGTTCGATTTGGTTTCAAATTTCATAAGTTTAATGTTGTCATTTTGCAAAATGTGTAGTTCTTTTGGACAAGACGACACAAATGGGGAGTGGAATGTGTTGTGTGACAAGCTTCGTCATAAGGATAAAAAATTCCAATTCACCGAACTTTGACGCGTTTTTGATACTGAACATAGGTGTCTAATGAAACAAGGTACTGTAGTCTGAAAATGTTGCTGAAAATTAGTATAGCTTAGCTTAGCTAATTACAAGTTTCGAAATGTTATCAGAGAACATCGAAGGTTTTGTTTGTTGTTGATTTTTATCCTTAGTTACCAGACGAAATTGTAGGTTTTCAAAAAATAAATGTGAGTGAGTTTTGAAATAACTCTTCAGAGAACGATTTGGTTGGAAATCGGAACAAGATATGTGATGATCCGACACTTTTAACGTCAGAGATAAATCGCCTAATCGCGATTATTTCTTGGATGAGTATTAGGATGTTGAAAAGAGTTGAGAAAATGGAATTGGGATATCTATTTAAAAAAATGCTCCAGTAATTGGATCAAGTGGTGACTTCACGATTATGAGCCCAGCCTAAGAGTTCACAAGAAAACCGAATGAACTTGGGTTCAGACGCAGGTTTCCAGACTGTGTATGTTTGTCGTATTTTCTTGGGGTGTAGATGTAGATTGAGCTCTGTTATGAGCTTGAGATAAGCTTGGACTGGAAGGGCTCTTACTTAGGCTGATCCAGAACTAACCTTTGAGAATAGTTTAAGTTACGCTGAGGATAAAGTTGAAGTTTGATTGTAGGCTTTGACACGGTTTTTGTCTGAAGTTGAGCTCGAACAAATTTGGTTTGGCTGTGCTTTTTCTAGAACCGAAAAAAGAAACCTAACTCTGGGAAGAAATATATCATTTTTCAAACAACTCATGAAGAGGAACAGCTGAAAATTTTTTCAGATGTCTGAGCTCGTTTTCAAGTCCTCAATAGTGCTCAAAAAATCTTCCTCCCAGAACATTTTAGACTTAAAATCACACTTTTATCTATGGAAATTCAGAACTTCCTCAAAACGAAACTTCTTCATCCTTCCAGTCAATCCAAGTTGTTTCAAACAAGACGAGTAGGACTATAATATGATTTTTGAACTAGAGACAATTCTTTCTCGAATGTTCTAAGTTCACCCACATGTTTTGTTGTTGTTTATTTTCTGTTTCAAAGAAGAAAAAAGTCATCATTTAGTGAACGTTTGCTCGTATTTTTCACGTAAAATAATATCATCTTGAATGATGAAAAAAGTCACGTGGTCACTTCGATTCATCTTCTTTTTGTTCTGTTCTGTTGTGTTGGACATGACAAATATGATATCAGGGGGGTAGTTTAGTGAATGATACATACATATTGCGTAGTTTTTGTTTGAAATAGATTTATATTTTTGTGACGAAAATGGTAATAATTTATTGTATTCATAAAGTATGGATATTTGCTGGCTGCATTTCATTTCCTAACTAAATAAGTATTAAGCAGCTTTTGTGAATAAGCAAGCGGAGCCGATTCTGACACGTAAAGATAATCTCGTGGGTTATCTGAGAAATAGGTGGAAATCCGGACAAATTCGGAACCCGATAGACTACGTACATAAGACTTCGAGTTTAAAGATTGTTAGAAAAAAAATTGAATTCTGTTTTATGTCTACAAGTCTAAATATTATGAGATCTTTTACAGGGAGATTTCTGTGTTAAAAGTTTATGAATGAAAAATCAAATCTTATTTAGAAGAATCATCTACTTTAGTCTTCCCACATGTCTGAAAATGTGAATGTTCATTCATCAACTAGATCAGAAAAATTCAACATATTTATGACATGAAATCATTTTAGGGAAACCATTGAAAAATGTTTTGGAAATCAGAATCATCGTTATTTTCGAATTGAAGTAAAACCAACAATTTTCTCATAGTATCTATTATATACTTTGGAATTACCTGAAAAGCTAGAAGTCAATTTTGAGCTAAAATATACAAAACATTTTTTTCAAAAAAACAACTTCCCGGGTCAGCTTGTGCACTCTAATGCGACGCGGCAAACATAATTTTCAAAAATATGTTTTTAATTTTTTTGTTTTGTAAAACTTGGAGTTTCTAAATCAAATAACGGTCATCCCATAGATCCTGAGATACTGTAAAAGATAAAATTCCCAATTTTCGCAAGAATCTTACGTGAATTTTGAAATTGCGCTCCAAATTTTGCTCAATTGTTTCCTAAGAGGCAAACATGCTTTTCAACATTTTCAAATTTTTTTTAAAGTTTTTTTTATCCGGAAGCGTTTTTCAATAAAATAAATGCCATTCGATAGATCTTGAGATTCTGATCAAGTTGAAAATTTCAGTTTTTGTGAAACGCATATTCACAGGGCAAAACTCTGCTCAAAAGATTGCTCCTAAACAAAATAACTGTTTATTCCAACAAAACCAAAGTTCATGATCATAAAACCATACTTCCAGTCTAGAAAAGTACACAAAATCTTGATTAATTGAAGGTTTTTGGGGCTATTTTCTGAGAATGGATTCTAGTTTCAAAATCAGAATCATGAATTTTATTGAAACCAGTTATTTATGATAAATATAATTAAAATTACTTGGAATGCTTGAAATGACTTTTGAGCTATAATGGGTTGATTTGATGTTAAAGTTAGCTTTCTATGGTATGTTGATTTGGAAAATATATTTTCGCTTGAAAACAAAAAACATTTCCTATGCGCGAGCTTGTGCGCTCTAATGCGAAGCGGCAGAACAATATTTTCAAAATGTTTTGAACTTTTTTGTTGTTTTGGAGTCTGAACATCAAGAATAACCCATTTTCAATGATTCAAAAGTGAAAAACATTGATGTTTTTTGTTGCCTATGTACAAAAACTCAAATCATACCCGAATGGAAGATACAATTTCTGAATTTTGGCCTTTCTTAGTATTCTTATTCATATCCGATGAAAGATTGAATCCAATAATAATTAGTTTTTCTTCAAATCATCAAATTTTCAATCATGTTTTTTCCAATTCAATAAAAACATGTGGCTTGTTAAAGTGAAAAAGTGTTCTTTCAAGTTCAAAAAACGAAGAAACTCATGATAGAAATAGAACTATGAATGCTTTCCAAGTTGTAGTCTTTATTAGGTACATTTTCGAGAAACTACGGTAAACTACAATCAATGTTAAGCTGATAAACGATTATGATGAATGTTGAAATTGGATGGATTTTGAACAATACAGTAATCCTCCAACAACTTCAAGGATTAATTGAGTTATAAATTTAGAACTAAAATCCAGATCAATTTCACATCGGATTAACTGAAAAAACAACAAACATTGCTACGTTTTGTCCTGTTTTTTATGAAGGATTTTCTAAGAATTGTTAGTAACATCTTTGAGCCGAAAAAAATCATGCAACTCACATGATTTTTTGAACCTACGCATCTCTGTCAGTTCTTCACTAATTCAATGAAAAATCAACCAAACAGAAGAGCATCAAAAAGTACTATGAATGAAAAAGAAAAGGAAAAGCACCTTTGTTGAAAAAAAAGTGCAAAAAGTATATATAAGGGAGTAATCTTTCAGACGGAAAAAATAGTGTACTTTTTGGTACAAATATATTAATGCAGATCTATGAAAAAAATGGGTGAAAAAATACTCAAGATACAAATAGGAAGGGAGTGCTATGTGTACGGAACTTATAGTAAAATACTAGAGGTCAAGACCTGGGAAAAATTGGGTTTAAAGTGCCATATGGGACATAAGAGAGCAGTAAGCACAACCTGGCAACCGTCGGATAATCAAGTTAAAAATGCAGATCGACATTATAGTAATATAACTCTTATCAATAGAGCTAACTTGAATCACTAAACCTTGTTCATTTCCCTCAAAATCCGAAAGGTCTTACAGACGAGCAGCCGACTGTCGCCGGGGTTTGCCCCTTGATGTGTTCTGAATGTCTGCTTTCTCTCAAAAAAAGCATTGAGGTTTTGCCAAAGATGGATTTGTGTTGGAAACAGTGAGATAAAGTTAGATGTATGCAAATTCACGAAGAACTTCTGAGGAGTGTGCATCCGGATTATTTCGAAGTACTTCTTGAATTGTAATCGGGATTTATACTGATGTGTGTTAACATCATATATCAGTCTAAAGAAAATATCACATCAAATCCAGCTCAATCCCAAGTCGGATTCGAATCATTTAAATATAGTGCATCTTTCTGAGATGATCTTCTTATTTTCAATCTCTAACATGGCTGGTGAGGGATGTTGAAATGATGTCAACATGGATCTCAAAGTTGACTGGAAACATGAAAATATCAACCCAGGTGAAGATAGATCCACGTTTGTCACTTTTGGATGGAGCGATAATTCATAGAACTGTCCTAAATCCGGACTCCAACTGGTTCCAAAGAATTACATGATAAAACTGGGTCCTATTCATGGTGCTGACTCAAGAACTACTACTTGTGAAGTTATGGAAGTTTATTGGACCTTATTTTTATCGATATTTGTTGCTTAAAACAGGTTCATAGCTCTTCCTATCCATAGATCACTTATAAATACAAAGATTATTTTTTTGTATTTTCAGACAGGTGCACTTTCTTTTAAATGATTTGGAACCGACTTGAGGATTGAGCTGGATTTAATGTCCTCTAGTTCTATTGTTTTTATTTTGATTGAAGTTAATTGAAATCCAGATTAAATTTTAGAAAAAAGGACAAAATATAGTTAATATATATAATACTCCTGCCCTTCTCTATTCATAACTTCAAATCTTCAATCTTCAGTTTTTTTGGAATATGAAAAAATCAGGACATAGAAAATTTGAGGGGTTTTCCACACCAAACTCAAGTTATATGTATTTATAATTTTATTTGTAATCATCAAAAGATAAGACAATTATGATAAAAAAAAACCAAATGATTTTTGGCACGTTTCCAAAGGGATTTGCATATTTCTTTTGTTTTCATCGGTTTTTTTCTATAATCCAATGTTTTGAGATATGATATCAACAGGTTGATCTTGGATATTTTTCAGCTGCGAATTATTTTTTATTTTGTTTACAAAAAAAAACGGGATTGCAGACATATGTAGATAAAGATAAGGTTACTACATACAAAACGTGAACTTTTGAATTGTATCCTAGTTAATTAAACTCTTATATTAGATAAAAACAAAAGTGTAAATGAAAACGTTGTCTAGGGATCTAAAATAACAAACTAGAATTGATCGTTTTGCAAATAGTTTGTTATCAGTTTTATAAAATTATAAAGTTCAAACATGACATTTGAATAGTGCAAACGACAATATGAACCGGTTTTAGTCTACAGGGATGTTTATTTTTGAAATATCATAGATCTGGCTAAATCGAAAGACCACTAGAGGTTTCACCCACACAAATGTGTATACTTTTCGAGTGGGATGTAGCTGATTAAAAATATCCACTATTAAAGTGTATTTTTATTAGAATTCGTCAGATGAAGTATTTTTACCTTTTATCATTGGATTTGCGACTTTCCTACTTAATGTCGTTTTCAGGTTCTACTAATGGATATAGCCTCCAACATCTTTAATACATCACAATTGAACCATCCCCTAAACCTCAATAAACAAGGATATATTTTCAAACTAAACCATGTGTGTTTGGTCATAGAAATCATAGATCTGTTTTATTTTTACATTGAGATTTTCAACGTGTCATAAATACTGATTATACACGTTGCTTTGCTTTCTTAGCTTAGAAGATTTCCTTTCTCTTTTTTTTTTGAGCTCAAACTTTTTAACGTCAGAATGGGGATGTTAACAAGATGTTCAAAAAACTATGGATAAATAGAAAAACTACAACAAAAAGTTTCAGGTATCGATGGTTCTTAAACTGAACTTCCTGAAAAGGTCGAAAAGATCGATTAAAAAAAACTGTAGGTTTGTTGGAGAAAACGGTTCCGTCTATTGAGCCTGTGTCTGGAAGTTCCACTTTGGTCCGGTTTTCGGGCACTTCGGGAGAATCGGAAAAAAAAAAACAATGGCGAGCACTGCCGATTTATAATAAGATCTATTTTGTAGTACTTTTGGACCCAGATATCAGCCCAGTACTACACTTTAATAATATGTTCTTGAACTCCTCAAGTTTTGAACTTTATGAGATCATTGGAGCAGACAAAACAACTATTATCAACATACCGAAGTTAAACCATGAAACCTTGTTGGTTTTTCAAAACATCGGAGAGGTCGTTAAAATGGGTAGCCGACAATTGCCGGGTTGTGCTGCTTGCTATGTTTTGTAGGTAACCTAGATGACATTGTGGATCCGAGTATAAGCCTCTTTAAAAGTATGACAAATCATAGCAACTCTGATTTAAGTCACTGCCACAAAGTACGTCTAGAAAACGTGTTTTTCCAAAATTTAATCAAAAAAATTCATCATCATGTAAATAAGGTTAATTGATGCGTCGGTGGAATTTCCTTGAATTCATTCCAATTTTTTTTCTTGAATCGTTGCTAATTTTTCATTTTTTTCCTTTTTCAATCAATCACGTTTCTGCAATAATCACAAAGAACCAAGTTCGGCTAATAAAGTGCATTCAAATATGTTTTTCAGATTGAGAATAACAACTTCTAAATAATGACGACTCGATTAGAAAAAAAGGATGGCATGGGAGTATTTGTTGAATTGGTAGTTGTTTCAAACAAGGGACTTTTTTGTTTTTGTTGACTGACTAAATCATCATTTTTTGAGTTTCGAACAATGTTGTTTTGTTTTTTTTTGCTAAACACTAAACCTGTGATTAATCTTGTTTTTTCATAGGTTTTTCGCCGATTTTTAGGAGATTTTGCAAAACTGAAAAATATATAAAACCATGATTAACCTGTGATCCTCTCTCAAGAAAAACATTGATCAGAGAGAAAAACATGTACTTGTTGCGAAAAAATGTGAAGGAGTCGGGAGATTTGGAAGGGATTGGATGTTTGAGTTATGGGATATGATATGATAAGACATCTTGATCGTTATGTGAACAAAACCAAGAGATATCATGGGACGTAAGGGATGAGATTTAAACTTTTTCATAAAGGTAAGATTTGGAAAGATCTGAAAAAGATTTGGACTTTTCGAGAAATGTCTACTGGATTTCAGGAAAAAATATTGAACAGAACCTATGATTTTTCAAACTGATATATTATCCAGATTTTTGTCGCTGCTATCAGGTTACTGTAGTTTCAGTTTTCTTGTCTGAAATGATCTGAGGAGTTTAAAAAGCAAACTTTGACGCTTTCTTTTACTTTCCAGGTGTAAAAAATTTGACCTTTTACTTGGCTAGCTCAAACACTTCCAAAGAACATTTGACATTTAACACTTTTGCAGGTGAAATTCAAAGACCAGGTTAAGATCTAGTCTTGCGAAACATTGAAAAACAGGGATGAACGTCAGCAGGCCTCCGACAAACGGCCTAAATCTCACTAGTGGTTCCTGGTTCCTTGTCAGAACTAATGATCAATGATGTGTCCTTATTTGGGGGTTAAGTAGGATTTGAACAGATTTCAAACATGTTTATTTCTGTTATTTCAAACATTCGAAGATCTAAATGATATATCCTTATTATGTAACATCACATCAAAGCAACCAATGATCAAAAGAGTACACCATAGTCTTCTTTTCCTTGTTTTTCTGCACATTTTTAAACCTCAACTCGAAAAAAACATGAGTTAATCAATGATCCTTTATAAACACAACTTTATGTGATTTTTGAATAAATATTTTCCTTTGAGCATAATTTTTGATACTTTGAAGAAAAATTTACCAAAGTACACGCAGTATAATATACTTTTTCTGTTAATAATACGTCATATAATTTGAATTTAAATAAAAAAAAATAAATGAATGACAAACACCCCCGCTTTTATGATTGTCAATAATAATTTGATGTGAACTTTGAACGCGGAAGGGATTTTCCGTTTTGAACCAGAACAATTGAGAAAATATGAAAAACAATAAATGTTAGAGAATACTCCATAGATTGTTTGCATTGTTTCTTCAGATTTCGAAGCGCCTAATCAAAGAATGTTAAATAAGTATGGTGAGGTTGATGTATATGAAATTTGCATTGAGTTGGAATGGGAATATTTGAACATGTTTCTGAAACAAAGGAATGTGGTATCTGTAATTCAAATAGAAGCGCCTTCATCATGCTCAATTGACTTAAGATCCAGTGAGCTCTTTCTGAATGGGCCCAAGTGTCATGCAATAAAATTCACAACTGTTACTTCAAAAAATGTTTATCAAAAGTGACGAAAAGCATAAACAAGACATACATCTATTGTATGTCTTGCTCAATTTTCTGACAAACCTTTTTCAATTTGCGCCCAAATGTCACAAAATGTTTATTGTACCTAGAAACTGGCAATCACAATGTTTCTTCTAGCCGCATTTGTACTGTTAATGTTATTATCATTGTTATTTTCTGGTGTACATCTACCAAAACATTCATTGATTGAATGATATGTATATTTTCGATAGGGTGAATTCATCGTCAATAAGAATATAGTTGATACAAATCCATAAAAAGCAAAAAGAAAACTTGTAATATTATTCAAAATTTGATTATAATACATTGAATTCACAGTAAATAAAAAGTAAAACATTGTCAAAAGAATAGTTATCATTGGAGCGAATATTTGAATGCAAAGCGATATGAAAAACGATTTTTGATTTTCTCTTTTTTGTTGAGATAAATTTGACTTCAATACAAATAGACTGTATATACAACTCAGCCCAAAAAATGTCAATTGAGATGTTAGAAATGACGTAAAAATGGAAGAAAATAACAAAAATCCTTGAGAACCATTCGGAGTTTTAAAAATGAACGTATCAATTGAATAGAATTCGATATTCGGGCAGGGAAGATGTTGTAGAACTATGATTTTGGCTTCGATTTGGTCTGGT
The DNA here is from genome assembly GCA_900536415.3 of Caenorhabditis sp. 38 MB-2015. Classification (NCBI taxonomy): domain Eukaryota; kingdom Metazoa; phylum Nematoda; class Chromadorea; order Rhabditida; family Rhabditidae; genus Caenorhabditis; species Caenorhabditis quiockensis. The sequence goes on from LR548928.1 coordinate 81,865, forward strand.
ATATTCCAAGAAATAGGGTAGATTAGAAACATGTGAAAATGTACACAAAACAGTAGTATATTATTCGAGATTTTTTGGTTGGAAGCCGGTATTTTGAATGAATACAAATAACACTTTGACGGTTCTCAAAGAGCAGGATGATAGCACTATTGACTTCTCAAAATAGCAAGTATGAACTAAAAGAACCCGACCAGGTCTGAAAAATAGGCAGGCTATTGACCCCAACTCACCACCAAAACAGAAAAATGTCATGAAAATTTGAAATATCGGACGAATCTCTAAATCAGAGAATAACCCACTCGGTAATCCGGCCAAAATTGGGAAAAAGAAATAAGGAATGACCATTAAACCAACAACAATATCGAATATACCTGACCAGATGTGTAAATTCAGAAGGTGAAACTTGATCACTTTCATGGAATTTGTAGTGACTTTTAGGATACAAAAAATACCCCAAATATTTATTGGAATACCAATGATTGATTGGTCATGACAGATTGATCGGACAAATTGACGACTTTCGAAATAGGAAGAGGTGTTGGAGCACATGTTGAAAAATCTGGTAATGGAGAGAAGCGATCATAGCTCTACATGTGAACAAGTAAACATGTAATTATTATAATACGAGTGTTCATAGTTTGGTCGAAAACTGAAATAGACCAATGAACGAAATTTGGGAGTCGGAAAAATCGGAAAAACGGACTTGAAACAATTTTCATTCGAAATTTACTAAAAATCGAACCAAAACAAAACTTCTCGAAGTGAACCCAACAATCAAAAACTTTTCTTAGACGGACCTGGTTCTATTCTTGGAGCAATTTCTTGTGCAAATTATGGTGCCAAACCGATTTTTTTGAGCCGAGTTATGACGATTCAACCAATATATGCAAATTTTTGAATTCAGTTCGATTCCGATTTTTGAGTCGAGCTCAGGAAAAGTCCGAAAAAATAGGGCTCCCCGCCATTTCGCCACCCGACATCTCGCCACCCCGACATTTCGCCACTTTTTGTTTTTTCGCCACCCCGACACTTCGCCACTCGACGTTTCGCCACACCGACATTTCGCCACTTTCAGTTTTATTTTAAGTTTCAACGCGGATTCGAACTCACGAATATCCTTTCGAGTGATTGGCATTCCTCGATGTAACCCACTAGACCACGTGGACGTCATTTTCATACAATTAAATAGGTTATCGAAATGGGTGTCGAAATGACGGGTGGCGAAATGTCGGGGAGCCAAAAATGGGGCCAATTCCGTACACAAAATTTTCAGAAATCCATTCCTGTAAGCCACCCAACAACCAAAAACCAACCAATTTTCTGTTGAAATTTTTGGAGATCGTAACAAAGTGGGATATTTTTGAATTCCAAACTTAATATGTTCCATCATAATGGGAAATTATGCCTTTGGTTTCTGACCTGTAGCCCGAGGCCACTCAAAAATATTCAGTCTAGAATAATTTATGAAACACAATCACAGCAAAAATGAAAAACGAATAATTATTTGAAAATACCCCAGAGATAATTTGAAGTGGTCCTTCGGGTCTTGAAGCGCTAACTCGAAGAACATTGGAATGTTGAAAAGAGTACGGTTTGGGTACTGATGATGGAATGGCCATTGAGTTACAGTAATCGCCTTCGCATGTACAAATGACATAGTCCAATGGGGTGTTGTTTTGGAATGATGGAATGGATCGAACAAGGTAGCAACTGGAATAGATAGAAATGGTATTGAAGAAGGTGGGAGAGAAGGGGCAACCTACCCTTGAGCATGTAATTGAGGATCTTCCCGATAGGTGTGTCTCAATGTGCTCTCCAAACATCCTCTGATCACGAATGTGGTATCTGAAATCGATTTTATTAGATACTTGAAAAAAATATTCTAGAAATTCACAGTCCATCCTGATCCTAATCACAACCACCTAGAGTCCCAGATTCACATTTCTAAGACTCCTTTTTGCTGCTCCCCAAAATAAAAACTTACTTGGCAAATTGGGGAACAATGTGACACATAACTGATATTTTGAGCAAATTTGGCCTTCGATTATTGGTGGATCATCTGGATCGATTTCATCGCTGCAAAATTGAACATTTTAAAGTTTATTAGAGGTCAGAACTTTTGTACCTGCATACGTCATATTTGGCACCAATGGGGTAGAAAAATACATCAGTTTGGGTGGCAAATTGGCGACGAACTGAAGCACGGTATTGTTTGTCGGGCGAGACACAGTGGAAACAACTGGTGGCTGAAAATAACGGACATTAACTTAGGGTGAGGTTCACGGTGGTTCTAGAAGCATTAAAAAAATGAGTTCCGGTTAAATATTTTCCAAGATTTCGGTAGTTCCTAAAACGGCTCATCTGAATAGAGGTCTGATAAAAATCGTTTGAAAAATCCAGTTGTGAACCCGAATCTCCCATTCTTGGCCTGATTTTATCACATACTTCTGATTTGGGAGGTTTAACTGTCACAATTTTGGTGGTTCCTGAATCACTTGAATCAAACCTGGTCTGAAAATTAAACCAAAAATGGATGTTCCCGAAAAAATGGTCCTAGTAATTTTTTTCTTTCCTGACTCAAAAATACATTCAAAACGAAACTTTCTGAAGCGGATACATCAACTTTGTTTTGATCTAATTTTTAAATCCAATACAGAGAAATCCAAAAAACGGCAGGTTTTCTAATTTGTTCAATTTTCCAAACTTTTTGCTTTTTTATTTAGATGTTGAAGTTGAGGCAGTTAAAATTAAGCAAAAATCCCTTTCTGAAATCCCAAAACTTACCTAAGACATGGCGACTAAAAATCGATAATACAAAACACGCAAAAAGTATCATAATCTCATCCGCAAACCTGGAAAAAGGTCCAAAATGATTCTTAGAACGTATGAAATATGAACCACAAAAGTAATGACACGCCTCATCATAAATAATTAAATAAGTAAACCTATTATATGTATCTAGGTAAGTTGTAATTATGATTTTAGCCGCCTAATGTATGTACATTTATGAATAATCACTCAACCAGAAGATCATCTGAATATGGATCAAGTTACAGAAATAAATACATAAAAAAAAAAATAAAAAAGGAAATGGAATGGATTGGAACATTTGTGACAAATGTGACAGGAAAAATAACATTTTTCTCGAGGGACAAAAAACTGGAAAAAGGGAATATCTAAAAATGTTGGCATATATAGTAAAATAAAACAAAAAAGTGACAGATCAGAGAAAATTTTGACGAGATCTGTATGTCATCTGATAGAATTTTGGACACTGAAAATCGTTTCAGAATTTGGTCAACACTAGAATCAGATGATGTCTTAATAATGAGCATAAAACTCCATCCCTGAAAAAAACCCTGTTCTAGCTTATTTCAGAGACTATAATTTGGAACCTCCCATTTCAGAAATCAACATGATTTTTTCATTTTTCAGTTTTTCAATTAGAATCAGAACTTCCTGAATGTACTAAAATTATTCATTTTAACGAAAAACAAATTATGCAGAGATGTTCAGGAACAAAAGTTATCCTATATTCTAGAAAACTTTCCTATGCTTATGAATCGTCATTATTTGTTCAAGCTTTTTAATGAAAACTGTGCACTTAGAATAGTGATGTGCAAATATGAAGAGCAAAAGATTGAATAGTGTCCACGAATTTATTAAATTACATAGCTTGTGAGAGAAAAAAAATGGTGGTAACACTATCGGAGTGGAACCTCAACTGGTAGGAATAACCGCCTTTATCTTCATACCTTATTTATTACAGTAAATATTGCTATTTTTGTTATCTATGTATTTTACAACTACTGTTATTAACTAATGAATAAACTAATTATGTACCAAGTCAATCAAAAAGAGCCGCCGAAAAAATAATTGTGGTTTGAAAAACGAGTCAAATATGCTTTATCATCCAAGTATACAAGGTATCTATTATGAGATGAAACCTAAATTCTTAATTTTCACTATGAATCCGATTAGACCTTCGAAGAAACAGAGCGATTAAAAAATTCAATTTCAATATCAAATTTTCTTGATTTTAAGAAACAAGACAACATGTGAAAATTGCATAAAATCCGTCTCTGGGACCTTTTCTGAAAATTTCAATAATCCAGCTCATTTTTGGAACTAATCCACAATCGGAAATCCTTTTTTTTACTTCTCAACTAACAGTTTGAAAAACCTGTCTCTAGGACCGCATTTAACAAAAGATCTTTCAAAAATTAGACAATTCTATTGGTGATTCCAAACCAGAACACCCAATCATGTTGAAAATCCATTTCGGTCCGCTTCTTGAAAACAAAAAATAAGAGATATAAGCCGTTTGGAAAAAAAGAAGAGCAGAAAAAATGCAACAAAAAATGAAACTCCAAAAGAAGTTCGAAGAGATGTTGAGAAGAGTTCAGACAATTCATCTCTAAATGTTAAACAAATGTATTGTTTTGTTTATTTGAAATGTATGCTCTTCCCCCTTCTTCTCTCTCTCTTTTTCCACTTTTTTTTCACCAACACAAAACAAAAACATTTTTCAAACCACCCCGCCAACACCATTTCACCCATTCATTGGGGAATTTCGTGTCTACGAATAAGCTGTTGAATAACCGACCGGAAAACAACTACTGAATTATGCTAATTATTTTTGGACACCATGTGGATGGGTGTGAGCAGATGAGAACAAAAACACAATGAATAATATGGGAGGTTGTTTGAGAGAACTACACGGAGTTTATTGAGAAGGGTGTATTTCTGAAGTAGACCAAAATATTTGAGCGTTGAAAAAATAGACTGGATGGTACCTCATTCTGGACCAGCCTGAAGTGAAGCAGTTTTTCGAGACTAAAAAAACAAAAATTCGTTTTTTTTTTTGTTGCGTGTGGTTGAAAAACAAAAAAAGAGATAAGCATTTCCAAAATTTTTCAAGTTGAAATCCAAATAAAAAGAAAAACCAAAATTTTTTTGCAATCTTGGGTCAAAACTTTTTTTTAAACTCAAATAAATAGTTGACATGACCTAGAGAGTTACAGTAATCTCAACCACATTAAAACTCAAAATATGCATTCTCCAGCTATTTTTTTTCTCGTCAACGTGTTGACATGCTTTTTCCGCAATAAAAATTTTGCAGGACTAGGAGTTTTTTGGCTGGAAGAAGTTATGGAAGGGGTGAAACGTCACGTCAAACAAACCACTTACAAGGTTCTAAAGACTTATCAGTTTGAGTCAAGTTCAATCCTATGGTTTCTGGAAAGAGATCAATTTGACTACAACTTGGAATATTGAGAGATAAAGAAAAAATGGAATTTTAGAAGATTTCAAGTAATAATTATTAAGTTCATTGTCCCCAGAATTGGAAAAGTCCAAATCTGATGCTCAACTCAAAAAATCTTCAAAAAAAAACTGGATATGATTTATTTTGAGTTTTAGGCCTGATTTTGTCGGACCTGATCTTTAAAAATTGAAAAAGGGTACTCTGAAAAGAGGACTGGTATGAATATATGATGACAACACACATAATTATTCATATGTGGCTACTACCTATTATGTGACTAATTATTTACCTAAATATGTTTACGCTATTTGGACAATATGGACAATTTTCAAATTAGACACAAAACCATATGAGCTATGTACATATATACACATTTTGCAGAATATTCTGAAATCTATCGAACCTAACCAATAAAAAAATGAAAAAAAAGAAGAAAAAACAAACAAATAAAACGCTCAATCTGAGCGCGAAAAAAAATTAATTGCTGTTTGGTTTCTAAATTTTTTACGGACTGGGACCTTTTCTAGCGAAAATGTCATAAAAATGTGTCACAAGAAGAAATGCCGCCGTTGCTTCTTCTTTTTCTTCTTCTTATTTTATGACGCTCATTATTATTAATTTTATTCAATTAATTATCAAGGGAGCTCTAAATTTTGTATGAAAAAGAGTTCGAAAAAAAAGTAATTTGAGAAGAAGAAAAAGAAGACATTTTATGGTCAAAATTTATGGTTTTAGAAAACAACGTTGTTTTGAAATTGAAAAAAATTTATAATAAAATAGAAAAAATTGAGGAATGTTATGGTTTTGGGCTGCTTTAAAACGAAAAAATGACGATATTTTTTGAAATTGTTAAACTAAACGATTGATCGACGCTCAGCAGTTTTTTGGCTGATTTTAAAATGAACATAACTTACCAGAACAGCAGCATTATTTTGAAGCAGGTCTCAAAAACGTCTGAGCTCTTTCCAAGTTGGATTTGGGAACTGCTTTGGGAAAAAAGACCATGAACTGTGAAACTTAGAATGGCTTCCCAGGTTGAAAAATTCGACAGTTTTTGTTTGGTTGTGAAATATTCAATCTACACATCGAAAACATCTACTTCCGTTAAAATATATATTCTATGTGGAACAGTGAAACTATAAAAAAATCAAATTTTAATTGTTGAACAACTTTTTCCGACTACAAGCCATTGCAAATTTTCATATCTTTAACTTTTATACTGTATAATAGGGCTGATACAATTTGTCACTCATGTCAAATATCAAATACTAGATTTAAAGATTTCTAACCTCTTGAGAGGCTCACAGGTTGAAACATGCTGCTCCAACTGAGAAAGTACAGTAACAGCGGTTGAATATAGAAAAAAAAACTGTTTCTTATTTTCAGAAATATAACTGAAATTTTATTGATGAACTTGTTTATTTATATCAACGTTACATTCAAAGATTCTTAAAATCACAATTTTTCTCATTCGAAATCAAAGTCTTCTTCAAATCTTTCCACATTCCCTCATCACATTGCTCCACAACTTCTTTTTTCATACAGTTCTCCGACCCAAAAAAGTTCTTACAATACTTCACCTTATCTGTTACCACACGAACATCACCAGTCTGAAAATATCTTATTATTTTTCTCGACAATATGTTCCGAGTTGAACTGACCTCATCCAATCCTGGGAAAATATCCCATTGATCGAAACAAGTCGAGTTTCTTTTCTCTAACTTTTCATAGCAATCAGCGAAATTTTCAGATAGAAAAATCATTGATTTGCAATGATTGCTGAGGAAAGAGGTCAAGTCGATATTCTTTTCATCTGTACATCTCAGATAAGTTAAACATGGCTGGAAAACATAGATGTTGCGAGGGATGTTGAAAGCAATAAGAGTACCTCAACTTTTTTACAAGACTCTTTAACAGCATCGATGTTATTGGAACTTTCCCATTCATCAAGATGTTTCTGAAGATTAGTCAGCTTCTGGAAACTTTGTCTCATGAATCAATAGTTTCTTGGTTACTTACAACCGCACATGTAATCGCATCGAATCCACTCTGAGCAGTGCATTCAACACCATCAACTTTTCTTGTAATAGTTCCACTAAAAACTAAAACTGGTAAGAGGAAAATAAATTGAAGAAGCAGCATTTTTGTTGTGTGAACAAACTGAAATGACTCTAAGCAGTTGTTCATCTTTCTTTTTTTTTGATTGATCAAAGATTTATGAAAGGGAAAAATGTCATTTCTGTTCCGGTAAAACTTCAATTAATTTCATAACATCAATATTATTATATTTTTCTTTGGTAGAAAAATGAAGTTGTGCAATTTGAACAATATGTCGAATATTCCACGGATCTTTCATTCTCATATGTCTTTCCAAAACTCTCATATGCCAATAATGATAAACTTCGAAGATGAATACGGCTATACTGAGAGTAATTCCAAGTGCACCAATCATAAATACACCAAGAACTGATTCTAGGTCTAACGGTTTATGGCTTTCTGTTGTTGTTGTTGTTGAATCTGATTCGGTATCAACATCACCATCTCCATCAGAATCCGTGGATGTTGAAGATGCTACATTGCTAGTGGATGATGGACATTTTGGAACTTTTGTTAATTTATAGCCATCATTGAAATATTTGTTAAAAGTTCGTTGTATAAAGTCGAGATTATTGATTATTTGTCGATTTATTTGTGGCATGTATGAAGAATTTTTGGGGAATACGAAATAGGCTGAAACTTGGGGCATTCCTGAAAAAATTAGGGACGTCGGGATGATCTTGGTTTTTTGTTGTGTTGAACCTTGACTGACGTATACATAATTACAACGTTCTTTTGACATTTGAAGAGCAGCAGCATCTTGCTGCATCGGATATACATATGCTCCGGTATCAACTAAATCAAGAGCTTTGTCGACACTTCCAGCATTCACCTCAAGTAATATCAAATGTTAATACTATCTAGACTACTTGATTTTATTCCAAAAATTGTCTTATCTGCTGTAATTTTAAATACTTGACTTTTTCTGAAAATATTTTTTTATTTTTTCGGAAAAATTACGATGATTTGGATTTTGTGCATTCGTCGTGTTTGCAGAAAAATAGCCCGCTAATCTTTCTATTTGAAAAAAATATTATTACTTTTTTTTTCTTTTTTTTCACTTGCTTCAAAACTCGACAACAACGTGATTCGGACCGATCAGGATTTGCGAAAAAGGTCAGGTATTTTTTCTGAATTCAAGTCTTACAACAGGATTATCCTTGACCGCGGCACGAAGTTTCACAAAGTGCGAATCGTTTGAGTTTTGTAAATCATCAAAATACCAATTATAATAGTCAGTTGTCATATGATACTTTTTCTCTGCTATGAGTTGTATCATTTCGTCTGCATTCTAAAAAATCTTCAGATTAGAGAATAAATTTTTCATTTAACCTGAAAAGGATTGTTGTTGCTAGATGTCAGAAGTGATGTGAGCAACATTGCTTTGTATAAATCAATCATCAAACCAGATTGAATCAGAGCAAAAATAAAAAGAACAACATTTCCTGAAGATAAACTCTTTTTAGCCAAAAGAAATCAACTAATTTCACCTGAAAGAGTATAAAACACAATATCCTCGGATCTTTCACCCAATTGTATCTGAACAATATCCCAAAGCATTTCAAATGGCCGAAATTTTTCACGAAGACGGACCATAACTTCTACTTTCGAAATTGAAATCATGACAACAAGGTTTAAAATGAGACTTGCTAAGAATACTCCCCAAACTGTCCAGGTGAACGGTTTGAATGCGTTCCAAAGAACTGAAGACACTGTTTCATTTCGAGCTTTGACCACGAAAATTGGTTGAACCTGAAATTGCATTATGTTTTATTGGAAAGGTTCTGAGTTAAATTTGTTCATTTTTTTAAGTAAAAATTTTCACTTTTCAGAGAATAAAATAGTCAAAACCGTGTAAAGTTTTTCACAGTTGTTTCTTGGAACAGCTCTGATTTTTCTGATTTCTGTGAAACGTACATTAGTTATCGGATATGAATAGTCAAAGTCTTCCGCTCTAGCATCTGTGTATTGAAATGAAATACAAGCTGTATCAGCACTATTATCCAGCAATCGACTGATTATCCCAGACCATGTCCCATTTTCTAATTTAGTTCCCCAATTAGTAGCTCCAACTGCTGAATCATCTATGATGGGGATAATATTCCAATGCAGTGAATCGGCCAACATTTTCAATATCTGAAATTGTGATTCTTTTTTGTTGTTTTTTATTTGTACTCACCTCCAATGTGTACCCAGGAAATGGACATTGAAAATTTGGATTTAAAGTTGGAAAATGTGGACAATTAGGGTAAGCATCAGGTGGACTACGAGCGAAAACAACCCGTAGGTTTTTACCGTCCATTTTGAGAATGAAATTGAATATTCAAAAAATAAAACTTTTTCCAAATCTGATATTGTCGAAAAAGAGTAGATCGGATTTCCGTTTTTTTTTTTGGTAAATAATATGAGTTTCATTCTGTTTGATCAGCAAAACAACAAAAACATAAACGAGAATTCCTAAAAAAACGTTTCAAATTTTAGCTCTCAGCAGAACAAAGGGGCCCAACTAACTGCTCATATGACAGACCTCAATAGTTTTTTAGGTCGCAAAGAGAAATCCTGATAAACTTGGATTATCCACATATTCATTCTTCGCCTTCTGAAAAAGCTCACAAGAAATATTCATGTCAGTGTTCAATATAATGTTCAATTTTGAAAAGAATGAATTTGAAAACAATTTATGAACGGAATAATTGTCATTTTTGTTCAGGTAAAACGTCAATTAATTTCATAACATCAATATTGTTGTATCTTTCTTTGGTAGAAAAATGAAGTTGTGCAATTTGAACAATATGTCGAACATTCCACGGATCCTTCATTCTCATATGTCTTTCCAAAACTCTCATATGCCAATAGTGATAAACTTCAAAAGTGAATACAGTTATACTTAGGGTTATTCCAAGTGCTCCAATCATGAATACACCAAGAACTGATTCCAGGTCTAATGGTTTATGGCTTTCTGTTGTTGTTGATGAGTCTGAACCCGAATCTCCATCCTCATCAGAATCCGTAGAAGTTGACGTGTCTAGATTGCTAGTAGATGATGGACATTTCGGAACTTTTGTTAGTTTATAGCCTTCGTTAAAATATTTGTTGAAAGTGCGTTGAATGAAACCAAGATTCATTATTATTTGTCGATTAAATTGTGACAGGTGTGACGAGTTTTTTCGAAATATGAAGTAAGCCGAAACTTGGGGCATCCCTAAAAAAAAAATTTAGGCCCTAGACTTTATAGTTGTCGCCTAACCTTGGCTGACGTAAACGTAGTTACAACGTTCTTTGGACATTTGAAGAGCTAGAGAATCTTGTTGCATTGGATATACATACCTTCCAGTGTCAACTAAATCGAGAGCTTGTTCAACACTCCCAGCATCCACCTTCAATTATAACATTTTACTGTAATCGGGTATTTTTTCTTGATTTTAAACTAACAACAGGATTATCCTTGACTGCGGCGCGAAGTTGAACAAAGTACGAATCGTTTGAGTTTTGTAAATCATCAAAATACCAACTCAAATAGTCAGTTGTCATATGATACTTTTTTTCGGCAATAAGTTGGGTCACCTCGTCTGCATTCTAAATTAAATTTTGCAATAAGAGAATTGAAAAAAATTACTGAAGTGATTGTCAATATTCATACATTGTTCTAGATACCTGAAATGGATTGTTTCCGTTGGACGTAAGAAGTGCTGTGAGCAACATTGCTTTGTATAAATCTATCATCAGACCAGATTGTACGAGAGCAAAAAGAAAAAGGACCATATTTCCTGAATACAAACTCTCCTTCTAAAAACAAATAATCTAATTTTACCAGAAAGAGAATAAAACGCAATGTTCTCGGATCTTTCACCCAATTGTATCTGAACAATATCCCAAAGCATTTCGAATGGTCGGAATTTATCACGAAGTTGCACTATAACTTCCACTTTTGATATAGCAATCATAGAAACTAGGTTTAAAATAAGACTAGCTAAGAATACTCCCCAAACTGTCCAGGTGAATGGTTTGAATGCGTTCCAAAGAACTGAAGCCACTGTTTCATTTCGAGCTTTGACCACGAAAATTGGTTGAACCTGAAAATTATTCACATTTCATTCAAGTTTCCACTGATGATTCTAGTGGTAACTTACATTAGTTATTGGATATGAAAACTCGAACTCTTTAAATCTGGTCTCTGTTAGTTGATATGAATAACAAATTGTATCAGCCGTGTCATTCAGTATATAATTCACTAATCCAGTCCATGACCCATTCGCCAAATGAGTTCCCCAATCAGCATCACCAACTGCTGAATCATCTATGACGGGGATAATATTCCAATGTAATGAATCGGCCAACATTTTCAATATCTGAAATTGTGATTCTTTTTTTGTTGTTTTTTATTTGTACTCACCTCCAAAGTATACCCTGGAAATGGACACTGAAAATTTGGTTCCAAAGTTGGAAAATGTGGACAATTAGGGTAAGCATCAGGTGGATTTCGAGCGAAAACAACGCGTAAGTTTGTACCATTCATTTCAGAGATTTGATATTCATAAAAAATGAAACATTTTCGAATTTGATGTTGTAAAGAGGTGGATCAGATTTCCGTTCCAGGTAAATAGTATAAGTTTCATTTTGTTTGATTAGAAGAAATGGGTGCAATCTGGAATAAAAAACGTGACCGAAGATTGAAAATCCAGTCTAGTCTAGATGGCAGAGATCTGTAGGAATGAATCATTTTTCATTAATTTCTCTATAGAAAATAGTTATAAAAGAGTAGTAATAATGATTGGATTCATTGGACTTGGAAATATGGGATCAAACATGGCTCGATGCCTTATGAAACATGGAAAGAAGTTGATCGTACTCGACACGAACAAATCAATCAATGAAAAATTTAAAGCTGAAGGTTGTGAAATTGCTGAAAGTCCCGCTGACATTGCTGCCGCATCGAGACACATTATCACAATGTTGCCAAGATCTGAACATGTTAAAGAGGTTTTCACTGGTGCTAATGGAATTTTAAAGTAGGAAAATCGCGTAGAACTTGTAGGTCTACTCTTTTATAACTATGAATGATTTTTCAGAAACATCCAACGAGGAACTGTTTGTATGGAATGTTCCACAACTGATAGACATGTTGTGATGAATATAGCCGAACTTGTGAAAAAACAAAATGCGGAGTTCATGGATGCTCCAGTTTTTGGAGGTTTCGATAGGGCGAAAGATGGAACTCTCACGATAATGGTCGGAGCTGACAGCAAACAGGTATATGCAAGAGGCGAAGAGATTCTCAAACTCATGAGCAATAAAGTTGTTCATGTTGGAAAAGTTGGAAGTGGTCAAGGAGTGAACGTCTGTAACAATATGTTGGCCGGAATTCAAATGCTCGCGTGCTCCGAAGCGATGAATCTTGGAATGAGGTAATAAAAGACATATAAACCAAGTTAATTTTAAAACTTTTACATTTAGCATGGGTCTTGATTCAAAAGCCTTGGCAGATATCATTAAAAGCTCGACTGGTTATAGTTTTCAATCAGGAGAATATAATCCAGTACCAGGTATTGTTGAAGGAGCGCCGGCTTCTTTAGGAGATAAACCTGGTTTTGCTATTAACGTGATGGCTCGTGATTTGGCACATTCTCAGAATGCGTCAACGGAAGTTCAAGCGCCAACACCTTTGGGATCAGTGGCTCATCAGATTGTCATGATTTTATCACAAAGTCCAGAATATGAGCAGAAAGATGTTTCGAGTATTTATCAGTCTTTGAAAAAAGCACCAGGAAAATAAAGTTATTTTATACAGTTTTCAGTTTTTTTTGCAAATAACTAGAGAACATTTTTTTTAAAACGGATTATCACATAAGTTTTTAAAAACAATCGCGACCAGTTTTACTCAAAGTAATAAGTTCGTTTCTAAGTTCATATTGGCCCGATTCCATTTTTACACCTATTTTCGGCATCAGAATTGTATAAAAAATTGAATTCTCCATGAAGAAAAACCAATTTTCTTGTCGAAAAATTCCAGACGTGAATAAATATCTGAATATATTGACAATAAATTTGGAAATAAAGTAACCATATGTTTTAAACATTCACTGTAAATTTTTCCAGCCTAGATAAAGGACGTTATTCGCGGTCAAAACACGTGTAACTTTCTGATACATCCAACATCACTCACATTGATATCTATGATTTTTTCGGTTTACAAAAAATGTTTCTCAATTTTCCGTCTCTCATTCTTACACACTATTGACTTTTCGTTGTTCTTCTTCAGCAGTTCTATCTGTTTTCTCATTTCTTTTTCATTTTTGCACCTTTGAACTTTTCTTAACTTTGTCACGTGGTCTTTAGCTCATTCAAAAATTCTGATTTATCCAACTTAATTTCAGCTTTCAAACATGTCTGTGGTAGGATTTATTGGACTTGGAAACATGGGAGGCCATATGGCCCGAAATTTGATGAAAAATGGCAAAAAATTGATTGTATTTGATGTTAATAAGAGTGTCACCGAAAAATTCCGAGCTGAAGGTTGTGAAGTTGTTCAACATCCGGCTGATATTGCTGCAGCGACCAAAGAGATTATCACAGTTCTTCCAAGCACACCACATGTCCGACAAGTTTATACAACTGACAATGGAATTTTTAGGTCAGTTTTTTTCCGTGAAATTAAAAAAAATCTCTAATTTCGGTGAAACTAAGAAAAATCATGGTGAACGATTGTTTTATCTTTTTGTAAAATTCCAGATTAAATTGGAGAAAATTCAGTGATCATAAACACCAAAATTCAGGCATAGAAACACGGAATTTTCCCCACTTTTTTTCAAAATCACTTCCGCAAATAAGACTTTTGGTGCTAACCCAAAAATACGGAGATAAATTGAACATTTTTAAATAATTCAAATGATATTTTCTTTTTTTTAAGTTGATTATTCTGCAAAAGTTCAAAAATGCCTTTTTCCAGCACTATCCAACCTGGAACCCTTTGCATGGATTGTTCTACAATCGACCAAGTGGTGAATCTAGAAGTAGCTCAACTTGCTCAAAAAAAGAAGGCCGAGTATATCGATGCGCCTATTTCTGGAGGAGTTACTGGAGCAGAAAATGCTACATTGACATTCATGGTTGGAGCCGGTGGTGATAAAACGTTCGAAAGAGCAAAGACGATTCTCGCTTTGATGGGTAAAAATATTGTGAATCTTGGCGCGGTTGGAAATGGACAAGCGGCAAAAATCTGTAACAATATGCTTCTAGGGGTTCAAATGATCGCTGTAGCCGAAGCTATGAATCTGGGACTCAAGTGAGTACTTTTAGAACAAATTTTGAAATAAAATTCGTTTTTAGCATGGGCCTTAATGCCAAAGATCTTGCTGGTATTATCAATACATCATCTGGACGGTGTTGGGCTAGTGACACATACAATCCAGTTCCAGGAGTTATTGAAGGCAATCCTTCTGGAAGAGGATATGCTGGTGGATTCGGAACTTCCCTGATGGCCAAGGATTTGTCTTTGGCTCAAAATGCATCGACAAACACACAAGTTCCAACTCCTCTCGGGTCAGTGGCTCATCAACTCTATCGTTTACTTGCGCGTGATCCACATTATCAAGCCAAAGATTTCGGAGTTGTTTATCAATTTTTGAAGAAGAATAATGTTTAGATTGATATATAAATTTCTATATGTAAGATTTATTTTTAAATGATCAAATCAACAGTTTCATAATTCCCCTTTGCATAAGAATGATGGCAACAATTCTGGTAGTAGTAGTCAGGAATAATTGAAGAGTTTCGAAACTGTGAGATGTATTTCACTAGTTGCCGACATTCAATTATTTGTCGAGTTTGAACAAGTCTCTGTGACATGAGACTGGAAATGTTCTGTTGATCTTTGGTGAAGAGAAGCCCGCGCATTGGAGTCTGAAATCAATATCAAGTTTTTCAATCTGAAAAGGCTGGATGATTACTGAATCAGACCATATAAACTGAACTGTACCAAAACTTTATCAGGTTCAAAACCAAAGTATCTAAAACGGAAAAACAACGATCCGAAAAAAAAAACGTATATTCGCTTCGAATTAGAATAGCCAAACTCACATTTTTCGATTTTCCATCCCATTGAAAATATACAAAGTCACCACATCTCATAATTTCCCTCAAAACGCTAGTTTCCGAATAATGCGCAGGATGTAATGTGCTTGCTCCAGCTAAAGATATAACTGTCAACATAGGTGGCTCATTGAGCACTTTTTCATCCGGCAATAATCGTAGTTCTATTTCATCCGAGTTCTTATTGATATAAATTCCATAATCCAATAATAGTAATGATTTTTTGTTTATATAAATTACTCTTTTGTAGTAATTTATTTCCTTTTCAACATATTTGATCGCATATACATGATCCTCATTGATTTGATTTTGAGATATCGAATGGAACTTGTTCCAAGAATCTTCGATATGTTGTTCAATTTGTTGGCGGGTTGTTAATTGCCAAGGATAGTGTAAATATATTATTTGTGAGTTTTCAATGTGTCCAACGACTAGTTGGTCGTTTTCAAAACGTGGAGCTTTTTGACACTTGTCAAGTCTACGTATAACTCTGACTGGCTCATTCTCCACTTCTCTGAAAATCATATATCCGTCTGATATTTTTATATACCTAGCTTACCTTTCTCGATCTCCAGACCAATGATGATTCCATACATCATCTTCATCATCCTCTACCTCATTGAACACCTTTTTACAATGTTGAACCCAGTTTCGATCCAGTCTTTCGATTTTTCTCAAATTTTCTGGTGGAGGCATAAACTTCTCACAGACATGTTTCCCGGAAATTGTTGGGTGAAGGAGATCGATCAGAAATGGCTCGGTTGTTGATTTCAGTTCAACTCGGAATAATGCATTGCAATTTTCGACGATTTTCTTGAACTCGACAAGATCTTTCGTTTCTAAATCATTGATGGAGACTCCATCAACACGGCATTTCAGTGATAATGGAGGAGCTCTTCCGAATCTTCGAATTAGAGGTCGGATAGATTGACGAGATATTAGATGTTGAATTCCGATATCGACAAATTCCACGATGACGCTAAAAAAAGAGATGATTTCACACATTTTAACCAAAAATAACGGTATGGTTTTTCATGATAAAGTGCATATTTTTGTTTGCAACTCGTCTCAAAAACAGGGCTCTTTTAAACTTACTGTTGCTCTCCAGACATTTGCACAATTTTTCCTCTATACCAAACTCCATCTTCTTGTGCGGCACACGCAATTCCAGTAAACAAATTATCATCATCGAACTGAATCGATGTCGAATTATAGAACGCGTTCATTTGACGATAAATTCCCTGTCGAGCTGATCGAAGATACTTTGGTTGAAGACAAATCTCCACAGGGGAGACGAAGTTTGACACTTTTGCGTAGAAAATTTTGTGATTCTCATCAGGATGACATTCCGGGGTCAGCGATTGGTTCTAAAAAATAAATTATAGTGAAGCCGACTTTACCTAGACCATAATCTACCTGCAATCGATTCATATGATAATTCACAATGACCGATGATCCCGGGTATTTCCAACAAACATCTTTATAATTTTCCTGTAGCCTTCTGATTTTCCAATCTGTTCCGCCTTCAACTTCAACCATTTCTCGACAAGTATTCTGATTCTGACCCGAAGAATTTTCTCGAAATCGGGATAGACCTCCGCCAAATTTTTCACCCATTTTGTCACCGTTCGATTTTCATAATAATAATAACAATAATAATGGTTTAGAAGTGAGGATTTAGAGCGTCACGTCACGAAAAATATGAATATTTGAATTAATTGCTTTTTATTGAAATGAGATCACATAAAAACCGTAAAAAATAAGTCAAAATCAAGGTTAAATTGAACTTATATGTTAATGTGTACTACCATAGAATCCATTTTCCACTACAATGTTCGGATCAGATCCTA
This sequence comes from Caenorhabditis sp. 38 MB-2015, assembly GCA_900536415.3. Taxonomy (NCBI): domain Eukaryota; kingdom Metazoa; phylum Nematoda; class Chromadorea; order Rhabditida; family Rhabditidae; genus Caenorhabditis; species Caenorhabditis quiockensis. Next base: position 99,166 of record LR548928.1, read on the forward strand.
ATTGGCCATATTTTCCATCTTCTTCGTTGATTCTCATTTCTTCATCTGATTTGACGAAAAATGCGGTTAGATTGAATTGTGGAATATCGTATAAAGTTCCCAAGAAAAGCATCATACAACAGAGTCCGCACATTAGGTACACTGAAAAAAATAAAATAAAGAAGGTGTGTACAGAATTAAATCCTTACCCGTAGCCATAATCTTATAAAGACCTCTGAAACTCTGCTCTGGGTTATCTCCAGGTTCAAAGTCTCCCAATCCGATGGTTGTCAGAGACACGAAACAGTAATAGAATGCATCGAGATAGGTCCAATCTTCTTCAATCGATGAGAAGATCCAAGCAGGGATGGCGAAGACAAAAATGAGCAAAGCAGCAAGAACACAGCCAACATGGATGAATTGGATGTGATTGAGAGTGAAGAGATGACCAAACTTCTGATTCAGAAGGCCTCGAAGTTTATGAGATGGTTCGCGCATGCGAGCAACGATTGCAGAGAGAAGAGCAAGAGTTAGTGGGATTCCTGAAAAATTATATAGATAGGAAGAAAAGACGATTTTGGGATGTGCTATCCTGTTTGCTTCGAACCGGGTATTGTTTACAAAGGTTCTCATGTAGTTTTTTTTTTCAACAAACAGAACAGTCCCAATTTCTGAATTTGAGATTGATTTTTTAAGGTTTTAAAACAGTCATTATGATAGGTTTCGGCCCGGTTTAATCAGATACGAATTTTGAAGTGATGAGAAAAAATTGAAACACTGATTCCAAATCGGTAATAAGCGCTCCATTGACAATCAAATTTGTTTTTAACCTATTTACATCAATTTTTATCACTCACAGGTCACACTAAAAAATCTAATAGCTTTATCCTAAAACATATTTGTAGGTACATCCCGTAGAAAAACGAAAACTACAGTAACCCATTATTGAGATCTGATGCAAAAAAACTGTCCAACCAACTCACCAATTACGCAATAAAATATCGTAAACAATTTTCCATGTTCAGTTCGTGGCGAGACCCGACCATATCCAACTGTACTAATAAGTGTGCCTGCGAAAAAGAATGCTTGACCAAAGGTCCAATTTGGATCACTTGTCAGATTCCTGTCCATCCATATTCCATTCAATGCCGCATCTCGAATATTCACAAATAGTTTGTCGATTTCAGATTCTGAAAAGTATCTGAATTTTACGAGAAATTAACAGTGACTCACGGTTTACATTATTTCTTATCATAAAATTTCGCAACTCTTTTTGGAACCTGTCTCGGGCTTTCAAATCATTTGAAATTTCAAGTAATTGTATTAGCCGGGCTCCAATTACAAGGTAAAAAGCAATGAATACTAGGCCTAAAAATATAGCGCGATTCAATCGATAAAACTTATGATCAATAGAGTTACATGACCACCAAAGACACATTTATTGGCTAGGTTAGAGTTAGAATGCACAAAGTATATTGTGGGGTGTTTTTGTTGTTATCTTATCTAAAATTGAGCAAAAAACACGCAAGGCAGTATTTTGTTTGTTTGAAGTGAATTTTCTCGAAACAAAAAACTAACCATCAATGTTCAGACCTATCAATCGTTGTCTCCATTGTGTCTGATAATCCAAATAAGCTTCTCGTTCGATTTTTTCCAAAGGATACTCTAGTCTGAAAATTGAGAAATGGTATTTGGAATGGTCTCTGAGTCCGAGTAAAGTTCCTGTAGTTTTTCCTAAAATCTAAAGTAGAGCAGAAGCTGGCATACAAATGCACATCGAGAGAAAAAAATTGAAATCCCGGTGAATTTTCGGCTCACATATAAAGTAACTCTGTGTCACCTAGTACTTCGAAAAAAATAATGTAAATTTTGAACGGAAGAAATTCGACCTTCCTGAGTCCTTATGATATTTTTGGGGTGCATTGATATTTTGTTGGTTTAAATTTTAAAACATGATGTCAGTATGAACGCGGTTCTAGAATTCAAAAATCGAAACAGCTCGAATTTCGTCATGGGCAGATTTTTAGGCCTATCTCATTTATGTAGGTTCTTCTAGTTTCTGAAACCCAAAGAAGGGAAAGACAACAAAAAAACCAAAATGGGAACCGATTCAACTTTTTAAAAATTTTTGCGAGTTGCACAAAAACGATTTTCAAATAGCAATAACATTGCTAACAAAGGAGGTCCAAGTACTTCCCCATTCAACTTTTTCTCAAAATTTGTACACTTATACAGTTTGACCTTCTGATCATCGTGTGATTTTTTTTTTCGCCGGAAATTTTTGTGAAAAAAGTTATCACGTGTCAAAGTTCTCCTTTCAAAACGTTTCTCGCATGTTTTTATCGTTTATAAGTGTTCGATTTGGCTTTTATAATGTGGATTAGATTTTTCAGCACTGTCGAGAACAGGGTTCCGACCCGGGTCGTGCTGACCCGGGTCAGTGAAAAAAAAGTACCATGACCCGGTCTTAATTTCGGTTTCAAAATGTTGGGTGTAGATGCAATAATAAAAATCAGTCTCTCAAAAAAGTTCATCGGGATTAAAAAAAGTCGGGTCTGTAAAACTAGAACACTGACCCGTTTTAAAACGACCCGGGTCGTGACCCGACCCAACTCTGACCCGATCCATTCGACCCGGGTTGTAATCCGACCCGTCCCGACTCGACCCGGGTCACGTCCAATAATAAGGTTGATCCGACCCAATCCGTTTTTGACCCGGGTCGGAACAAAGACAACACACGTAAAAATATTGTCACGTGCATTCCAGTTTTTGAACAATCATTTTCAAAATTTTTTAAAAAATGAAAAGAAATAAAACATGGAAATGATTTTTCAAAAACTGAAACTCACGTGACAATATTTTTACGTGTGTTTTTTCTGTTCCGACCCGGGTCAAAAACGGATTGGCTCGGATCAACCCTATTATTTGACGTGACCCGGGTCGAGTCGGGACGGGTCGAATGGATCGGGTCAGAGTCGGATAGGGACATGATTTGGGTCGAATTTTGTCGGGTCGGATTAAGTTGAGTCAGATCCGGATCAAATGAAGTTGGATCAAGAGGGCTACGATGGTAACTGGGTTGTGGAAAGACTTACTCTGGGGTGAGTTAGGGTCTAGTTTCGACCCGAACAAAAAATTAAGAATAAAAAGTGGGTCACTCTGTGAATGATCCTGATTTCAAAAAATTGTTTGTGGGTCCTTCGTCTAGTGGATTGACCCGAAAAAATCATCCGATTCGGAACACTGGTCGAGAACCCTAAAACAATTTATTTCATTAAAAATTGGAATAAGAGCTGAAAACGATTAACTTGAATTCATCAAACAGCCTACACATAAATTTGTGTCCTTTTTGAACAGACGGAAGAGGGGGAAGAATTGTTTGGATGTGTTTGTGTGTTTCTAAAGAGGAGAACGTGCGACAGTTTTCAGTTTTTTGGTGTTTCGGATGAGGTGAAACTTTTTTTTGGGTTTTCAAGTGTGCAAAATCGAATGTGTATCAAATTAGCTATCGATTGATGTAAAACATGCCTCCTAACACCCAGTAGAACTGTTGAAAAAATCACATTATTGAAACTTTGACACGTGATAACTTTTTTCACAAAAATTTCCGGCGAAAAAAAATTATCACACGATTATCAGAAGGTCAAACTGTATAAGTGTACAAATTTTAAGAAAAAGTTGAATGGGGAAGTACTTGGACCTCCCTTGTAAGAAGACAGTTTTTGAAGTTCGATTCATAAAAGTGTTCGGCCCTGTTTCATAAACTACGATCTGGAGTGGCTTACCTAACAAATACAATAGCACCGATCAATAAATAGACAAATGCAACACCTAGTCCGATTAGAATTCGTTGACTTGATTCCTTCATTCGACCATCCATACCACTCAGAATCTTATTATGCATTGTGAAAATTTCGAGACCCATCTGAATTTCAAAATAATATTAGAGCGTTGCTAAAAATCACAACCTAGAAGAACAAAAAAGTGCAAAAAACCAAAAATAAAAGGAAAAGGGTGTCGTAGGCGTGGTTTAAATGATTCATGAGAATGAAGAAAAGGATTAAAAATAGACTTGGTAGAGGAAAAAATAAAAATTGGTCTAATCGATGGGTTCATGAAAATTTAATAAGAAATTCCCATTTTTTCTATCATCGCCTAGCGAAAATATAGTAAAAAAGAAAAATCTTGAATTTTTTCTCATAGCTGAGATTTTTCTCAAGTGGAAATGAAAGCTATACGAAAAAGAAGAAAGTTTTCATGGAAACAACAAAAAATTCGAATTTTCCTTTTTTTTACGACAGAAAATACAATTATCAAATCAAAAAAGACATTCTTTTTTCTGGCAGGAAAGGGAAATGTACTATTATTGGGAGCTAAAAAAAGACCATTTTTAGGGATATTTTCAGCATAGAATTTCAATTTTATCTAGATAATCTAGACTAATTCATGATGATGATGATGATGTAATGCACAAAAAAGGAGTAAAATAACAACTCAACAAAAAAAAGAGAAAAAAGAAAAAAAAAAAAAAGAAATTCGAGTATTTACACACATAATACATTTATGCATAATGCCATTGGTCCTAGATTTCTTTCTTTTTTTTGGCCGAGTATAAGGATATGCGAGGAAAAGAGGAGAATGGTGTGTGATTTATTATGCCACATGAAAAATGAGATGTATTCTTCAGCAGGGAAAAATTGAACCTTTTAGGTTATAGAGGTTCTATTTTAGGAGCATTTTGTGGGGGAGAAACAGTTGAAACCTGAGTGACAGGCGGCATCTGAATCAGACCTGAAACAGACCCAATGAAAAACAAGGATCTGACCATTGCTTTTCTAGTTTTCTCGATTTGGACCCTAAACTGGATCAAGCCAGAGTTTTCTGAAACGAGCCTTTCGTGTTTTTTTTTTTTTTTTGAAACATGACCAGGAATTTTTTTTTGAGTGATCTGGTCTGCTTCAGGATTTGCCAGAATTAATTATGAAACTCAAAAATTTTCTCAGGTTAATGAATATTCAAAAAATTGGAAGATGAAGTTTATTTTTAAAAATCACATAATAAAAACAAATGTTCCAGAAAAAAAACAGAAGGTCTGGATAAAGTGGGACCCGAACTAGATTGAACAAAAATTTCAGACAAAATCCAACCTAATCCTGTAAGCTCTGCTTGCCAGATCGACAAAAATTACCAGTTTCAAAAAAACCAGAAAATCAAGAAAAAAATCATAATTTAGTCATTTAAACACAGAAAGATTCTTCAGGAAGACAAAACTGGCTATTTTACAAAAATCACAAACTGGTTGAAATTTGGAGAAAACCACGAGAATATGGGTTCTGAAAATGTATCTTAATAAATCTTTTTTTTTATTCAAAATTATTTCTTACCAAATTTCAAGCTCAATTTCCAGTTATCCTAGATTTCAGAAAATCAATAACTACGTTTTGATGAGCAAGTCCGTGTCGTTGAAAATGGAAAAAAATTCTCTAATGGGGTGATGCAGATGCTAAAAAATGTGCGTTTTTTAAATTAAAATACAATGCAGGAAAATCACGTTTAATTCTTTTTTACATAGGAAATGTCATTTTTTTGAATTAAACGTACGTTTTTTTGAGGTATCTGCATTGTATTTTATTTTTAAAATAACGCACGTTTTTTAGCATCTGCATCACCCCATAAATTCACAATGAATAACAATTTTAAATTTTTTTTACATTTTCCAGTCATGTTTAAAATGGTCCTATTGAGATAGACATTGTCTGTCTCGTCTTCTTGTTTGTTTTTGTCTCATTTTCGCAGAAAAATAAAAAATTCTTCCTATGAAACTTGAAAAAGTGAACGTTTATATATTCCACAAAGCCAAATGTTTTTTTTTTCATTAAACAAAAAAATTAATATTCACACTACCAACTCTTCCATATCAAGTCCTAAAACCAATAACAAAATGTCACACGCACCCATGTCATTTTCACACAAAAAAAAACCCGAGGCCATATCATATTTTGTACTTTTCGCAGAAGAGAACATGAACAAAAAAAGGAAGGAAAAAGAAAAAAAACGCGGGCACAAAACTTTTGGTGTGAAGACGAGAAAAATGGAGATAATACGCCATTTGACTAGTTCCTCTTTTCTCTTGGGAGATGAAATGTTTTTGTGAGAAAAAAGGTCTCTGACAACTATGTTTTTCTTAGTAAAAATTTACGTACTATCTTTGAGGAGGATCTGACTGAAAATTCTTTGAGAAAAAAACCTGGAAAAATAATGCGTAGTAGTAATTTTTAAACATTTTCTGAAATCAATGATGTTTGACCTCGATATATTTTGTGCTTGTGAGAAGCCGGAATGAGTACTCCTTTCGAAAAAACGAATCTGACCTATTTTTCCAGTTGGCCACTAAACTCGGACCAAATAAAAAATACTACAAAACTGTCCAAATCGCCATTTTTCAAGTTTGATCGCGCTCGTCTAACTTTATATATGATCCTTGATTATCCAATGTGTTTTCAGGTAACATAGGTGCCCTTTCGTGACTCTTGAGAGTATCTCCTAATGAATGAACAAAATTATAACACCCCGCATTTCAACAGATAAAATTATTTTAATCGGTATTATATAGCCATATCGTGAACAGCTTTCGAACCAATGGACTGGAATCAATTCGTTGACACCGTGCAAAAAATTGCTGGTGGAACCTCAATTATCTTGAACTCTTTCCTCACTTACCTCATCATCAAAAAATCTCCCAAACAACTCGGATCATATAAATATTTGATGATATACATCTCATGGTTCGAAATAGTTTATTCAATTCTGGACATTGTTATTTCGCCAATCATGTTTTCTTATGAATCACTATTTGTGGTGATTATTTATGCAAAAAACTCGATATTTCCAAGATGGTTTTTGTTGGTTCTAAATGGAGTGTATTGCGGATTTTTTGGTGCTTCAATGGGCATGTTTGCACTACATTTTATATATCGCTACTTTGTAGCAACTGGGTGGGTTGGAGTTTTATTTTAAATCAAAAAAAATTGGATTGGGTTGGGTTAGATGGCAATAGGACTAAAAGGTTTTCAAGCTTAAAAGCAGTTAACCAGGTTTTGTCAAAAATCCATCTTTCTTACTTTTTTGCATCTTTTCATTCAGGAAACTCCAAATTTTGAAGTTGTACAAAACTTTCAGGTCAAAACACTTGAAATCTTTCAACAACAATACAATAGTATATTGGATGATGATCCCTGTTATCTATGGTATTTCTTGGAGTTTCATAGCCTACTTTATTTGTGGCCCAACTCAAAATATAAATGAAAAGTTGCGCAATAAACTCTTCTCAACGTTTTCATGGGAAATATATGATATTGTATACATCGGCTCGTATTTTTATCAAGTTCAACCAGATGGTTCATATTTTTTCGATACTTCTGCAATTCTCGGGACTACTGTAGTTTGGATTATTCTCGTTTCCTCTCTGATTATTATGGTATACTTTGGTGTTAAATGCTATACAAAACTCAAATATATGATGGGTTGTAAGGCGCCTAATACATCTCATAACTTCAAGAATCTTCAATCTCAATTATTCTACGCATTAGTTACACAGACATCAATTCCAGTTATTCTCATGCATTTCCCGGTGTCAGTCGTGTATTGTTGTTCATTTTTCGACAAAGATCTGGGAACATTGAGTGGTATCACATCGATCACAATTTCATTGTTCCCCGCATTGGATCCTCTTCCAACCATGTTTATTGTGAAACAATATCGGACCACAATTTTGGGTGACTTTTAGTATAAGTTTAAAGAAACGTTTATTTAATTCATAGGTTTCTTCAAAAGAAATAACGTTCAACGTGATGCCTCATCACAACTGACTCCAATTGCAAGACTCGATGTCAATGAAATATCCAGTATACTGTAGAGGAACAAAACTACAAATAGTACATTACCTTAATTTCATGAGTTGATTATGGTAAACAATAAAATTAAAATTAAATTCAACACTCTTGTCGTTTTCGGATTGTGAAGGAACTGAAACTCGGCTGAGAATCAAGACGTACCAAAAAACCGAAAAACCCCTCTGGCCGGGCCTTCATATAAATTTTCCGATAGTTCCAGAAGTGGATTTTCTAAATTCTACGCGGTACAGATTTCATGAATTGTTCAGTTTCTGAATTTCGCCTTCAGGTAATATCCGTCGCTTTCAGAATGTTCCAAACTTTCCTGTTTCTGAAGCAACACTTCAGTTCTCCAAAAAATACATATGTAGTCGGTACTTTTTTCTAATTTTTTAAACATGGTTTTAGGTTCAGTAGTTTTCAAAAAATCTAAAATTCAGTAAGTTTTGAATCGGAGTCACTCAGAAAATCAGTTTCAGGAATCATCAAAAAGGTTATTTCCAGGCCGGGTCCGATGAAGAAACTATAATTTCGAACCCGAATCAGAAGTTTTTTGTCAGAATCTACCAATAATTCAACAAAAAATCGACTTATGGTCCGACTAAGGGAACTTTTTAAAAAATTCTTTTACAGTTTTCGGTCGAACTTGAAAAATTTGAAACCCCAGACTTATTTTCTGCTCTTTCGAGACCACACTTTTAGGTCAAAAATCGTTTCACTTTTGGTCTAGATCTTTGTTAATTTTTCTCTTTTTACTTTATTGAAACCTGATAACAATGTTTTTTTTAATGAAATGTGTTTCCAGTCAATTGAAACTACAATCAAGTCCTTCCATCTCTAAAAACTATCAATTCGTATCGTCAATTAGTATCCATCCATCTGTCTGAATAGTGTCCAAACATCGTAACCTAATGCCACTTTTTCCCAATTGTAACCCGATTCCAATTTTCTCAATTTGTCATGATAATTTTCGTTAGAACAAACATTAAAAAAGAAGAAAGTTGCATCAGAAAAAGAATATTCGTGTCTTATTCTTTATCGATAAGACGTATTAATATATATTTTTATGATTATGGAAAAGTATAACACTGTGGTCAGAAGAATTAAGAGACCAAACCAACTCTTTTTTTGTGATAATGAGAGAGTATCAAAACTCAACGGAAATTGACTTTGATTCGAACTGAACATGCACAAAAAAAGATGCACTTTGAATCAAAAATCGAGTGGCTGGAAATAAAAAAGAGAAGAGGCTAGAAATTGTACATTTTATCAATATACTGATAACTGAACTGTAGTTTCTAGCGAACTCGAACTATCCACCGTGAAGAACTTTGAGAGTTGAACACACATATGAAGAAGCTCGAAAGTTATGTTTTCAGTATAAACATTATGATTTGTGCTCTGTACAGACAGAGACAACAGGTTTTTATTTTTTGAAAAAAAAAACATTCTAGTTTTCCCAAGGGTTGAGAAGCATACTGTAGGAATAAAGGTATTGTCTGAAAACAAGTGAAAAATCTTGAAACATGCAAATTATGCTCGCATTTGGGATAAGTGTCAAACGGGCTCAAGTAATTTGAACAACGATAAACATACAATTTTTGGAGTGTTCGATTAATTCAGGCTTCAACTAGAGTTGCCTATTTTTAAGCCTACAACGCCCCATTTCACTCGAGTGAATGTTCATCGAATCTAGGTAAATTTGAGTTTTGCAGAAAAACGGGTCGCAAAAATAAAAAACACTTACAATTTATTTTACAACTTGATTTCTGAAGTAGAACTGCTGAATAGGACCTGGCCCGATAAAAATAGATCCCGACAATTAATGATTAAAATAAGATAAGACAGAGGACTGGACAGATAACCATAATATTTTTTTAAAAACTACCAGAATTTGAAAATCAAACGTCAATCATTTACTGCTCTTAAAACGGACTCAACCACCAGAAACGTTTCCTGAAACCTACACGATCTTATTTTTCAGATCAATTTTACGATTCTCAGAAATTGATGATTTTTTTTTTGAATAAATACATATCATACACAATCAGAAAATTATCTCTGACAAAGATTGTCTGGATCATTTCAGAAAGTTCTATCTTGGTCCGATTTTTGGGGTCCAGTTCAGGGAAGAGGAAAACTAGGACAAGGTCACTTTTTTATGATTGGGTCCTTTTCTGGGAGTTTTTTTTTCAGGTCTATTTTCTTTGGATGACAGATTACATTCCTTATCTTAGACGAATCTAATTTCAACATAGAGAACCTGGTATGTTTCATTTTTGTCTCTACTACTAATTCACAAAATGAAGTAAAATAAATAATGACATAAATATTTTTCCTCGTGACCTGGTCACATTTCCATCACCCGACGCCGAACACATCTCGTCATTCGATTCTGACCCGGATCTTTCTTTTGCCTGTGTCCAATTCTTCAACAAGATGATATTTCCAAAATGATAAAAAATCAAATCAAGTCGAGCAAATTGGGCTACTACTGATAAAGGCAGTGCAATGACGTACAGTATTAGTATAAAATCGGGTCGCAGTTTCATATTTTATCATTAATTCATTTTCTTCTCGATCTTTCATAGAGAATTCTGAGATGTAACAAAGAATAAAATTTCTATTTTTACAGTATGAGAACCTTCATTTTGCTCGCCCTTGTGGCAGCATGCTCCGCCGCCGTTTTCAAGATGGAGACCAGAAAGTCTGACAACCTTCGCTCCAAACTTATCCAGTAAGTATCTATAACATCCAGATCCTTCAGGTCTAATCTGAGCATTCTTATAGAACCGGAAAATACAACGAGTTCTTGGCTAGACAACACGAGAACAGAATCCAATTGGCCACCGGAAGTCAACCATTCATTGACTACTATGATGATTTCTATCTCGGAAACATCACCCTCGGAACTCCAGCCCAAACCATGACCATTGTTTTGGACACTGGATCATCCAACCTCTGGGTTATTGATGCCGCCTGTAACACCCAAGCTTGCAACGGATATCCAGACTCTGGATACACCAAGAACAAGTTCAACACCACCGCCTCGACTACCTATGTCTCTGAGACCAAGAAATTCTCGATCCAATACGGATCTGGATCATGCTCTGGACATTTGGCCAAGGATACCTTGGTCTTCGGAGGATTGACTGTCACCGGACAAGAATTCGGAGTTTCCACCCATTTGGCTGATGTCTTCGGATACCAACCAGTTGACGGAATTCTCGGACTTGGATGGCCATCATTGGCTGTTGACAAGGTTGTTCCACCAATGCAAAACGTCTTGTCTCAACTCGATCAACCAATCTTCACCGTCTGGCTTGACAGAAAAGTCAACATCTCCCAAGGAGGAAACGGAGGTCTTATCACCTACGGAGCTACTGACTCAGTCAACTGTGACTCAAGCATCACCTATGTCAACTTGACCGCTCAAACCTACTGGCAATTCAACATTGATGCTTTCGGTATTGGAACCTACTCGGAATCCAAATCTCAATCCGCCATCTCTGACACCGGTACCTCATGGATCGGAGCCCCAGCCTCAATCCTCTCCGCTATTGTCAAGCAAACCAAGGCTACCTTCGACTGGACCAACGAACTCTACACCGTCAGTTGCGATGGAATCAGCTCCCTCCCAACTCTTAACTTCACCATCGGAGGAACCGTCTACACCGTCGACCCAATCGAATACGTTTTGGACCTCGGACTCGGAAACAACAAGTGTGCCATTACCTTCTTCTCAATGGGAAGTGGATCATTCGGACCACAATGGATCTTGGGAGACACCTTCATCCGTCAATACTGTAACATCTACGATATTGGAAACTCCCGAATTGGATTCGCCAAGGCCATCCACTCCGGACTCTAAATATCCGAAAAACACAATTAATTATGTAACTATTTCCAATAGTGTACAATTTAATAAAAAAATTTTCCTCAACTGTGATCTTTGAATTCATTTCTTATCCAGCACACAAAGTTCAGTACACAACCTTTCCCGATAAGAAAACTGTTTGTAGTTGGGAAATTTGGAAATAAAATCGTATGTTCAGCATACATTAGACTTCTGTTTTTTGTTTCAAAAATCTATTAATCATCAATAGAGTGTGAATCACCAATTGTTGAACGGGTCATTTAAGAACCTGAATGTGACAAAAGGACAGAAAAAATTTTCCATAGGAAATAAAAAGTTCAACAAAAGCACAAGTGCAGTCTCATTGTACATCAAACATCGTTTTTTGATTAAGTATTCTCTACCTAGTCCATCGCATTTATACGGCCTACAGTACCAATAATAATTTTTCATTCGAAATTTGATTGACACAATACGTTCTACGTTTAATCATTTTTTCTCTATACTATGATATATCAGACGCTATTTTCAACGGTTACAGCAGATGATTTTGAAAGTTGTTTGTTTGATAAAACTATTGTCAGAAAACGCAGTATTGTATCAGGAGTGTTAAACATCAAATATTCACACAATGTCAAAATAAAGTTGTTCTGAATAATGAATCTGGGGATCATAAACATCACATCCTCAAAGATAGTCATTCAACTATGTATAGCTTTTGGTAATTGTCATATTGAATCAAAGGTTCTTTGATTCTTAGAATCTTGAGAATACTGGTTCTGAAGTAATAAGATTCTAATAACTTGAGAAGTAAAAGACATTAATAACCACAATGATGTGTTCCAAACTCTTGCATTTGAAATTTTGGAAGCTCTATTTTATCTTTCTTATTTCCACTCTTGAGAAACTCTTGAAGTTCTAGTGGTGGATCTAATCCGAAGGAGTCAAAGTAATACTGTTTTTTTGTTCTTGGAATAACAGACCCTATGAGTACCTTTACCTTCAGAAGAATCTAAATTTATGATTCCTACTTCTTTTTCTTTAATCCCTTGTAGTGGTAAAGTGTCTCTCATAAAGATACCGCGGAAATTCTTGATTTTTAACTCATCGACGAGCTCCAGGAGATCTACATTGGTTAATGGCTTCAGGTCATTTCGGAAAACTCGTGTGATGTGTCTTATTTTCCACTTTTTGGCTATGTGTGATTGTAAAAACCAAAGTAATAAGTAAAACAAAAAAAGGCAAAAATATGCGGCACCTATGGGGAGGGAGCGTAGCACTTGTTGTTGTCGGACTAACCGCCTACCGACTGCGCTATGGGTGCCGCATATCATCTTGGAAGAGTTCTCCCCTATATACCCAGCGCGGTCTGAGAGTGTGCGTGTGCGCAATGATGTGTTGTTCTGAGAAACCAAAAACTGAAAGTTTGCATATAACAATGGAATGATTATCTAAGCATTTCAATATCTATGTATCAAATGAAATTCACTTTTGCAATCCCAATAATCACAATACAGATCCATAATTTCGCAACTCCATTGACCTTGCCACAATTTAGTCATGAAACAGGAAAACAACAATGCATTATGAATATGAATACTTTGCATATATTTCGCGTTAGTCGATCAATTTTTTCATTTTATTTGTGTGTGACAAATGCAGTTCGAAGATGCCGAAACTGGCGATAAATACAGCCTACAATTCAGGTTAGTTCAGTTTTTTAAAGATTTTTTTACAGAATAACTAGTGGAAGTTATTTTAGCAATGAAAGTGTCCGAGCTGGATTTATCCAAAAAGTTTTCTCTCTTGTTACTTTTATGTTCCTATTCGTTGCTGGATTATGTGTGATTCCGATGGTTTCTGATTCTTTTCTTCATTGGGTTCAACAAAACCAATGGATTTATATTATTTCGATGTGAGTTTTGACTGTAATTCCAGCAAAATCTAAATGATCTTCCAGCGTTGTCTTCATTTCACTCTCCATTGCTTTGTCATGTTTCGACAATATCCGTCGAACCTTCCCTTTGAACCTTATTCTTCTTGCTTTTTTTGTGGGTTTTACTCTCTTTTTTCTCTGAGGAAAATAATATCAAAGATTTTCAGACAGTTTCTGCTGGTATTATGACAATGTTCATAACAGCTCAATATCAAGTACAATCAATTCTAATAACATTGATGATAACAACAATTTGTAGTGGAAGTATTATTATATTTTCGATAAAGACTAAACATGATTTGACGAGGTACGTATGGAGGAGGATGTCATCCTCAGTTTTCGAAACCTTACATTTTCACACGATATTTCCTAAAACAGTTCCAAAATCAATGGACTTGTTCTGGTTTGGGCATTTTTGAGGGAACTTGACTCTCAGAACTTTGGATTAACTCCAATTTGGGACCCGATCCAAGAAAAAAAAATCGGGTTAGGTTCGATTCACAAGGAATGATTCCCAAAGTATTCTATTAAACCCAAAATATTTTCTGGCCAGGTAGGACAAACCGTCCTGGGATTAAGCAAGGAAATTTTGTTTCTCCGAGAAATTTGGATTTTTCGATTTTTTCTATGAAAAAATTTCGACCATCTTTGAAAAATCATAACTCACTTCAAACTTAACAAAAAAGACAGGTAAAAAAGCAAAATGTAGCTTAAATAATGCTCTTTATTATAAAATTAAAGAATTTGTTCTGAATTTTTTTTCAAGTATAAAAATCTTTGAAAAACAAAAATTTTTGAAAATTTCAGCCAGAGAAACAGTATGAAGGAGACTTTTTCCCGAGTCGGGTGTTGTTTTTTGAGTTCTACGGGGCAAATAATGTCAAGAAACANATAAAATTAAAGAATTTGTTCTGAATTTTTTTTCAAGTATAAAAATCTTTGAAAAACAAAAATTTTTGAAAATTTCAGCCAGAGAAACAGTATGAAGGAGACTTTTTCCCGAGTCGGGTGTTGTTTTTTGAGTTCTACGGGGCAAATAATGTCAAGAAACATATTCAAATATATACCTCACCTCGCACCTGGAAAAGAAAAAACAGGATTTATATGTTTTTTAACCGAAAAAAGAGTGAAAAACTCATTTTTTCTACTAATTTCCGGTTAGTATGCGGGTCAACGCGTGAAAATAATTACGAAAAAGTCAGAAATTCAATTCTTGTATCATACAAACTCATAAAATGAAAAGATAGAAATCTAATTTTTCATGAATTTTTCCTGACGCATCATGCTCGAAAAAAATACAAAAAAATTTTGGTTCGAATTTTCTATTTTTTTGAGTTTGTATGATACAAGAATTGAATTTCTGAATTGTTCGTATATATTTTCCTGGGTTAACCAGAATTCTGACCGTAAATTGATGGAAAAAGTGAGTTTTTCTCTCTTTTTTCGGTTAAAAAACATATAAATCCTGTTTTTTCTTTTCCAGATGCGAGGTGAGCTATATATTTGAATGTATTTTGATATTATTTGGCCCGTAGAACTCAAAAAACAACACCCCAACTCGGGAAAAGTTCTCCTTCATACTGTTTCTCTGGCTGAAATTTTCAAAAAAAATTGGTTTTTCAAAAATTTTTATACTTGAAAAAAAATTCAGAACAAATTCTTTATTTTTATAACAAAGAACATTATTTCAGCTACATTTTACTTTTTTACCCGACTTTTTTTGTCAATTTTAGTGAGTTTATGATTTTTCAAAGATGGCCGCAATTTTTTCATAGAAAAAATCGAAAAATCCAAATTTTTCGGGGAAACGAAATTTCCTTGCTTAATCCCAGGACGCTTTTTCCTATCTCACTAGGTACTACAATTTGGCCAGAAAATATTTTGGGTTTGATAGAATACTTTGGGAATCATTCCTTGTCAGGTAATACAATTCTCGTGAAAAGTAACCCATGAATTAAGAATAGAGCGTGAATAACCAATTGTTAAACGGATTACAACGGCTACGATTCACAAGAACTTTCTGAGAATATGACAGGAAATCCTCGAAAAAGCTCCCTGTTTGGTTTACAACATCCAATAATTTTTCAACCAAATTTTCGCTACTTCACCAATCGAACTTACTCATCGAAAAGTCTGAAAACTATCAGAAAAATAAAAACAATTTCAAGATAAAAAGTTTCAACTTGAAGATAATACATAACTCGAATTTAAGGGATTATTAGAGAAAAAAAATTGACCAAATTCCAGTTTTGGTATTTCCAAGTTTTTCCACGGTTTCCAGATGAAAAACTCACTTTTCAGCAAAATGGGAGTGATTTTCATTCTGAGCACGGTCGTTTTCTCCTTCGGAATATTTGCCATGATCTTCACTCTCATTTTCAAATGGCACTTCATATATTCAATTTATTCTGGAATTGCAGCCCTTCTTATGATGTTCTACTTAGCCATTGATATTCAGGTATTCTTTCTCTCCCTAACGATTTTTAGCCAGCATATTTCAGATGCTAATGGGCGGTCATCAATACGAACTCTCACCGGAAGACTACATCTTCGCTGCAATGCAAATTTTTTTGGATATTTTGAATATTTTCTTACTTTTACTCAATCTTTTCGGAAAATCGAAGTAAATGAGTCCACAATAAACATTTTATTCATGTTTTTAAAAAAGAAAAAAGCAATTAGTTGATGAGATAAATCGGGAAAGGAGAAAAAGGAGAAGAAAAGAATTAATCTACACGTTAGACTCAATTGAAAAGTAAAAACAAAATGGAACTTCGAAGTATAATGGGACAGGAGAAGACTTAAACATGTACAAAATATGGAAGCTTTTGGAGTTGTTTCATCAATGAAAAACTGGACGGCATCTATCGGCTGAAAAAAAAAATGATTTTTTGAGAAACTTGGGAAGAAAAGTGTTAGTTTCATAGACGTTAGGAGAAGTGAGAAGTGCTCAATTATGTACATCACATTATCAGCTTACGAGATGGTGCTTCACAACTGATTCTTACCATTTCTTACATTTCTCAATCGCTGAAATTGTAAGCTAAAATGGGACCTAACAACAATAATCTTACCTGTTTCCGAACAATGAAAGGAGATACCAGAACATTTGGACAATGTCGATGAAGATCTGGACGGCAGCGAAGATGTAGTCTTCTGGTGATAATTCGTATTTTCGTCCTCCCATCAACATCTTAAAAATTGTGAACGTTTGTAAAGGTTATAGGCTATACCAACATTAGTTTTTGGATAACAGAGTCAATTTTTACTGCAATGTTCCATTAGTTGTTTCCATGTTCGGTTCAGATAGAAAAGTTCGGGAATTTACTTTTTATTTTTATGTTTTCAAAACTCACACTTAGTTTTTTTTTAAATTAACCATTTTTCTGTCTATCAATTTCTTATTTTCTATCAAAGTGAATCAAGTTTCAGTTATTGAAATTCTACTTGAAAATTAATTCTTAAAATCTGTGTGGGATTAGGAGAAATTCAAATTACCTGAACATCGAACATCAAATAAACCATCATCAATAAAGATCCGAGGAATGCGTAGATAATCATTATAAATTTGACCTTGAAGAACATGGTACAGATGAGTGCGACGAAAGCGAATCCCATGAAGCAGAATGAGGCAATGACAATGTATCCGGCATGACTGAAAATTCAAGATTTTTTGAGTTTTAAAACTGGGACGAGTTTATTAGAAGATTCCCTTTGATTTTACTTTAAATGCACCGCGAAAATTTATCGATTAACATCAAATCTTTTCTTTGGAGGTTTCCAAAACACTAGGACTCATTTTTGAACTCCTGGTAGTTTTCAGAAAATCTTCGAATAAATCTTACGCTGTGATGTCGAATTTGGTTTGGCTGGCAAACACGACAATCGCCAACGAGCATCCAACACAGATCACCAATGCCATGAGAACCGAAGCAATATCATGATGAGCACACATAACCATTGTCATGATAGCAGTGGAGAATGTGAAAATTCCAGTAACAATCAAATTGAGCGGGAATTTGCGCCGTGTTCCTTCGCAACACATCAATGACAAGTAGGTGACCAAGAATACAGCGCTGAAAATCATTTGTTACTTGAAAAATCTGTTGATAAAATCTTACTATCCACCAAAGTACACGGCCATGTTGTTTCGTACAAGTTTCATCGTTGGATGATGGAGCCATGGGATTGCAGTGACTGCGGCAACGATTGAGAGCTGCAAAAAACTATTCTTCTTTCAAAGTTCCGTTTTTAAAGAAGCCATAAATATACATAATTCTGGAAATCGTTCAAGAATTCGATGTTATCATTATTTTTTAGTATAATATATGAATTCTTCGAAAGGTGGGATTATCTATTTGGCTTTTTATTGTCTAGATTCTATGGCCAAGGGAAAATAGAGAAAAATAAAGTAGTATCTTTTTTTTTAACTTCCGAATACGTGAAGTTACTGATCAATTGTTTTGGTGTGGAACTTGGTTGGGGAACAAATTGTGAGTTGTCAAGACAAACATTTGAATTATAATTTTCTGAAACCCCCTATTAATACTTTAAAAAGACAGGGATTATGCATTTTCTGAAATGTCAGCGCTTATCTTTGAAGTTCTATGCTATTTGCTAGAAGCTTTTTTTGCAGAAAGAATTGAGAACGGAGGTTCAGAAGAAATTCTAGTTTCGTTTTCGATATAATTTGGGAACAATTATGTGAATCAGTGCACTTTCGGCAAAAATTGAAAAATTGGAGGCATTTTTGATCTAGCTCATGAGATAAATTGGCTCTACAATTTCCTTTGAATTGCTCCCAATTGTTCTCAATTTTTTCAGAACAACACCAAATCGCACCTAATTATCTCCAAGCATCAATGAGATTTTTCTGGAACTAAATTTAACTCAAGAGATTTACTTTTCATGACTCAACCCATGCACCGAGAAAATTGTCAATTTTCTAAATTTATTTATAGTTGTCATTCTATTTAGAGAAGTTTGGACTTCAGGACCGCAATCAGGAAATTCATTTAGTGCATTTTTTTTTGCATTTTTCTTGCAAATCTTGGTTTGAGTAGCGGTTTTTATTTTAATAAAACATGTTTTCATAATCAGTTGATCAGTGATGAATACAGTATTCAGGTAAACCCTAAGTGTATTCTACTAATTGATATTTCTATTTTGGCTGATTCTATCACGTGAAAAACAAGCCAAGAACGATCGAGAGCTTTTCGATGTTTTCTTTTTCAAAGATTGTTTTTAAAAATCTTACCATAATAAAAACGAGCGAGAAGACTTTTTTGACAAACGCAGCTCTGATAGTCTGATCACTAAACTGGAAAGAATACTTTCCATCTCCTTGTGGTTGTCCTTGTCCATTTTCCATCATATTGGGGTTGAAGTGTGGCATCGGTGGTGGTGGGAAGAAGGCAGCTCCACCTTGTTGTTGATCATGTTGTTGATTTCCTTGATTGTTGTATGGATTCTGGTAGGCTGGATTATAGCCTGGTTGTTGAGGATAAGACATGGCTCCTGAAAAACAATATAAGTTTAATGTTTGAAGGATATTTTTGACGGACAAATGAGGTATTTAACAAAGGAAAAAAACGATTCAACAGAAAAGGGAAAAAACAAAGAGTTTTCGAAAGCGCGACTGATTGTTGTCATGGATACTTACGACCGTCATGTGAGCATAAAGAAAGCTGATTATTTTTTAAGCATAGGAATATTTGTAGACTTGCAAACTTGCATTTTGTACGGATTAAGCAGAAACATAAGAAAAACGGCACATATGATGACTAATAGTATGAGAACATATTTCGCCATCTATCAATATGATGTTTCCGTTTCTCTCTCTTTCTTTTTTTTCATTCACTGGAAATCGAAACTATCAAGGCAAGGCAAGGCAAGCCAAACGATTTTGATTTTCTCTTTTTTCTAGAAAAAGTGGAAAAAAAGCATGCATTGAAGGACCAAACAGCATATGAGAGTTTGTGAGCGAGCGAGAAATAAGGAAATTTCAGATATTGTGAAATAGTTAGTTGGAAACGCCTTCTTCTCTCTGACGTCTCCAATATTCTTCTAGTGTTTCTTTTCTTCTGCCTCCTTCTCTCGTTCTCTTTTTTTTTTCTTTGAACAACAAAAATAAAAATAAAACAACGGGAATCAATAGGGTGTTTTCGTTTTACCTTGTTGAACAGGATAGCCTGGCTGTAAAGTTTCTTCCTCTGAAACAAAAACATGTTATTTTCCAGTGAACTTAACCGTTGTCTTACCCGGTCTTCTCATGCTTGAATTGGTGTAGAGGACAGTGAGAAAAACCAATAGATAAACAATGAAAATGCGATAGAAACGAAAACTGTTATCGTTTGTGGAAGAGAAATGAACGAGCGAACAAGGCTGTGAAAAAGTCAAAAAACGAGAAAAAAAATAAACAAATAAAACGACGCTCCGGCATTTACACCTTGTTTCCTCCGTAACTCGCGGAATGTCGTTGTTTATTTTTAGTTTCAGAAAGTTCGAAACATTTTTTTGTGTTAACTTTATTTACTCATAATAAAAAAACGACACTTGTAAAAAACATGACGGTGGGTGGTTTACATGTAATGCTTGTTAGAAATGACCTCTGCTATCATAGAACATGAGATTTTGGTATTAGGAGTTTGAGAATCTGAGAATTTCATGACAGACAGCGATGCAATAGAAAAAGTTATATAGGGTGAAAAAGGGTATATAGGTGGATGGATGACGATTCCGCGATGGAATTCGGTATGACGACTTTAAGCGAATCAGGGATTGTTCCAATTAAGTTGGAAGCAAGATGCAATAAATTATTTGAGGTTAAAGAGATGGTTAGTATATGCGATAAATATATGTGATGATTATAATAAATTAATTAAAATGAAGTTGGGTAGATTTTGTTGGAGCAGTGTAGTTACAGTACTCGGAAAACTCGAGAACTTGAGTCGAAATGCCATCCTTGCGAAGCTTCAGGCAGTTATGGAAGCACTGAAAATAGGAGTTTGGTGACAAATTGTTGGTAGAAAGAAAATATACCTGATTGAGCGGGTTTTCGACAGTCGAACATTTTCGAATCTTCTCGAACCGTTCAGTTTTGTCAAGAGATGGCGATTGCATTGTGAGTTTGCAAGTTCTTTCGCACTGGTTACTCGAATCAGTCGAGTCCTTGGCGAAGACTTGGCAACAGTAACCGTCTGAAAAATATGCATATAGAAAATTTGAAGGGGTTTCGTTTAAATGTAATTAAAGGGGTTGTTTGATTGGATTCTATGGCGGAACCGTAACAATAAAATACGTGGAAAATCCGTTAGAATAAGAACATTTGAGATTATGAATAGAGCGCATTGTACCGATTAGGATTTGAAGGTACAAAAATCACATCGTTGTAGATCAAAATTATTTCATTTTCAATGTTCTTCTTGCGACGAGACTGATTGTTTTTTGGTCCGCCTGACAATTAGTGAGTAAAAATAAGAGAATTAGACACTTGTAGAGCAAAATATCTCGAAGCGATAAAAATAGAAAACTGAGATGAGAAATAGAACACTTGGCGAATGGATTACGAAACTACAATAATTCTATACCAATGATCTTCGATAAGTAGTATAACATTCAAAATAAGTTATCTCTGTAACTCAAAAAAAAGTCTAGACTCATACACATAACATAACAGATAGAGCAACAAAAAGACTCACGAGAAGAGAACCAGATCAACATACAGTACACACAACTACATTGATCGACAGTAACTGAGTTATATGCTCTGTCCTCCTTTTTATATTAGCATTTGGGCGTGGCTTAAGGTAGTAGTGTTGGTTGCTTGGAGGAGACTATTATTGGATGAAAGGAGGATAAAGAGGAGAGAGAGGTAAAACAACAGAGGGATGAATGACCACAGAACAAGAGAAAAGAGCGTGGCGTGTGTTGGGATGAGTTATTATCGAATGGTTTTATTGGCCTAGGTAGGTCAAAAACAAAGAATCATTTGCTCTCATAGAGCATTAGATTTTCCGAGGTCTGATCTTGAATCGGATTATCTACAAAAAAGAAGAACTGTATCTGATTCGGACTTCAAAAATACTAAACATAAAAATACATTTTATAAATCCTGAATCGAGAACAATCGAGTTGGACCTTGGAATTTGGTTTAGGAAATTTTTAAATTCGGATGTGAACCAATTTTTTGTGACCCCTGTTCAGTGTGTTTTTGCGATTAAAAACTGTCATTTTGAATTGGATAATAAGCAAATCAGGGACGATCCGGGATTAGCCACTTCATGGTTTAGATTAGATTTTCAAAAACAAGCCGACTTTGGAATCAACAAAGCCAAGGAAAAAATCTGATCAGAATCGATTTCTTCAAACGGACCCTGTCACCCAAATTTTTTACCTAATTGAACCTTGACCTTCGTAAAAATCCTGGTTTTACTTCAGTTTGGCTGAAATGATGTTACGATATTCAAAATTCGAATCGGACCGTTTGAACGGACCATGTGGAACGGGCGATCATAGATTAGATTTCATTACTGTATCTTAGATACTGTAGCTTGGGTATTTTATTACTGTATCTTAAGTAGAGTGAACCTAAATACAGATTCTTTGAATATTTTCCGTAAGACTTTAGGGCCTGTTTTAGGTCCTATTTGAGATTCGATTTTGTCCTATTCAGATATCAGAGACACACATGTTTGCAGGCTTCTGCAAAATCTCGAAACTTGCGAAATTCACCTCAATAATCTGGATTATCATAGACTATCTTCTTATCCTCATCCTCTATTTCTCACATTCGTTCGTTTTTTCCCTCCATTAAATGTGACAACATGAAAATGTGCGAACATAGTCACCAAAATAAGCAGGTGTTTTTACCTCAATAATAATAACTCAATTAGAACAAGGTGTTAACATCGTCGGCAAAGTATCATAGTCACTTTGGATTGTATTTGGGAAGGAGGGAGAGGGAATGAGACTCACCGTATAATGGCATCTGCTGGTCTGAAGAAAGGAGACCACGTTGGACACAGTTGTAGAGGATCTCAACCCATTCGGCGCTTTTCTCGTAGCCACATCGAACTGGGCGGCTGGAAAAATATAAGAGGGGTTTAATTGATATGAGGATCGGACACAACGGAATTTGGCTCTCAGAACGAGAGGAGACTGCCTACAACAAACCGTCTATAAAATACAGTACATCTATTTTTTATTGAAAGTAATAGTCGTTCACAAATCGCTGCCATCGGACTACGGTATTTTCATTTTTCCCTCTCGAAAAAAAACTCTCCGGAAACATGAAACCATGAAATAAAGAGTTCCCTAGAGTAGTTTCACGCGTAGAATTCTAATTTGATATTCAAAATCCACTTAAATTTCATTTTAAGAGCAAAAATTTATAGATTATCAATAGAGCGCGTGTTACCGATCTGTGAAAGGCTTATATCTAGTTTTCTTTGATATATTTTAGTATAAAAGGCGAGTTCAACAACTCAGTGAACATATTTGGTCCTCCAAATTGAAACTACATTAAATGTACGACAATAGGCAGATACTGAATAAAATTCAGAACTATAGTTCCTGAAACGTACATGAACATCCGAAAATTAGCTGTATACTTGTTTCAGTGTTAAATCACGAAGTTCAACGCTTGAAAAAATTCTGAATGTTCTAGTCCGTTTCGAAAACTTCAATTATATTTCAGAATTTTTTTGTGAATCGATCTGATCCAGAAGTTCTGTTTTGCAATCACATGTGATTTTTCATACCCGAAATTTCGATTTAGTTTAATACCTTAAAGATATTGATTCCCGGTCTAGTTAAGAGACGGACCTCATTTCCAGTCCCATCTCGACTCAAAATTCAACAAAATATTTATAACTTGGTTTTCAGAAAAAACCATTGAAACTCTGCAGACGTTAATTGTGTGGTGCCAGTCAATTTTCTTAGGACCCTAGCTCGGCCCTTATTTTCAGGCCAAACCAGGCCTTTTCCATATATTCAGCTTTGAAAGTTGGTTTCAGGTTCAAAATAACATTTTTCTTAAATCCGTTCCCCTCAATTTTATGTTACCGAGTCCAAAGTTGAGTTGGGACTTGTTACAAAATCAGCAGTATTTTTAACTGATTTTCTTTTTCTTTTGTTAATTTGATAAGATTTAGAAATTTTCCATCCTGAACAGGTTGTACTGTGTGTTTTTTTCAACTTAGATAAAATCCCGTATTCTCATAACCTAGATCAATATGTTTTTTTCTCAACAAAACTGTATTCTTTATGACTCGATAATATTGCCAAACATCACTCTGCCTCACTACCTCGTTTCCCAGATGCCTTTCTATTACCCCTCATAATAACAATAAGAAGTACAATAATCGATGTATAATAGCCTCCTACCTCAATCAATAAGAACAAGAGAGTTATGAGGTCCATTCCCAACAGCAAATAACACAACATACATTAGGCAATTGTCATACAACATATGCCTATGCATACAACTATGAGGAAAGAACGGGGGTAAGAAACAGCACGTAACTCAATTAGACGGGATGTACTGTACTCGGAGTACCATAAAACGGCAAGAACCATTTAGTTACTGTAGTTTCATGGTTTGAATTTGAGCATGTCAGTTTCAAATATGACAACAACTTTAATAATCTTCAAGAACATCTTGACACCGAAATTTATTAACTGTCAGGCAATAAGACTGTAACATCTATGCCAGATATATATTTTTTAATTTAGACATGCATCAAAAAATCGATATCAAAATCGGTTCATAATGGTGAAAATATTTCCCAGATTCGCGATGCCTACATGTTTTTTGTATGCCAGAAATCTTGTTTCTAATAAATTTTCCAGAGAAGTTTCAGTTTGAAACCCATAGACTACAAGAACTCAATGACAGTAAGTTTCAGCCGAGGTTTTTTGAAAAATTTCAATAATCAAAGCCAAATTTGCTGAAAAATCTACCAACATTATGAACACTATCACCGGATCAAAATCAACAAAAAATAGAGAATAAACGAAAATGGTCTCAAAGCGCTCAAAAGCTACAGTAACTCGAGAACTTAATGTCAACGAACTGTAGCTAAACCTTTTTCATCAATCAATGAAATATTCTTATATCGATAAAAACTCACCCAAACTTCATCATATCAACGCAACATTGCGTTTTCGACGCCGCGCAACATTGCTTCGCAGTTTTTTCGATCTCTTCCAACCGGAATCCTTCACCAAAACCAATCCAAAATACGGTAACCAAAATGAGGATAAAGAGGCATTGTTCGCGCATGATAACACGACTGAGTCACAAATATAGATTGATTTGATAAGAAAGAAAATGAAGGTAGAGAGAAATGAGAAAATCAGCTACAAATGAATTGGAGGCAGAAAAAAGGAGAGGGTAATGAGATCTGCTCGGGATAACACAGAAAAAACAGACATGTGTTGCCGATTAGAACAAAATGGACCACCCAAGAAGAAAAACATAAGGCGTTGGATTTATGAGGCAGAGATTGGAAGAGGAGAATGATAAATGTCGAGGAGGTACCGTAACAAGATTTATTTCAGAATTTTAACTGAGCTTTTTTATTATCCGAATCATCAAACTCGTCATCAACTTCTTTTCGGTTTTCGAATTTTTTGAATGCTTTAAAGAGTCCAAGAAGATGGAGCATTTTGATGAAATGTGCTGAAAATACAAAATAATATACAGAACTCGACAAACCAGAAAAATATTACCTGGTGGTTTACACGCTGCTATAATTTCCTGTGAGTTTTGCTGATTCGCAAGATCTTCAAAAGTCGTTTTATAAACGTGACAATAAATCGGAAGACTTGTCAATAGTTCCCGTGGTTCGTTGATTTTTAAAATTTCCCCAAGTTTTGGTGGAATGTATATTTGATGTTCTCTTTTTCCGGCTTCGATGAGTTCAGGTGAGCCATCGACATCGGCCAATCTTCTCCAATAAATTGTGTCGCCAAGAATCGGAGAAATCATACGAGTTAGCATTAGTCGGGGTAGATGACGAGCCCCTGGAAATTAGAGAATTGGACTTGGGAAACAAATAAAGACAAAGCTGACAAGCTGGAACTGACATTGTGATTATCAACATGTCAAAAAATAAACTCGTGAAATGTTCAGAATTGATTTCAATCGTTTCAGTTTTTTCAAGAGTTATGTTTTTAAAATGGATATTTTCAGTTAATTTTTAACATTCGGGTAGAGCGAAATTGTTCAAAACAGTACGCTTTTTTATTCTTTAGATGGAGATTTTTTTTAAATTTTTGTACACACTTTTTTTGTTTTTGTGAAACAGAAACTAGAAAGTTCCAAATCTAACATTAACATTCTTGGAAATGGAAATGAAATCATAAATTTTTGTGGAAGTTTTAAAAAATACATAATGAAAATTGTCAATTTTTTTAAAAGATGTTGTGGATTTGAAAACCATTTTTTATTTGGAAAATAAATAGTGTCGAGAGTATTGATGTAAACTTGAGCTATTGGGCAAAAAATGGGTAATAAAAGCGATATGGACAAATTTGAGAAAACTCGGAGGAAGTTTTACAGCTAATTTTCATTTTGCTCGTTCTTGAGTTGAAACGGAAATACACCAATTCGCACCATTTCTTTGTCAATTTTCTCTTTTTGAGCACCAACTCAAAAAAAACCACGAGGTCAGAGTTTTCATTTTTCTTCAGAGTTTTCATTTTCTTCAGAGTTTTCATTTTGAAGGAAACTCAGCTTTTTGAAAACTTAATGGTTTCATATTTTGTATTTCAGTGTATTTATTGTTTCGTCAATTTTTACAGATTCAATTTTTGGGGTAGAATTTTGAACATATTTATGAGAAAAACTAAAACTCACACTTATTCACTGAAAATTCAATCAGCGAACATCCGTTCCTCGTTTCCAACACTTCGTAATTCATCGTCCCTTCAACTGCAAATTTTCCAGTTTTCGCTCGTTTCGATATTTTTCGATCTTCGAATATATATTCCTTATGTTTTCCAACATTTCGGAATGTTGAAAATCCACTAATTTCTCCTTTTTGTTTTGCAGGCCTTCCAATTGTAATAGCCAATGCATTGTATATAAAAGGGGGTTCTGTATTAGATGACATTTCCCGGATCGACTGTTTCAAATTCGACACTTCTTTTTCGTTACATGGAAGAACTATCGCACCGGATAGATACCTAAAAATGAAGATAAATGGCATAAGTCTACAGAACTTCGTACCTCTTTAATCCTGTGCAAAATGTAAGTTGTGGTTCTTTGAAAGCCTTTCTCAAATCTTTGATACAATCCACTAAATTGGCACCTTCATCAATTTTTCCATTTTCTTTTTCCTTTTTTAGTTCCTTCAATCTTTTCTCTCGTTTCTCCTTATCATGCACACTATTTCCAAATACTCCTCCATTTTCCATCAAATGTCCAACACAAGAAACACCATACGGTTTGGGAACAATCAAGAATCTTCCAGGAGCATGGGCCAATACATTCTTCTCAAGATACTTCGATAATTGGGATGTTTTTAAAAATGCCGATGGAGCATAAGAAGTTGTCGGTTTATCGGTGTGTAAAAATCGGGCAACGTGAAAACGTGACAACATTGAGAAGAGGAAGGGATTTCTGGAAAAGACTTATTTTTCGAACAGATAAAATAGAAAACATATTATATTCAAAACCTATGCATAATTAGATTACAGTTATGAGCAGTACAAGTCCACCTAATGTGAGTTATTGATGTTAAATGCTATTTTGAGGCCATCTTTGTGCTCGGAGCGCTTTATTTTTTCCTCAATTCTCTCTAGAGCTCACCAAGTTTTTCCAAAAAGAAATTGAAGCTTTTTCTGGGTGCTAAACTGGCTGACTGACAGCCGAAAGACCAAAAAATCTGAATTTTCAGCAAAATGAGGAATGTCAACTGACAAGCGATTTCTCTTCATGGTTATGGTTCGCTGCTGTTGTTACATGTTTTCTCGCTCTTATTTCAATGATATACGTGGCTTATCGATACTATAAAATTCACACGGTATTCCTGGAATTCGAGAACGGTGTCATGGATATGTTGGACGAGGCGCTACAAATTTTGATACCATTGGGAGTTTGCAAAATGATAAGTCATCCGAATACAGGAGCAGCTAACCCTATTGGTAGACAATTTTCACGTGAGTAAATGCTCTAAATTATAATTTTAATATCAAATGCAATGCGTTTTAGAAGAACTGAAAACTCGACAACGAGAAAATCGATATCCGGAAGATGTGACTTGGCCACATTCCAACATTGAACTCCTTTACGATATGTTCGGTGATGATGATATTCGAATGCAAAGAACCTTATCATTATCATTAAACGGGTTAGAACCTCTTAACAACGATCAGAAGATGAAAAAATCAGCTGAAGTTGTTGACAAAACACATCCAGTCGAGGAAGTTCGAACACCTTTACTGAAACGAGCAAAGATTGCCATTGTTGAAAGCCTGAATCTCACAGATCATGCAGATATGAAGACAGCTGAGGAGAAGACAATGAAAGGAACACGATCTGTGAAAACGAAATCGGTGAAAGCCAGATCAGGAAACTATAAATCACTCGAAGTAACTCAAGCAAGTAAAGAGAAGATTGTTGAAAATGCCAAGTATTGATAAATTTTTATTTTCCTTTTTTTTTCATTTTGATTCCCAGTTAATTAAAGTTTGCGAATATTTGGAGGAAACTGCCGATTTTTTGCACACTACACAGTAAAAAACTTTCAAAAACATACAAATAAACGAGAATCGCCTATTTTTGATTTACTGTGAAAAAGTTGAAGATTAACGAGTTGAGACGAATTTTTGGAAAATGGCTGTTTTTTTTTTCGAAAGATCCAATTTTCCTGATCAAGTGGAATATTTAGTTCAATTTTTAAAAATGAATTTTGAATTCGTGCAACATTATGTCGTCGTGTATGCACACATAACAATGAACTTCACGGCACATTTATTAAATTTTCTGAAATAAGGTTACCAGAAGCTTAAACCCTCAGTTCTCACGTTCATAAATGTTTTTAGAAAAAATAAAGTACAGATTCCTGTTCTGTGCCTTGAGATGTAAATATTAGCATTAACGGGATTTTTTTTTTATTTTAGTTTTTTTCGCAAAAAAAAACTG
This sequence comes from Caenorhabditis sp. 38 MB-2015, assembly GCA_900536415.3. NCBI lineage: Eukaryota > Metazoa > Nematoda > Chromadorea > Rhabditida > Rhabditidae > Caenorhabditis > Caenorhabditis quiockensis. Next base: position 127,980 of record LR548928.1, read on the forward strand.
CCTATTTTCATAAAAATGACGTATGTATAATTTTTTGTAATCATTATTCTTCTTTTTCGAATTTTCCTCTTTTTCTTTTTCTATTTCTCTCCTCATTTTGTTTTGAAAAAGAAAAGAGGAGGAAAGACGCCAACCATCTCTCTTTTCTTCTCTTTTTTCTTTCTCTCTCTCTTTCGTTCATTTTTCTCGTTTTATTTCTTTTTTTGCAGTTATGAATTCATACATTTGTTTGGATTGTCCGACTGGATCTGATTCGTTCTATAATTCACATGAGTTAGAAGCACATATCGCCAGTGATCATTTGAATTTGTGCCCTTATGAGTGAGTTTTTTTTTGAAGATAGAAATCATTGATTTTGGGAAGTTATGGAGTTTACAAAAAATACGTCAACACATAAGACAGTTTTCTGAAGCAACGTTACATAAAATAGTATTGTATTTTTTGGTTTTATGACTTGTTTCAACCAAACAATTCGACGAAAAGTATTACATAAACGACGACGATATTTTGTACACATAATGTTCGATTTTTCTTCTGAAAAAAAATCTGAAATTTTTTTTTCAAATCGTTAATCTGACTTTTTAATGCGAATAGGTGAGAAAAAAAAACATATATTACACTGAGATGAAAAATGTCGAAAATGGGAACTGCTTTGCATTTTTCGAGATTGGCTGAATCAGGCTGTTAAGTATATTTCAATCACGTTTGACTCTAAAGCGTGAATACGCCTGAATTTGTATATTCAAATAGAAATATCTCTTATATATTGACTTACGAGCCCAAATACAATTTTATTTATGACTATAAAATTTTGAGAACCTAAAAATTCCACTCTATTCTTACAGATGCGAAAAATGTCGATTTGCGAAGTTTCCAACCGAATACACATTAGTCAATCACCTCAGATCTGACCATGGAATGTTTGAGTTCACTGTGAGTGTCATTGAAAAACACACATCGCCCTATATAATTTATTTCTTACAGATTAAATATCGATACACTTCGGAAATAGAGCAAAAACGAATTCAGCTGGCTGATCGTTTGCAAAGGTGCCTTGCCTTTCATAATAATGACAATAAGAATCATTCTTCGGCAGCAACTCCTACTTCTTCAGCGAATTCTCTTTTCAATGTGAAAACAGAGGATCAGCCACCGACGGTAATGGATAATCCACCACCTATTCCTAATATCTCACCACATACAAACTTTGCATTCAATACTTATCATTCCCCATATGAGGATCAGATGATGATGAGAAATGTGAATAGTTCAACTGAACCACCAGAAAAGAAGGTAACATACTTTCTAATATATTGAAATCCTAACTCTGTATTATTCTAGAGAAGATCAACATTGCCTTGCACAATGTGCGGAGATCATATTTCACAACAACGATCGAGTATGATTTATCATGTGAATACAAGACATAGTAAATTCGACATGTATGAATGTGGAGTTTGTCATAAAACTTGGCAAACTATCGCGAAGTCTGATGTTCTGAAACATTTGAAGACTCATCACGAAAAACCTGATGGATCTATTGATGTCGAATCTATAATTGATAATCGACGAAATTTGTCTCAGAAACTCAAAGAAGCAACGTTGAAATGTTTCCCTAGAAAACAGACAAAATTGAAGCCATTATGCCGAGGAACTTCGCCGCCAATGACTGTTAGAGGATTTTTAGAACAAAAAAATGATATCGAAGAAGAGGATTTTGAGAGCGAGGGGGAGGATTGATACGATTTTTAATTTTTCACATTTCATTGTTTCGTTACAAATAAATTATACTTTATACTAATGAGTTGTACAATGTCGATCGATACTATAACAAAATTAGCTAACCGCGTTTGAACACATTACTCTATAACGTGTCTCTCGTTTCTCCCTTTTTGAACGAGGTGACAATTGACTCATTCTTACTTCTTTTTTTTCTCAAGAATTTGCTTATGTGATTTTATGATCGAAATTTGATGTAGACTTGAATGACACGCAGAAAACGTTTCCCACAGTTTCTATTCATAAACTTTTGGAAATATCACTCTTGGTAGGTAGGAGGAATTCCTCCCACTTTATATTTTATTTGAAAAACATTCGCGAAAGAATTCCTCGTCGATATTCAGGTCTAAATGTGACCGTCAACTGGGTCAAAAGTGCGTCACTGTGATGAATTCGTATACGAATTACATTTTGTACTTTTCTAAAATGTACTCAGTGTTTATATTAGGTTCCCATGAGTAGGTCAGATCATAAAACCAAACAATAGAAAATTCAACTTCCCAAAATGTCAGAAAGTAGGTGCGCAAAAATGGACACAGTTATGGTTCATTCTGCTTACGTTATACACTACGCTTTATTTTTTGTTTTTTTAATGTTATTTTTATGCTAAATCTTGATATTATATGAATAACTATACTTTTTGAGATAATTTTCATTCAGAAGGTACAATAATTGGCCTTTCCACTTCTTATTTTTATAATATTTATATCTTACTTGGCTTATGGTAATTACAATATCGTTTTCAATTTGTTAGGCCCCACACTGACCTGTAGAATTGTGTCCAAGTCTGCCAGAATGAAAGTTCCTTGACAAGAAAAAAATTTCATTCCGAGAGAACTACACAACCCCCATTTCCGCAATTGTTCGTCATTTATATTGTCTAGTTGCGGACATTTAAACGTTCGGAAATTTTTGATGACTTTCTTTTTTTTTCTTTTGTTTTTTTCTGGGAAACAACTATTTTCTTTGTTACAGATGGATCCAAAAGTAGAGGAAGCAGCTCAAGAAGCCCCAATGGATGTGGAAGAATCGTCTTCCGGCCAAGTAGCAGTCAAAAAACGCTTCGAAGTTAAAAAATGGAGTGCAGTCGCTTTGTGGGCTTGGGATATACAAGTCGATAATTGTGCGATTTGCCGGAATCATATCATGGATTTGTGTATTGAATGTCAAGCGAATCAGGTAAATAATAATGAATTACGCTCTTTTGTTTGATCACCTGCGTCGACATATTGCTAATTAGCATGATCAATTTTACAATGTTCATAAATTCTTCCTAATTTCGAATGTATTTAGAACTTCTTTTTTCTAAACCGTTCTATTGAAAAACTACTGAGAAAACTCTTCGTTGATATGAAGTTAAATTTATTCCCTCATCACGAAAAGTTCTATATCGGGAAAAGTTAGGAACGGAAAAAAGTTATATAGTTACTCTCACAACACAGCTTGAAAAAGAACTAAATAAAAACGTCTGTTTTTAACCTACTATGAAAAGGTTCTGAAGCCTTATCATCGGGTAGTAATTTACAGCGTGTGAAAATGCTGAAATAGTTCGTAGAAAGAGGATTCTACTACAAAAAGTATTCAAATATATTAACACTCGATAGTTCGTAAATTTACAGGCTTCTGGTCTTAAAGACGAATGCACAGTCGCTTGGGGCAACTGCAATCATGCCTTCCATTTCCATTGCATCTCTCGCTGGTTGAAAACTCGTCAAGTTTGCCCATTGGATAACCGAGAGTGGGAATTCCAAAAGTATGGCCACTAATTCCATACTTCCCTTCATATGGCGTCCAAGCCTATTCTATCATAAATTTATGTTGTCTACGTGTTTCTCTCCTATTTTTCACGTAAAATCGTCTTATTGTTTTGCAAAACACCTTCATATGTCTCTGTAAATACCACTCGATTACATTTTTTGAATATTTTAACTCCATCACCATATTTTCCCTTCCCCTTTTGATCCTTATTGTTTCGGTGCGTGTTTGAATAAATAAATTATCGTACTACTATTTAGTGTTTATATAATGCTGCACCAACTGAATTCGCTTCTTCTTTCGGTTTTGTGTTGACAAAACAGCTTTAAAAGTGACCAATTTAGTGAATTTATTATTATGAGATGATGAGTTGATGAATCGAGGTCAAACACTTTTTCAACACTATTTTTAGATTTTATTTTAATTTTCTGTTTTTTTTTCATTTGATTATTGATCCTCAAGTACTGTAAGTTTGATTTACTGTATCTCAAAATAAAAAGTCAAACTTGTTATGTCCTCATTGGTTCTTGCTGAATTTTTGTACCTAAAATTCCTAACGAAAGTTTCAAGAATTTTTTAAAGGTGGCTAGTAAAGAGGAAGTTCAGGCAAGAAAGTACTAGGTCAAAATTGTGATTATCATTGGAATAATATTATATATATCCTCGAATTCTGGCTCATATAATATTTTTAAGAACGTGAGATGTTAAAAAGGTTAAATAAGCATGTACTTCATTGATATGAAATAAAAAATCTTAAATTTTTCAAACTTAAATACGAAGAAGGTTGATAAGTCGCAGATTTGGAAAGTTCACAAAATTCGCCTATCTTAGAACTCGATCAACGTTCTGTATTTCTTTTTGACCTGATATTTTTGTCAGAAAAGTTCAAAGTTTCATTATCCTTACTATATTAAACAATCGTAATCGTTGAACACCATATCCACGTGCCCTCGTTTTTGTGAGGTCAACTCTTTTCAGTAGAAATTTCTAAACTTTGAAAATTCATAGATTTTTTCACATAAAACTGTACGAAGCTCGGGTGAAAAAGTATACATCACGTGATTAGGGAGAACGAGTTCTATAAATGTGCAAATTTTAAGAAAATTTCAAATCGATGACAAGTTGAACTTCTCTCGTTAGCACTTCCTAGAGAAAGTTTGCTTGAAAAGCAATAAATTCAGAAAGTTCATTTATGTTTTTTAGAAACCTGATTGTTTTGTTTTGCTTGTGAGAAGAGTTACCTGATAACCAAAACCAGTGGTTTTTTCCAGATCTGTGGAGTCACACACATTTTATTGAAAATTTTATGAACCTTCTTTTTTTACATGTAGTTATTTAACTTAAGTTAGAACCATGACCGAACAAATGAGAATTTTGAATGATCGGATAAAGTTGGCCCTCAAATCTGTGTTGTAATGTTCTTGCTATGAAAGTGACTCGATGACATTGATTTCTTTAGAAAATACCTGAGTTGTCTAGTTTGATCGTGCAAAAAGGTATTCTTTGAATTTTGTAATCGGAAACCGATTCTTCTAATATTCTGTTATTTATCCGCTCGCAGCTATTATTATTTTGATGCTGCCTACTTCTCAAGTGCATTTCTTTTATTTATATTTGTTGAACGTGTTCAACATTGTCTTTTGTCGTTGTCCTTGTTTTTTTTCTTGCTTCGATTTCAATTTGATCGGATATCTGATATTCAGTTATATGCGAGACTTTTTCAGACGACACATTTTGACGCGAAGATATGCAATTATGAGAATATTCGCATTGATCTCTTTTATTAGTATTGTTGAGTTGAAACTGGTGAGTTTGAAAAAGAAGGATACTGTAGCAGATTTTTTTTGGTTTTAAAATGGAGTTCACGTTTTATTTTTTTGTTTAATGTAAATTTTTTATTTCGAAAACTAGAAATGGATAATATCATGAATAATATATTTATCATTGAATCGAGGTTTTTCGCGTGAGACTAGTTAGGATGGGAACGTGGTAATCTTGAAGCCAATAGTTCGAGGTCCAATGTGAAATCATAATCTAATCATTGTCTATCTAACCACAAGAGACTGACAATCCAGAAGAAATACTCTTGGATTTGTTCTGCATTAGATCTTTCGAATGATGAGTTCGGTTCTCTTGTTGGATAGAATCCAATATAGCCACACATAAAATTCAAAACAGGTCGACTGTGTACCAAGTCAGTCTAAAAGAGGGCCTAGTATATGATCCAGTGCGAGGAGTAGTAGAGACAATAAACAATCACAGCCGGTCTGATTTAAGCCGATTTACGGTAGGGTTCAGTTATCGGGCCAACATCAGATGTTCGAGCCAATACTTGGCATTCAGTATCAAATCGGTCTGATACAGATGACACTAAAAGGAGTAGAGTCGATCCTAAAGTAAAACTAGACAATATAGGTCCAAGAACAGGTCCAAGTGGGTTTGAAATATGGCTGTTAAATATAAGAACGATAAGTCAAGTTCAGAGCTGTAAAAGGACCCAACTGGACTGCTTCAGACTCATGAAAAATTCATACAAGCGATGAACTAATATATGGTCCTTATAAGAGCCTAGCTGGCCTGATAAAAAACTTACTAAAAGCCACAGGACCAAAATAGATCTGTTGGTGTAATTTTCATTATGTCAGATATTGTTTTGTTATTTTAACTTTGAGAAGATTCAATTTGCTGTCCCGATTCGAGGACTTTCGATTTTGAACCCAAATTCATAGGAAATGATTTCTTCGATTTTTTTCCAAAAAATCAAGTCGAAAATTTTTGGGAAACAGAGCCAGAAATGTTTCCGACAGAAGAAACTTTCGAAAAAATTAGGAAAATCAAAATTTTCCGTTTATCAAGTCTGTTTGAAATCACAAAAACAAAATGTTTTAAGAATCAGATCCCAAAAAAAACTTTTTTTTAAATCTAGATAAGAACCTAATTTTTTTGCAGTTAAAAAGTCAATTTGGTAGTAATTTATTCCATGTCAAAGTTCATCCTCCACCCGAAAAAGATAGATCTCTTCGAGGACAACATCGAATCGAAAACAGTGTATATGGTGAGTTAGTAATTCGACCCAAACTTGAATATAGTGTGAATTGGCTCTCGAAACCAGAACCCTATCCATATTCGCCATTCAATCATCCATCGAAAATCGTGAAACGAAATGAGAGGTTTGATATATGGAGTGATAATCAAACAAAACGGAAAAATAGAAGGGAAAAAAGGGAGAAGTAGAGAAAAAACAAAAACAGACATCGAATTTGGAAACAAAGATATGATCTGCTCAAATGAAGATGGATAGATATCATTATATCTATGCACACAAAGATATTATCATCAGGATAACCTCTTTTTCACACTTTTTTCAATTTTTTTGTTTCATGTTAAACTTGTTTATTTTGAGATATTTTCTTGAGAAAATTTTAGCATTTTTCTATGAAATATAGAATGTTTTTACGGTTTTTTTTGACCAGTAGAGTTCGATTTTAATATAAAAATATGTCAAAAAATCCGTTTGAACAAAAAAAACTTGAGAAATTCATTAGAGTACTCTAGTTTCAATAACAAAAATAAGAGTTTCAATTATTATTTTGGAAATTATCTCCGTTGAGAAAATTTCAAAATTAGGTTGATTTGGAAATCAGTTCTGCTTCGATTTTGAAATATTTTTTCTGACATTTCTGTTCAGTCTGTGAAAAAAATCACCAAAAAAGTAGGTCCAGGCACAATTTTTAAATTAATTCTGAATTCGGATTCTGACTTTCTGAATCAGATTTCAAATTTTGGCCCAAATTAGGAAAATATGAGACTTAGTTCTGTTCTGAGCCCGAGTTTTCAACATTTCCATTCAGACTTTCTAAACCGTATGAGGTCCAGTGAAATAAGGATCAAAACTTTATTCTCCGAATCTGACAAAGTCCGTTTTTTTTTTTTGAATTTTTTTCGAATCAAACCCTGATTTTTTAGGACAGTAAAATCCATAAAAATCAAAACTTGGATCTGTCAACTTTGGATGTCTGATTCAGGAGAGTTCCAAGTCCGATCCGTAAACTCAGATATCCTTTTTCCGAACTCGGTCTTATTCAATAATCAAATCAAAAAATTCGACTAATTCGGCATTATTGTACAACATCTTATTAGTTGAAATTTTTTTTATAATTAGATTTTATTTTTAGTTTTTTAGATTTTTAGAAAATCCGAAATTTGCTAAATAGCTTGAAACTCTACTTTTTGTTCATATACATATTTTTCAAAATCTTTAAACATCTTGGATCAAAAAGTTCTTGAACATATCCTCAAATCCTTCTCGTATTTACTTCTCCGAAAACATCATAAAACAATGCGAAGTGGCTTTTTCTTTTTTCGTCCAAATTTGGCGTTAAAAACAAACAAATCTTTTTGCACATTATTAGTATTATTCTTATTATTATTATTTATATTATCCTCCTCTTATTTTCTTCGTTCACTTTTTGTATATTTCCAGATAAATGATCTGAAAAGGCGGATATGAATATTGTTTTGTTACTATTCATTATTTCAATTTTTGTGGTTTCTGTGAAAAGTGATAAGATTGTTAAGACGCAAATTGTCAAAAGTGTTAATTATGATGGTAAAAAAATACAGGATACTTTTTGAAACGTTTTATTTTCAATTATTTTCCAGATTTCTCATTATTGTGTGGCGATGGTATTCCATTGCTAATGGAGGATCATAAACCGCGACCTTGTCAACCTCGACCATGGCTTCCTGAACATAAATGTCCGACTGGATTCTGGTGTCATGAAGGACAGTCGGATGCTAGTTTCTATTGTTGTCCGAATAGTAGGAAATGTGAGTTTTTATCATAAATTGGGTCTCGTGAATCGGAATCTAAAAAATCAGATGTAGTTTCTGAAAGGACAAAGAAAAGTCATATTAAGCGGATCCGAAAATCATGAGAAAAAAGTTCCAGAAAGACTGACTAAAGTATGGGCTCGCTCTGATTGTTCGAGGAATTTTTTGAATTTTCGGATCCGCTAACGAGTTACAAGTTTAGGCTCAATTTTTTAAGACGCGGTCCAATGAGTTATCATTTATAAAAGTTTAATATTACCTGGTTCAAATAAGTTTGGGTCGTCCTGACTTGAAAGAACTCAGTTGGGCAAGTTATGACTAAGGCTCAATATAAGACATGAGTCATTGAATAATTTTTTTTTTCAAAGTTCAAAACAGAACTTCGGCTCCTATGACACTGAACCCTAAATAGTTGATTGAAAAATATACTTTTTAGAATCCTGATATAATTGAACTTCCAAACATATATCAAATTTTCAAATACACATTTTTTTTAATTTACAGTTGCTAATCGATGTCATCTCCCTCCTGCTGTCGGTTATGGTAAACTACGAATGCGTCGATTCTATTTCGACTGGAAAACCGATGCCTGTCACGAACTACAGTACTCCGGTATAGGAGGAAATGAGAACAGTTTCATGGATTATGAGAAATGCGAGAATGTATGTCGAGGAGCCGGAGAACCGCCTATATCTCTTCCAAGTAACATGAAAGTAGTCAAAACTTCATCCACCCAAGAAGCTGTTGTTGAAGAAATTAGTAGCACTTCTACTGCTGGTATGACTACAACTACTGAACCAGAAGTTTTTGAGTTCACAGTTCCGAAAAGGAATACTGTGACTAAACGGAAAACAACGACAATCCCTGAGACAACTATAACTACCACAACGACTCCTGAATATACTACAACACCAGTGACAACAACAACAACGACAATAACAGCGACATTCCCAATAACAACATCGACGATAGAAGTTATAGATCCCAACCCATGTTCAATTCCGCCAGATCAAGGAAATGCGGGAGAAATGGCAATGACTATGTGAGTCCCCAGACACTCCATCATTCCAATTACAGGTTCCATTTTAGGTGGTATTTTGAGCAGTCTTCTTCGACATGTAGTCCATTCCTTTATCAGGGAAGTGGTGGAAATTCGAATCGGTTTGAGAATTCTGAAGAATGCCAAGAAGCATGTGGCATTGGAAAACCGACTAGAAAATCGTGTGAACTTCCACCATCGATTGGTAATGGCAAATTCAATATTCCGCGATATTATTTTGACACTGTTACGAGAAAATGCGAACAATTCTTCTATTCGGGCAAAGATGGAAATGATAACAGGTTTTATAAAAAATCGAAATGCGAAAAATTATGCTTGAAAAGTGAGTTATATCATGATCATGATCAAAATGATCAAAAGGGGTGTCGAATTGATTTCTAGTTGACATTAGAGTGCGCTGGGAAATGATTTTGTTAAATGAAAATAACTTTTTTTGTCTAGGAAATTTGTATTCTAAACAAAATATATTCTCTAGATCTGATAATATTTTGTCGAATGATGCGGCCTTTGAATCAGACCCACAATTTTTCAGGGTAATAAGGAAATCTGGAAATTTTTCTGAATATTCCCAGGAAACTAACTGAAAATGATCCATGATGGACTCTATCAGGAAAATGTTTTTCGTAAATTACAGCTTAGATTCCCTTTTTGTTTTATCTATTCAAGGGTGTCGAGATGGGCTCTCAGTTTAGCTGATCTATCACTGCTAACAGTCTAATTCAAAAAAAACTTTTCTGTTTTTGTTAAAATTTAAGACAATTTCTGCGGATTTCCAGAAAAACCGAAAAAGAAAGAGCACATCTACGAATACTCGACACCATCGACTTCTACACCGATCCGAATTGTTCAAAATCTGATCGCCAGTGAGACTTCTACTCCACCAACTACTTTCTTCACCACCACCACCACTTCAAACACACCATATCAACCTCAAACATTCTTCACTGATCCATATATTTTCGAATCAACAGCGACACCTCATCCGACTTTGATTTTCGAACCAAGGGGTGAAACACTTCCCACCATTGCCGCTCCAATCCCAGCCACCAATAATATTGTGGATGATGTCTTCGCGAATCTGATGAGTTCTCAACAGCAACAACAACAACAACAAATTCTCACCGAACTTATTCAAACATCTACAGCGATGCCAACAACATCAACAGATACTCCTCCAATTCGATTCTCATCTCACGAACGAACTGTATCTATTGTTTGTTTTTTTCCTTCAATCTCTGATTTTTTTCAGATTCAACCAGTTCCACCAGTTCCACCTCAACACGTTCTTCATGTAACGTCTTCCACCACTCAGCCACCCTTGAGTTATACCCTTCCCTCACCGGTTACCACCATTGAGACACCTTTAGTTTCTTCACCTGCACCCATTATATCACCTTATCCTCAATTGAACAAAGTTCCTGTTCCGACTTATCAACGTCCGGGAGAAATTCAACCACAGCCAATTTGGTCAGAATCTAAACAACCTCTACCTGGCCTGATTCCTGGCCGATCTGTTGAGAAGTCTAAATTTCTTCCGGGCTCTTTGCCAATTCTAGTTGAATCTAGTACCGTTTCGAGACCTGTCGAAGTTCCTCAGATGGTTTCAGAGCCTAACCAGGTTCGACCAGAGCCAACAACAATGCTCAGACCAATCGAGCCCACTTTGCTAAACCGTCCAGGCCCATTACCATTGCGACCAGAATCTTCAACAATCCCTAAAATTGATATGGCTCAGATGGTTTCTGGACCAATCCAGGGTCGGCCAGAATCTAGGCCCGGTCCAATACCAGTCCGGCCCGAAGCTGAAGTGGACACATCCCGGATAGTTGCTGGATCAATTCAGGCTCGACCTGACCCAATACCTATATCTACAACAATTCAAGGATCAGTAAAGTCAGCTCCCTATGAACCTGTGGTCCCAACATCTGGCCCGGATTCCAATGAGCAACTGGGACAAGCTCTTGGCAAAGCAATCGGGCCGACTCTCAGCCAAGGTCAACCCCATTTTGTGTTCCCTGGTTTTTTGCCAATCCAAGTCACTGCACCTCCATCTCCACCAAACTTGGTTTAGATTTGTTTTTTTTTCCTATTATTTTTTATGGGTGTCAATCTTCTCATCACAACCTTGTTTTTATTTTTTTGCAGTTCACAATTGCTCCAAGTCTCGTGCAAACTCATCAGAATAACAATGATTCTCCATGTGCTCTTCCGATGTTTGGCGATGCTACGATTATGTGTGAGAATAGGCCTGAAGTTTGTCCGATGGGCACGTTTTGTCAAATTGGGCAAGGTCAGAGTATATGTTGTCCGATTCTCGATTCTCCACCTTGTGATCAGGAAATTGAAGAAGGCTTCGGGCCGTCGTCAATTAGGAGATGGTCTTTCGATCCGGCTACACGGTTATGTCAACCATTCCAATTCAAAGGGTTCAAGGCATGTGAAATTGACAAGTACTGTAGTTTTAAGGTTCACCATGTTGAAAAACAAGAATAGAAAGTTATCGAAATAAGAAAACAGAATTTCTCATGGCACTTGAATGCATATGTATGTATGTATAGAAAGTTACGGTTTTCTTAAAAAGGATCCCACAGTCTAAACCAGAGGATAAATAATTAGTAACTTGGATAAATGCGCACCTATACCATTTTAGATCTCGAGCAAGCATGAGTGGCCCCAGATAAACATGAAGTCTAGAAATTGACAGCCTTAACAATTTTTGAGCCTAGATGATGTTAGAGAAAGACAGGTCCAAATTGAACTGGAACTTATTTTCCTCAAAAATTTTTTGAATAAAAAAAATTTTGTGTGTCTTTTAATTACGGTACTTCGTGCTATCATCCCAATGTTTAATTAATTTTTCAAAACAATTTTCTTTCAGGGAAACCAGAACAATTTCCAATCATTCGACGATTGTAATCGAGCCTGTGGTGCAACAAACATTTGCCAAGTCGGAATTCCCAAACTCTCCATCCATACTCATCTTCTCTCTTGTCAATCCGATGCTGACTGTCCACTTGCTCATAATTGTCTTCAATCAACCCCTCATAATCTCTGTTGTCAAATGATTGCAACAATTCCCGAAGAAGACCCGGCCCAGTCTCTTGTCCTCAATTTCATACCTCCTCTTTGTTCTCAATCAATCGATCTAGGTTTTGGAATCATGTCGGAGCATCGATGGAGTTATCAAAATGGACAATGTCATTCATTTTTATTCCGGGGAAATGGTGGAAATATGAATAATTTCTTGACGAAAAGGGATTGTTTAAAGAGTTGTCAACCTGGAACTGAAATTGAACAAATTTTGGAAGTTGATCGATGTAGACAACCAGCATCAAGTGGAAGAGGAGATTCATATCTTTCTCGATATTTTTACTCACCGGTAAGGGGTATCAAAGAGATATTTATTGGGATGATATCAATTTTTTCAGGAATATCATCAATGCTTGCATTTCATATATTCTGGAATTGGTGGAAATCAGAATAATTTCGAATCACTGGCAGAGTGCTTGGAGACTTGTGTTATTAAAGGAGTTCAGTTCAGTTGTGAGTGTTTTTCACAAAAAACGTGTCTGACGCGTCAAAATTACGTTTCAAGCGTTCTAAGAATAATATTTCACATACATGATTTTTGATCAGGTCTCTTTAAATCGAGTCATTTTGATAAAATTGGGTTAAAGTTGTAGTTCTTGAGACAGGCCCAAAATTCGAAAAATTGCTTCAATCGGACCAGATTCGTATTTGTGTAATTTCACCAGATACATAATATTTTGAAAATCAGAAATTTGAATCGAATCTTCATTAGAACACAAAAAAGTCGTTATGTATCAATTTTGATATTCAGAACTCAAAATGGTTTCTTCGTGTAGGTGTTTTTTGAATCCGGATCCCGATTTTTAGATTCGAGCCGTTTCGAGGAGTTTGGGGTAATTACAGAAAGTACCTATGTACTCAAAATTTTTGGGTCGAGTCCTACTTAGGGTTGATCGTAAGGTTTATTTGAGAATAAACAACTGTCTAAAATTTATTTTCTGTCATGAGGTACTGAATTTTCAGTTCCTTCGTTCAAAAAAATCTGAAATAATTATCTAACATTTTTGAGAAACAAGTTTAATTGGGTTATTTGAAAATGAGAATGTATTTCTCAAGTTTGCTGGAAATTGTGTGTTGGTTTTCGGTCCGGTAAGAATTTTTTTTTAAATGAAGAAGTTTGTTTTTTTCCTCGGGTTCGTTTTGGAGTGACTAAGAAAAATGAAAACGGATCCTTCACAAGATACATTTGAATCCGAACTCAATAACTTCTTTCCAGCGTTTGCCACAACTCCTCCTCCACCTTCTCCATCTCCATCACCTCACCAATTTTCCTTCCATTTCTACCCAAAGAAAAACTTCTGCCCAAAAGGCGACGCCTTGATGACAATCGATGGTGAACCAATCCAATGTGATCATTCAAAAGCCGCCAAATGTCCAACCGATCATGTTTGTACACCAGTCGGCAAGACTGCCTATTGTTGTCCTTCTCCGAGTAAGTCGAGTTTCTCGATATCATATGACTTATTACTTGTTTCCAGTGAATTATTGTTTGCAAAGTCGTCCACCTTTGTCAGTTTGTAGTGGTCCAGATTTCAAACCAGCCCGGGAGATTCGTTTCACTTATGATCCATTGGCTGATCGATGTATACGATTCAGTTTTCAAGAATGTCGAGATCAACCTCCAACAAGTCTCAACACGTTCACCTCAAATTCGCAATGTAATCGATTATGTTGTAATCAGGGCTATAACCTTGTGTACAAACGTCGTTTATTGATGGCGATGAACGATTCACCGGTAGAAGAATAATAATATGTATTTCGCTCAAAGATTTCCAGATTTCTATTCAACTTATTTATTTATTTATTTATCGATTATTCGCCCAGCCAATGTATGTAATTATTAAAAGTTGTTGTTGACCAAAAATGTGATAAAAATAAAAGATACTATTAAAATATTATTAGATGGAGAGTAGTTGCACATATCCTTCTTACAACAACACCATTTCTCAATTTGACCATTATTTTCAACTTCCGGATAGCAACTGAAATATAAGATTCCTTGAGAAAAATGAGAGGTAATCTTACCCTTCGTCCTCATCGATACAATAAGTGAAAACATCCGCGCAACCTCTAGTGATAGTACTTCCATTTATGAACTTGATACACCATAGATCCCTGAAGTCGCATTGTTCGGACTGGAAATTCAGATTCCTGATTACCCGTTGAGAAGAGGATTCCGTTTTTACAGACCTAGCTAGAACTTTCGGGCAAAAAAGAAAATTATAAGTTTGATAAATTATAGCCAAAACAATAGTTCATTTTCTCTTTTATTGATTTTTTAAAAACGTTTTTTATTGTTGAAAACACCAAAGATTTTTTAGATCTGCTTGCAGGCTTCTGAAGAAGACTCAGATGGTGATGATTTCGGGCAAATGTAGATTTTTACGGGGCCGCCCGTTTATTGAAATCAAACACCCGTTCGCTTAGATAAAAACCGAATTTAGGCTCAGAGTCGACATTTTTAAAGAATGGTCGAGCAAACTTGAACCAGGCTGTTTATTGAATCATCGGGCCTTTTTTTTAAAGTCTAGACCGTGATTATTCCTTTCAGTTCTAATCTAAAACACTTTTTTTAAAGAGAATATACCGGTATTAGAGGATTTTGGTCACTTAATCCTACTAACAAATGTTATTTTTGTGTTCTAACGTCACTTTCCATAAAGCATATCTGATTCCTAAAAACATGTAGGTTGATGAACTTTTTAATTTTATTTCAACAAAATAGTGTCTATAAGAGATGGATGCTAAATCAGGTTCAACCCGTAGCTTCTGAAGTTTCCTCAAAAATTCAATAAACTACCTTCGTTGAACCTGAATTACATAGACAAGGGCTTGGTTACTTTACTTACTTAGTTACTTACAATTAGTTGATCCGTTCCTCAGCATATAGCGCGGACCACATTTCTCCATATATCTCGGTGGGGCTTGGTTTAGTGTTCAAAATATTTAAGAAGGATCTAGGAGAAAATCCAATACATGTTTTTGGTCTTTTTCAGAAAAAATTACTATTCTGACCCATTCTTACAAAAATCAAACTACAACTGTATTTAGTTCAAAGAGTAAGTACTTCTGTACTTTCCACCTGTTTTTTTTTTGCCAAGCGTTGAACATTAATTGTTATACTGCTTGTTTTCAATTTCAATCTAAAAATTTAAAGAATCGTGATGAGTTGTTCCGGAAACAAAAATCTACTCTATAATGCAATATTCATACTCGGAATTGATCAATCTGGATTTCATTTTAACGTTCCAAGAAAATCTTCAGTCGGAACAGCTCAAATATTGACTTGTGTTAGATCTGATTTGAATAAGAAGATGAAGACAGCTTCGTATTTCCTGGATGTTATCTAGAATTCAAGCTATAAGCTATCACGTTGTTTTTAGTATTTTTTCTTGGAATTCTCATGTAGAAAGTGTCAAAAGTCGTTAAGCCTCTGAATGAGCAATACGAGGAAACCAATAAAAATACTCACTTATCACGTCATGTACATATATGTCTAGCTATTGAATAGAGGTGTTAGGACAATTTTGAGTATGTATAAAAAATCTTGAGAGGTTGAAATCGGTTCCTGAAACGAACCGTCTGAACTTTGGGTGAATAAACTTCTGACCAAAACTGGGGTACCTGAAATGGACCAGACGACTCAATAAGTTTCCTGAGAGCACCTTTTTCCTAATTTCAATGAATAAAACGGAACAATAGGTCCAAAACGAATATTAGTGAAACAGGCCTTTAGATTGTGAAACTTCATAATTTTTCAGACACAATTGAAAAATATCTAACTTTCTTTTTTTTTAATCCAAAAATTATGGATCCCATTGTAGAAAACTAAAAAGAATAAAACCAGAGCCATTGTTTCGAATTAAGCCCGTTTCAGAAACATCAAGTTCCGGTTCAAATCAGGGTTTGCCCTAAACATATGTCGTGATTTTTCGCGCAAATTTTTTGAGTGGTGCTCAAAATAGGCTCCAAAGTGTGCGTCTTCAGAAAGTTCAGTTTTACCCTACAAATTGCGCGTTTTCTACTTTGGGAGTACTTTAAAGTACATAGAAAAGTGAAAAAAATTTTCGAAAAACCCTTTTCCAGAAAGTATAGCTCAATCATAGGACCATTTCTTACCTGCATATCACTATCATAACAGTTCAAGCATTGTGAAAATCCAGTAAAAACTGCAAAACCAATCAATAATTGTGTCAAAAACCACTTCATAACCGAAATGAAATTGAAACACTGATAACAAAAAAAGAAATGAGCTACTGTGCGAGCAAGCTCAAAAACAGTTTTAGAAATTTTATTGTCACACACACACACACAAACAAGCACACACACACACATGTTATCGTTCGATGTTGGGATGGAATGGAATGGGATGGAATGGGAGTTGGAGGGAGAGAGAGAGAGTTATTTTCCAGGACCGGCGAAACTGCTGAAACGGTTATTCTGAAAATAAAGAGGGTTAAGAAGAGTTGCAAAGAGTGAAAAGTTACCAAGGAGCGAGATGTGATAAAGTCGGAAAGATCGCAACCTTGAGAAAGACCGGCGTTGACAAGACATTGACGGTTTCGCTTCACATATTGGGCTCGAACTCTGCAAAACATATCCTTATGTGGCTGAAAGGCCCGACCCGGCTCGGCCCGGTTTAGGCACAAAAGAACAAGCCTATTCACATATATACTTATTGACATAGGTGTCTATTACATAAACGTCTATTAAGTATACCAGTTATTTTTTTTATGTTATTGGTTTTTGGCTAATTGAACATTTTTTATAAAACCTACTGTTCATTTTGCGGTGCTTCGATTTCGTATTCATAGACAAGTCTTGATTCGGCAACTAAAATCATCAAAACCACAACAAACATCATAATCATCGTCGAATATCGCATGTTTTACCTGCAAAAAATTACCTATATATAAACAGGTTAAAATGCACAAATCAATAATAAAAGTAACAACAAAACCACGTCTCTCCAAAAGTGCTCTTAAATACGAAAAAGGTACCGTATAATATTATAGAACCCACCCACTTTTTGTGTTCTTTTTTTTTGAAAAATAATAACAAAATGGAATGAAAAAATACAAATTTTTGAGGAGCGAATGCGATTCTCTTTCATAAATCATCGGATTATAGGGTTGCGAAGAAACAAAACAAAAAATGACAATTTTCGGAGAAGCAATATTCATCATAAATTTTCGAGGATGAAAAGGAGGAGGAGGAGTACTGTAACAGGAGAAAAAGTGATGTGGATTTTTTAGATTTTCGACCAGAAAATACTGATTCCTAAACTGAAAATTCCAGGAATTTGCCCACAAAAGGAAAATATCATTTTTTATAACATAGTGAAACTCAAAAAAAAGGAAAAAAATGAACTATTGAGAAACAGATATTTTTCATCATTTTAAGTAATAGACGATTTTTCTGAAAATAACAATTTTGAAAAAGTTTTATTTGGGGTGAAATCTCCGATTTCAAAGGGGCCTAGTCAGGGAACTTTGAGCCCTATCAAAGCACCACACTTTCTGAGTGTTAATTTTCTATTTTCATAATTCCTGACGCCCTTTTTAATATAGAAATCAGATTTTTGTTCCTTAAAATAACAATTCAAAAAAATATTTATTTCCGCTTTTAGAACCCGATTCAAGAAAAACAATATATTTTTAAAAATACTTCAAAAATCCACATCGGAAAACTACAGTACATCAGACAACCTACACATCAAACTATCACCTTTATTTCAAAAAAAATGAGTAAACCGTCAAGGTTCTTTGAAAAAGCACCAAAGTTATCGCGACCAATAACCCAATCTTGCACCTAGAAAAAATCTCAACCATTACTAGTCTGAACTTGAAAGGAAACTCCGGATTTGGAGCGCTTCCGATGAAAATGAGTTGAAACTTTGGAATCTGATCTTAGTCAAGACAGCTTCAAAAAAATAGATCCTTGAATCGCAGCCGGATCTACTTGCATTTCAATTTTTTCACAAAAACGGCAAAAATAAGAAATGAAACATAAACTGTTCAAAAATTCCATTGCTTTTTCATGCGGAAGTTAAATTCTTCATTATTAAATAATGTTCTTTGTTGCAAAACTCAAGACAATTTCAAAAAAATTGGTTTTTCCATTCCTAAAAAAAAATTTGGATTCAGAAAAACCTGAACTACAGTAACCCATAGGGAAATTTTTATAAATTTTATTTATTTCGTGAATATGTTGTATATTTCATTGAATAAAATGATAAAAATGAGATTTTTCGTGAAATCTGTTGTTGGATTAGAAGAAAAATGATAAATAATATAGTTTTTGATCCGAAAATACCGGATTTTTATAAAAAACGTCAGATTATCTTTGGCTCAAAGACTACTGTAGTTTGCGCAATAAACTTGGCAAAGCAAAGCGACAAACTGACTGCTGATTTCCAGCATTTTGGTCGGAGAAAACAGGCGCCGCCCATTTTCTTCTTTTTCTTCCATTAGCATAATGGTAGTATGTTGCTCTCTCTTTTTCAAAATGAATAATTGAAGAAAATCCGGTGACAAGAAGACAAAAAAGGAGAATCCCATTTTGCAACCAACCCACTTAACACCACTAAAGCCCCCACAAATTGAAGTGCAAAAAAAATGGAAATATGGGAACACAGCGGTTCTTGAAAAAATTAGGATTAGGAGGGTGTTTTGATCTATTGAACGTGTTTTGGTTCTAGGTTCGTTAAAGGGTTACTGTAGTTTTGCTCCGAAAGTTTTCATAAAGAAATCAGAAAACCATGAAATAGCTATGTGAGTCATAATGTTGTTTTTTCTCATTCATATTTTAGGAGTTCCAAAAAACCCATTATATTTACGGAGAAGTTTAGAGAAGATAGTTCCTTATTTTTTCCTTGAGCTCAGAAGTTATTCGAGCAAGTATTTGAGAGATTTGGCTTCATTTATCGAGTTGAACTTATCTGGAAACTTTTTGAGTAACCTGAACAATATTTTGAGAATGAAGACAAAGAAAATCACTCTGATTTTTTATTTTCAATCAACGACTAATTTTTTTTCATATATTTAAAAAAATGGGCAAACTCCCAATGATACATATATGATATATGGAAAATTCAAGGTTGATGCATCCTTTTTCGTTTGATAGAACCAGAGTTCTTCGGTTCATCTTTAAAGGGTGTTAAAAATTCTATACGACAATCTTGAAACGTTGGTATCTGCTATTATCAGAAAGTCTCAAATACTTTTGAATCCGAGTCCGGTCAAAAAAAATCAAGCTTTTTCTGAACTATTCTGAAGTGAATCTGGTATCCCAAAAAACAAGGGTCCGTCAGAAAAAAAGAGGGGTCCTTAAATGTTCATATGGGTTACCCACCTAAATAGGGGCCCGATTTTGTGAGGGGCCCATGAAAAAAAATAAGGGACTCCAGTTCAGAAGTATGCATATATAAAAACATGCTCACTGATTTATACATGGATTTTTTCATCACGATGGACGAATTCAAACATTGCTCCTTTTGCAACGAAACTCCGAGAATAAATGCTTTCCATTTAACATTTTTTTCTGAAAATAATAAATCGCTAAGAAACTTACAAAATCTGGGTAATCCAATTTGGAAAAATCTATTCTGATACAAGGATGAGAGAAATGTGCTTATCAATATCCGAAACAGATTCTACGAATCAAAAAACCTCAAGAGCTAGTTTATTTTTAATTCAAAATGTCTGGTTCTAAAAATGATTCATTCCGAAAATCTGATTGTGAGCTACAGTAGCCAAATCCCAGTCTTAATTTTGCAACCGCCTGTTATATGATTCTTCCTGATTTCTAACACCTACGATTTCTTAAATCTACTTTGATTTCTAATCTTTTATATATCTATTTCACAGAAATAACATCATAGGATCTGAACTTGATTTCTTTTTTTATACGAAAAAAAAACCTTCTCCTGGAAAAAGGCGAAAATTTGTTTTCCGTTCAGTTTTTTGCAATTCAGTAATTTCTATAGAAAGACTATATCCATTATTTTCTAATCCATCTGATGTTTTTTCTACGTCGGATGCAAGAAACCAAAAAGAAGTTTTATATTTTGACAAAAATAAATATTATGTTAAAAAATGTTTGAGAAACACAACAACAATGAAATGCTCAATCACAGCTACTGTAGGACGGATCTAATTTTTAACAAAATGTGAAACAGCGTCAATTCCAAAGTCGTCACTTCTCGATGATGTCAATTTGAAGGAGATGTTTTGTCTGAAAAATTCAGTTAAAAATAAACAAATAATTGTAGGGACGATGCACTGCGTTTTCTAAAAATAATTGAAAAGGTACTGTAGTTGATAGTGAACAATTTTAGGAAATGCGACAATAAAAATTGTATTTTGAGGACACGAGTATTGTAGTTTGAACATATGACAATATTATTCCGGGAGCGGGGGTGGAAAGAAAGTTGAGGGTATAATGAGGAGTGGAAAAAACGTTGCTTCTGTTAACTTTCAGATCTCACATTTTACAGGTAATGTTTTACTAAATTTCGAATTGGTACTATGAAAAAATTGAATGAAGACATCATGATGTGAATCAAGTTTTGAATTTCACATACTTATTACAGGGTTTTGGTAACATTGAACATTTCTACTTTAGATCTACTTCGAACGGCCCAAAGCTTATCTCTGGTATTGTGAAATTGCAGAAAGATGGCACTCTGTAAATTGAAAAACGAGAGAAATCAACCACATTCACACAATCTCCCATTCCCTCAGAGGCGAACGTGGCGCGTCGCCTGCTGCCGTTTGAAAAAACACAATCTTTTTGAGAGAGACATCAGAGTAAAGACGCACGCTACGCGCCACGCTCGCATCTGAAGGAATGGGAGATTTTGTGAATGTGGTTGATTTCTCTCGTTTTTCAATTTACAGAGTGCCATCTTTCTGCAATTTCACAATACAAGATTTCTCACATTTTTACTTAAACTTTCTCGGAGCAGAACTTTAGAAGCTTAAAGGTAGTTTGAATATTATTGAAAAACTTCAGATTTAATTTTTCAAGTGAATAATTTTTATATTTAAAATTATCTATGTGAAATTATGCTTTGAAGGTTCATTCAAAAGTAGTTACCTTTTCAAGTCCTCCCACTTGAAATCGATTCCAGAATCAGTCAACGTCGCTCGTCTGGCCTCTGATCCATCAGTTCCAATCAAAGCGGCCGATCGAGATTTGTTGATAAATCCAATTTCCTTTTCCAAACTATTTTGAATAACTTTGTCAGTTTTGGACAGCGAATGATCTTGTTTGTGACAAGCGACAAGAATTGGAACCAAATTTTTCGAATTTTCAAGGAGAACATCATAGAGGAGTTCGGCAACATCGCGGGATTCTTTTGAGAATGTGGCTGCGTCGATAACGAAAACCAGTTTACGAATTGTAGATTGGCGAATTGTGGAGAGAAGTTTTTGGCGAAGACGATCATTTCCTGGATAGTCGGTAATCTGAAAAAAAATGCTTAGAACGTTTTAGAACATGGCAGCCTAATATTTGCGTGTTAATATCTATGAAATTTCGCACGTTTTACATTTAGAGATTTTTACAAAACAATCATTGAAAAATAAAAGAACTACCTTCAAGACATTTCCCTTGATATTGAGATGGATAGTATTCTCTTGCATTGATGTATAAGTTTGAGGAACATTGTTCGATTTGCTGACCAACTGCGTGAATATCGTAGTTTTGCCAGAGTTCGACAATCCAACCAATAGAACAGTGTCTTTTTTCGCAGTGAACAATTTGAGAAGAACAAAAATTGCCACAGTAACTAAACCTAAAGCGAGTGAAACTAATATGGCAACTGTTGTCGAGTCTAAGGAATCCATTTCTAGAAAAACACATTTACATTTGAATTTTAACATTCAATTAAGATATGTATTGATAAAGGTTTGATTAACCTCTTTTGACAGCAGAGCATATTTCAATTTTTAAAATTATTTTTATTTGATTCAAAAAAAAACAATAACAAAGAGATCTACTATTTCCTAGAGTTGGTGATTCACTTAGTTTTGAACGTTGTACATTGATTTAATTCGTTTTGGAAGTTCGGTTTTACCCTTGATTCGCTTTACTTCCTCAAATAAGCAATCTTTTCCAACTGAAAATTCAACTATTTTAATGGAAAAATAAATTAAATTGAAAACTTACACGCTGGATCGTAGAAAATTCCTGCAAATTTATCTGCTGCTCTTTCACGAACCCAAACTCTTGTTGATCCAGTAATTACGCTAGCTAATTGGACAATAACATACCTTAAAAACTCGAATTTTTCTAGCTTGAACGATTTGAAACTTACTTGGATTTAGCTCCCATTTTTTGAAATGAACTCTAATTCTGCAAAAGTATATCAAATTTAGATACGATGGGTTTTTAAAGGTACTAACAGTGAAAAAGTGAAAAAAAAATTAAAAAAATGGCCGAGTTGGATTTTTTGGCATATTGCCAATGTGCAAACACAACATTCATGCGGACCCCACATTTAAGCTCACGCGCAAATAATTGCAATCCATTCAAATTTTTTCAAGCTTGTTTAAGCTGTTTTCATGATTCCTGACGCAGATTTGCTGTTTTTATAACTTACAAAAATTCTGTGTTCATTTCCTAAAAAAATTTTTTTTTCCAATTTCTCAAATCATTGTTTTGTTTTTGTAAAAACAAACTCCTATTTTTCGAAAAAGCTTCTAATTTTGTAGATTTTCAAATCATCAGTCGATAAATAACATGATTAGTACATAAAAGCCTACGACTCCTCGAAAGTTCAGATTTTCGAAGTATGTTAAAGAGATAACGACGAACTGATAAAATTGTTTATTTACCTTAACAAAACCATATTATAATCGTTTTGCTTTTCCCTCAAAAAAACTTAATAACATCTGATGTTTTTACCATTTCCATTTTCCAGGGTATAAACCAAGAATTGTATCATTTGGAGTCAAATGTCATTTGCAGCCGATCTCCAGGTATGTAGAGAACGAGAAAAAAGTTCACTTAAAATTCAATGTTGCAGAGATCACCAGAAGAGGTGGCTGCAAAACGGCCAAGAACTAGTCCGTGGGACGCAATTCCAATGAGTCAAGCCATTGAACGCGTCGAAGAACTGATTATGAATTTTCCACCTGAATCTAAAGGCTATCCAACGGCTGCTCTACAAAATGGCCGCGTTTTGGCAGAAACAATTAAGGCAACAGAAAATGTTCCAAAAGACAGAACATCAATAAAAGACGGGTATGCAGTGATTGCATCTGAAGGACAGATAGTTCGAAAAGTGGTTGGAGTTGCTACAGCTGGAAAACCTTTCAATGGAATTTTGCAACCGGGAGAATGTGTCAGAATTAGTACTGGTGCGGTAATCCCAGCAGGTGCTGATGCTGTCGTTCAAGTTGAAGATACCATGGTACATGGATATAACAGTAATATCGAAGCCACTATTAAATTTCTCACTGTTCCTACCGCAAAGCAAGATATTCGTGACCAAGGTTCAGATATCAGAAAAGATGAAGTCGTTCTCGAAGATGGGATCGAATTGGGTCCAGCAGAAATTGGAATTCTTCACATGTTCGGTTTTCAACATGTTGAAATCTATAGAAAACCAAAAGTATGTGTTCTGTCAACCGGAAACGAACTCGTCGAATCTTATAACGCATGCCCACCAAACGGATTCATCAGAGATTCGAACCGCCCTCAACTGCTTCACCTTTTCCGCAGTCAAGGCTTTAAAGCAATCGATGCTGGAATTGCTTCAGATAATATGGATTCGATTGAAGCAGCTATTAGACAAGCTGCTGAATTCTCATCGGTGATTGTAACATCTGGAGGAGTTAGTATGGGAGAAAAAGACCACATGAAAGAAGTTCTTCGCGATAGACTTGGATTCGAAATTATTTTTGGTCGAGTTTGGATGAAACCAGGATTGCCCTGTACGGTCGCTCATGGAAAAATTAACGATGTTCCTATTGTGGTTTTTGCTCTTCCCGGAAACCCGGTTTCTTCCTTCGTTTGTGCCAATTTATTCGTCACTCCATTTCTTCGAGCCCTTGCTGGATGTAGTCGTCACAAACAACCTGTTATGAAGGTCAAAATGGATGCCCAAATCCTTCTCGGGCCGAGACCGGAATATTGTCGAGCTTGGTTGGAAAATGTGTGTGGTGAAGCATTTCCGATTGCGAAGGTGACTGGGAATCAAATATCATCCAGGTAAAAAAATTCACAAACTAAACACTTTTTAAATATTACTCATCAGATTCAAAAAAAATTCTGTCCAGCGAAAAGTTTTTTTTTTGCACAGTGTTTCCAAACGGATGATACTCCTTTAAAAATCTCCAAATAAAACCTGAAGTGTCGACTTTGAAATTCTAATATTCTCTCAGTCATACAAGAAAAGATGCTCTATTGTAATAAAATGTTTTCCACCACTGAAGAATAGTAAAAAAAAAACATCCCAAAAGCAAAATATCCATGGAGCGAGCATCCATTACGAAAAAACACAAAGGGTTGGCAATGTTTTCATTTCTCATTTTGCAGACTTCCCAGCCTTGTCGGAGCCCATGTTCTTCTCGTTCTTCCACAAACTTCGGATGCAAAAACACTCATTGAAAAAGGCGAACTCGTTGATGCTATTATCATTTCTTCATTAACCTAATCTTTCATTATTTCAATTTTCACTTACTTCAGGATTCCCCCTCTTCACATTTACAGCCTTACCTCCGTCCGGCCTCAGTTCTAGCATAATTATGTATTTATTGCCTCCGAAATATAACTTGCCTTACTCACTTTACCGTTTACTCATTGTCCTAAAAATGTTCTCCAGCATTTTTGAAATACTTCATTTTTTACTGAAAGTCCGTTTGCAGGTTCATTGTTATATTTTTCAGAACTTTAAAATGGATCAGATGGTAATTGAAGATTTGACATCTGACATTAATGTAGTCAGAGATAAACTACGAGAATATGATGATCAAATTACGACACTCGAAGGAAGGTATGGAACCTCGAATAACTCTAAAAAATATTGACTGTCTACTAAATTCTCTTTTCAGAGTTCCGAGACATCAAAGAATCTCATATGACATTGACGAACCTCTCAATTCAGCTGTTGATCGTAGTTCGTTCGGTTTAGATGACAAACGACAACCATTAAATCGAGAATATCGAAGAGATTCTAATACTGGAGGAGCTATTCGAAAAAGAATGTAAGCGAATTTCAAGCCTGTGATATTTCACCACACTCTAATTATTCTTTCAGAGTTGGAGGTCATATCGACCACAGACGTAGTTCTGAAAACAACTCATTTGCTCATAAACGCAACAGAATCGAATACGACGACGATGATTTGGGAGAACGCCCTAGGAAGTGAGTTCTGATGTGCCTGTTTCCCAATATTATATCTATTTTTCTTCAGAACTGTTCAATCTACTATTATCATGCCAGCATTAGACAGCAAAGGTAGAGACCAGAAAATCGAAAAACTGAAAGAGACGGAAAACAAGGAATCGAAGAACCGTAATCGTAGAATGTTTTCGAATCTTCTTATGGGAACTCTTACCAATTTCAAAAAGACTGATAGGAAAACTGCTCAACAACAAAAACAAGAAGAAGTCGAGAAAAAGTTGGAAGAGACTAAGAAGCAGGAGGCAGAAGCTAGATATCAGGAAAAACACGAGTTAGTACAAAAAAGACGGGAGCAAGAGAAGGAACTGTTTGGATTGCAGAGAAAGAAGGCGCTTATTCAATATGTAAGTTGTTTTTAAAAACAAAGTCTGTACGTGGGATATAAATGGGATGGACTTCAGGCTGACATCAAGATTAATCAATTGAAATTGATGAAAGGATCGATAAGAACAAAGAGCAGCCCTGCAATCTATTGGCAACCTGCCAAACACACAGTTAGTTCAATGGAATTGCTGAAAGGAACGGAACGACATATCGATGGTAAGGAGAGAAAATCTGAAATTTTAGACTCACCGAGACTCTAAACAATTTCCTGTAAATCAAAATGCTTGCCTAAAAATTACCAAAATATGATTTTCAAAAATAGGAATCTGCTTTTTCAGAGTATAGCCTTATTTCAAAGTCAAGTTTTAAAAGTTTTTTAGGTCTCACCTTTGAAGGATATTTTACCAAAAAGTATAGTTTTTGAGACAATTTTATTTGAGAAAAGAAATTTGGAAACTTTCCACGTAGGTTTACGTTTAAAGCTTCCAAATTTCCATCTTTGAACTTTTTTCTCAAATACTAGATATCCCTCGAGGGTTTCACCTAAAAAATGTGCTCTTCTTTTAAAGAGCAACTTGCCAACTCCCCGCTCCAAACCTTTAAGAAAAAAGTTTATTCAATTATAATATATTATGTCTATAATTTTATTTCTACGGTCTAAAACTGGATTCAATTCGACAAACAACGAAATCAAACCAACATAGAATTCACATATTTTTTTCAGATCTGATTCGTCAAAGAGAAGATCAACTAAAATCAGAACTAGAAGCTGGTGCAGCCGCTGAAAATCGTAACAACAATGATGGTTCCGACGAAGACGAAGATGATGATGAGAAAGGAGAAGACGAATATGAGACAAAACAAGGTGATAATTCAGATGACGATGACGACATCAAGGTTGTCATCAAAGATGAAGGTGATGATGCTGAAAATGCAGCAGATGAAGATGAAGTTCGTGTCGAACTTGATTGATCTCAGTTATTTGGTAAGTTTATCTATACAAAAACAAGTATGCACAAGTTTTAAGATGTTTCCTGTTGTTCTCAATTTTTTCGAGTTCCTTGTTTTTGACATTTAATTAAAAACCATCAATAAAATTTTTTATTATTTTTGGACAGAGATCATAAAATACTCGTAATTGGATAGAAATTTGAATAGATGACTAGAAGTGAGACTAGAAAAGGATAAGAAGACTCAGGCCTAGATAAGAGTATGAGGAGGAGAGTTGTTGTTGTTTGTATGATTGTTGACAAGCGGCGTTTGTTCGTGATTTTTTCGTTGAATTGGGCCGTTTGAATTTCGAAATGGAGCGTGTTTGACCTGAAAATGAACCACTTTTCATAATTAATCGCCGAAATGGACTAACATTCTGATTAACTTGGTCGACAGACAGCACTCCTCTTCTCTTTTTCGGCATTTTAGATCGAGCCTGAGTATGAGAATAGAACATTGCAAAATTTGAGACAATGACTGGAACTGGAAGAGCAATTGTGAGCACACCGGCGAGAGCACAAATTGAGCCAATTAAACGACCCAAATAGGTGTGGGGTGTTATATCACCGTAACCGATTGTTGTCATTGTCACGATCTATAAAAGTAGAATATACGGAAATGCGATGTTTCAGAACACTTTTTATTTTCTGAGTCAATCGTGGAAGTTTTTAGAGAGTTAATACATCAGTTTGTATCGAAAATTCGATTTTTCTCACTCAAAACATCATGTTTCGAGTGTTTTTCAGATTCAGTTGTCTCAAAATTCACTTTCAGAAACGCCCAAAAATCTCTTCTGGAGAAATCAGATTCCAACAAAGAAAGATGACTCACCGCCCACCATAGTCCAATCGGAATACTTTGAAATTGATTGTCTTCATTACTTTCGACCCTTTCTGCATAATACACTAAAGAGGCGAAAACAACGACACCGAGAACCAGGAAAAATACCAGAAGCATCAGTTCTTTTGCCGAAGCTCTGAAAAGATCAAACGTTTCTGATCAGTTTTCTTTTAAAAAAATCACCTAAAAGTGTGCATCAAGATTTTTAGCCCGGAATTGTGATGCGTTAACTTGAATAGTCGCATAATTCTAATAATCGAGAAGAATTCGAGATCTGCTGTTGCACCGAAAAGCGAAGAAAGAAGATCGATGTAGAATGTGAGGGTGGCGATGATGTCGATGATATTAACCGGTGCCTAGAAATATTCAATTTGGGCTTAGGGTTTGGAGAAAAATGAAGCTTACTCTTAGGTATTCGAGACGATCCGGACAGGAGAAGAATCGCGCGAAGATTTCGATTGTGAACCAAATATTGCATACTGTTTCGATGTACTGAAATGAAAAAGTGTGCATAGCAGGGGAAAAACTTGGAAACTTCGTGGTGTCATCTGAATTCGTAGTATTTTATTACTTATTAGTAAAACTACCGTAGCGTTGGAAGTTTGGATATTCACAGGATCATATGAATACTTTTGCCCTAGACGCAAAAACTTGGGTTTTCTTGAATCAGGCTCGAAAAAGAATAACTTTAAGCTTTAAAGATTTATTTTCTTTTTTTTAATCTAATTGATTTGACTATTTTTGACCCTGGAGCTTTTTTAAAAAAGCCCATACCCGGTTTGGTTCAGGATTTTTGAGAATTCCGGGCTCTCAGAAGCGTCTTGTTTTCATTCTTCATTTTTGTTGCTGAATAACAGGAAAGATCTAATTAGAAGGTATTCCGTTTTTTTCTAGAGAAATAGAAATGAGTTTTGAATGTTTCTTTGAAATAATGCTTACCATAAAAGTTGGATGTGGTTTTGAATTGGCCTTATTGATGTCGATTTGAGCTGGATGTAGTCGTTGACTTTGGATACTTCTGAAAGTATTTTCAATTACATCTAGGTAATTATAAAACTTTCTAGGATTCTCACCGATATGTTCTTGTGAAATTCTCGGTTCTCAACTCTGGTATCCGAAGTCCTGGATGGGTCTTCAGACAGAAAACAATAATGGCAGTGATCAGAAAAAATACAGAAATTGATGCTATAAATTGAGCACTTCGAGAACTTGATGGCTCATCGAATAATCTCCAGATTCTCGGTTTCAGTTTCTGCCAATTACTTAAACTGTCATTATGATAGTCATCTTCCCATCCGAATCGTTTGTATAGTTCGGGTCCTTCAGTTTGATCTACTTCGATATCTAATTCATCCAATGTTTTGAGAACATCTTGAGTATCTCGAGTTCCTGATAATGTCATCCAACAACAAGGTTCACATTCGTTCGAGTCGAGACCCCAATATTTTAGCTCTTCTTCGAATAATGGACCACAAACATCTAATGGATAGTGAAGTTTACCCGTTCTGCAAAAAATAGATGGTTGGATTACTGTAGTTTTAAATTTTTAGCTGACATCAGAAACTACCTAAACTTTATTCCAGACCAAAAAAAACGTGAAATTATAAATAAAGCGAGTTTTAGCATCTATAAGTGGTTAGCTCTTGAATTCTCGTAATGAAATCCATGTCCACTTTGAAACTATTGAAAATTCCATATTTTTAAAGGAACATAAACAGCCAGGTGTGAACTTTAATTTCATAGAACAAACTCGCTCTATTGAGAATCTATTAATTTAAAAAAAATAAAGTTTCAGTTAATGAACTTTATAGTAGATAATAGAAAATACAACCGAGAATGTGCTCTACGAATAATCCATTTTTTCTCACTTCTAGTTGAATTTTTTCAGATTTTTAACTTCAAAAATCATTGTTTTTTTTTTTTGGGTCAAATTACTACTAGAATGTTCTACTGAAACTACAAAAACCCTGGCACAACTAATTTAATTTCTAACATTTTTAGCACCTGATTTTTGATAAGCATAGTTTATGTTTTTTTGCTTCGGAAAATGACGAACACTCATATTTTTGCATCAAACAAACACTTTGTTTTTTTTCTCTCAATGAAACCCGAAACCCATGCCCGAGAACCCATTCACAGATCGAATGAGAAGCCTAATTATATAGATTTGTGGATTTCGAATCCGATAACTTAACGACTCACTGAAAAATTACAACTTTTGAAGAAGATGAATGCCACGTGCCATAACTTCAACAAAATGGTGTGAAAAATAGGTTTTTTTAAAACATTAATGTTTTTAAAAGCTTTTTTTTTAAAGCTCAAAATCCCATGTCTGATTTTTTTTTCGAATTTTGATCTCTGGCTAAGCTTGTTAGAAGTCAAAATTAGAAAATACGAAAAATGATTGAAAATTTTTTTTCACAGCTTCATTTTTCAGTGAAAACTAAGATTCTAGGGGTTCTTTTCATGTTTGATGGGTTTCTGATTCCAGATATTTGAGCTCGAACTTGGGCAGTGCATAGTTCAGAATTCATAAAAAATAAAAAAAAACTTGATGACGTTTCTCGTTCAAAAACCTATCGAATGACATCAATCTCCCCCCTTTTCCCACACAAATCCCCATTTTTATCATACCTGTAATAATTTAAAATCTGCGCGAATACTCCAGGATGTCGATCAAAAAAGTACTCATTGAGAACTGGATCATAATTAGCCAAATTTGTAGTTAATCGAGATAATCTGAATTTTTTTCAAAACGCTTCTTTCATTTACAAATAATATACTAACCTTGTTGCTGGAATTTTCTTCAAAGTATGTTTATAGGTCTCGTGACGAACGCCGCCGACGTTGAGAATAATACGATACTCGCTATCCATAACCGTTTGTCTGCAAAAATAATGAGAGTTTATAGGAAAACATACAGTATCTCCTCAACCACATCGAAATACTGAACAAATAATAAAACGAAATGAAATGTGCAGCGATGTCCGAGTGGTTAAGGAGATAGACTTGAAATCTATTGGGCATTGCCCGCGTAGGTTCGAACCCTGCTCGCTGCGAATTTTTTATTTTTTCAGTTTTACATTTTTTTTCAAAAAAAAAAAAGAAGTGTGAGTGGTGAATAGGTTTTAAATTATCTAGGAAAAAGCAAAGAGAGAAAGCTGCGAGCGAAAAAAAGAAAAGTGTTATCCGTATGCCTTGTAATTCGATATGTTTTGTCCGTTTTACTCAAAAAAGTAGCTGAAAAACGGCAACAAAACTAGAGCTTTGGAGAGGCGGCGCGCAAAAAAAGAAACGAAAAAAATAAAGCTTAATGTAAGTAATTATTGTGAAAAAAAGGAAGAAAAAAAGCAAGAAGCCAATTAGTTTTGTCTCTATTTAGTAGCAGGTTAGAAGACTGAAAAAGAAAAAAAAGTAGAGAAAATAAATCGGATTTTTGCTTGCTTGCGCGATGCGGTGAAACATATCATATTTCAGGGCAAATTTTGGAAGTTTATAGTTCATTTTACACAAAAATGTAGGAGTAGGAACTAAATTCCATCAATACTCTCTTTTTTTGACAAATTCCTCCGTGTCAAAAATTAATTATCTTTTTTTTCTCATTTCCTCAAGCATTAGCATAATAAATTCATCATACATATATACATTTATTTATATGGATCAAAAATAAGTAAACATAAATATAATTATTTCCAACATTTCTCTTATTTTCAGCCTAAAAGTACAACAGGATACAAGTGTCAATCAAAAACATAATAAAAATTGACATATGTATGTCGAAAAAAACCGTGCCGCAAAGCTGCAAAACAACCAGAACTTTTAATTTTATTTTTGGATTTTCCCCCCACAAAAAAACGAACAAAATTTGAAAGTGCATTGTTGTTAAAACCCAATCCCATAAATGCACATTTCAAAGAAGAAAATCGTGTTGTTTTTTTCTGTGCGCGCTGAGCCCGCGCCAGTTTTATTTTTTGGTTGACCTACCCAAATGCAGTTGATGAATTTGTTCCATTATTATTCCGGCGGCGAATTGACATTAACCGGAAAAAATAAGCGCAAAAATATCACGCCCAAAAAACATACAAAATTTGAGAGAACGAGTGGGGGAGTGAAGGAGTGAGTGAGCTGGATGAGGAAGTACGAAAAACGAGATGGAGATAGGCAGAAAGAGAGGCAGACAGTTAGAGATGGGTTGAGATGTAGATCAAGATTGACAATCAGACGAACAGGCTGAATTAGAGACAGAGAGTGAGGAGGAGAGAGTTGGACGAGTAGAGAAAAATAAGGATAGAGAGGAGAGAGGCGGACAGAGAAAAAGAGTTAGACTAACAGAAGAAGAGATATAAGTGAAAATGGGGAGAGTTGTTAGACACGTAGATAAAGTTAGAGAAAAAGAGAGTCAAAAATGAATTCTCCTAACAGGACCCGAATAAAATTTTTCCCGATTTGAGTTTCAAAACCGGACCTGCCAAATGATTAGTTTTTGGTTTGTTTGGAAATTTACGGTTGTGAGCCCGAAATAATCGAGTTCAGGATCCTTCGAAGGCCCATTTCATAGGTTAGAAACAGGTTCGCATAGATCCATTTTCTAAATTTCTGTTTTTTTTTGTATGGTCCATTTTTCATATACAAAGTAAAAAAATTGAAATGTTAAACATTATCAACGAGACAATATGTGATAGTAAAATTTCAGGAGTTTAAGAGAAAAATAGTGATTTTGAGGCACAAAATTTATGCGTTCAATTTGGATCCTGAAACCAATTTCGAGTTTAGAAATTTCGATTTTCAAATAAAATTTTAAATTCCGAAGTTGTGTCTGAACCTACAATTTTTGAAACGAATCCAAAAATTTAAAGATGATTAGGACTCAAATCTGAATTCCAGATATTCATGAAAAGAATCCAACTCATTTTTAAGTTCGGGAGTTTTTTTTGTGAAAAATTTTTTTTTTCTAGATAAGTCACATTTTCAGGTGCGATTCATAAAAACTTTAAAAGCATGGAGCTAGTTTTTAAAACGGGACCAACTTGCAATTTGGGCCCGTTTTAAGATCAATAGTCCTCGAAACGATTTTTCTAAAAGGTTTTTGTTTTGGGCTTTGTTTCAAAAAATCCAGAAAAAAAAGCCAAACTCGATAAAAGTTCAAGATCTTTTTAAACGAAATTAGCAATTCTGCCTAACGCGACGAAAAAACACAAGAAAAACTTTTTTTTATTTTTCGAAAAAAGTGCAACAACTTGGACATAGCAACAAAAGACATTCCCATTCATTTTCTCTTTTTTGTGTCATTTTTTTTGTTTCAAAAAAAGAGGTGAAAATTAATTTTTAATCCTCTACAAAAAACGAGGAAACAAAAAAATTGGATTTTTGAAAAAAACACAGAAAAGTAAGGGAAAATGGGGCTCAGATGAGATGAATTATTATTGCACTTGACTCGGGTAAAATTCAATTATTTGCTAATTATTTTATTTTTTTTAGAGATTATGGAATTCCAGATCATATATGTATAAAATAAAAATGACATATATTTTTGGCATGGATATAATTTTTGCGGAGAAAATACAATTCCGTGGCAACACGGGCCTCAAAACGTGTTTTTTTCTTTTGTGCACAAAAAAATATATGGAAAAAAGAGCCAATTTAGAATATTGGAAATATGATAGATTTTTGGAGAAAAAAGCTGAAAATCCCATGAAAATGACTAAGAAAAAGTACAAAACTTCAAAAATGTGTGAAAATGAGAAGAAAATGGAGAAGTATAACCCGATTAGGGTGTGAGAAAAAACGAATTTTAAATTTCAGACACCAATTTCCGAAACTAATTTCAGACGAGGGCTAGGCTGAATTTCAGATGACTTCAGATGAGGCACAGAAAAAAATAAACAAAAAAAAAATAAAATCGCAAAAAAAAATGCGAGGCTATTTAATTGAGTAGAAATGGATGAAGAAAAGTTGGGTTTTCCGGCTCAGACAGAAAAAAAATGGAGATTTTTCTTTTTCAAATTTTTTATCATCATCTGCAACGACACGCCCATATTTGCAAAGTGCGGCACAGTTTTTTTTTACTTTGAAGAGAAAGAATAGCGGAAGTGATTAATGTTCAAGCTCCGCCCACAACACGGTTTTCAGAAACTTTACCCCATAAAACAGTTGGCTCCGCCCATATATTAGTCCAGTTTGCATGTGCAGCGCGCTTTTTCTTCGAATTGAAAAACTTCATGGCAGTTTTGCGGCACGGTATTTTTCAGCTCCGCCCACATTTTAATGCAATTATCTGATAATTCGCAAGTGCGGCACGGTTTTTTTCGGATCAGAAATGAGTTCATCCAACAATATTCATAACTTTCGCAGTTTTTCACAATGTTCAAGTTCTACCCACACGGTTGTTGCAATTTTGCGGCACGGTTTTTTAGGGATAGTTAGTTTCTGAAGCAGACCTCTTTCGAGTTTTGCTCAAGGGTTTTTGCAACTTTGCGGCACGGTTTTTATCTGTTTTGCAAAATCTGATGGAAGAGCCATAGGTGGTTTTGTAGATGCGAAACGGTTTTTTCAAAGAATATTTTTCGAGATAAAAAAATGGCATAGTTAGGGTAAGATTTTGGGATTTGCAGTTGAGTTTAAAATTACAAACAGTTCTATTGGTGGTTTCTAAATTGAATATTCTTAATTGTACCAAGTTTGTTGAAAACTGGTCACAGGTACAAAATTAGACCCGCTTTTTGAAGTTTTGAACTCTGAACAAAGTTTAGCGTTAAAATTTAGGGTTCTCAGTCAATACAAAATTTGGAACCCAATTTTTTCATAGTGCAAATGGTCAATAAGCCTTTTTAGCAGAATCGGATCAGCTCTAAATTAAAACATTTCTTCGAGCCCATTTTGAGAGTTAAGAATTAATCGGGCTCAAAAAAAACCCTGTGAAATTCTCCTAAATTGGATACAAAAATTAAGGTTCTAGAAATCGAATTTAGTTATTTCCGGAATGAAGATTCCTCAAAAAGTTCTTGAATCCATGAAAATTGAAATTGTGTAAGAATTGGGACCAGTTTCCCGGAAATACAGTTTTTGGCCCTTTGAACAAGCCTAAATCAGAAACCACCAATAAACTCCCAAATCACATTCGCCAAAGTTCACCCAAAAAGTGAAAATGTCACACGAAAATGAAATTTGGCATACGAAAAAGCAATAATAACAACAAAACGGAAAAAAAACGAAACGAGAAAAAAAAGAATGAATTTTGACCACTCATAAAGTATTCAAACTTCCATTTTTTTTCGGAAACAAAAAATAAAACGACTTGTTGGTCATAGAACGAAAAAAGACAAATTGAATTTTTGAAATTGTGGCGAGAAATCCAACAAAATTAGCAATGAAAAGGTCGAACAACGATTAAATTAGGACGCCTAAAAGAGTGCTTTTCGAACATTTTTCAAAAAGTACAACGATTTTGAGAAATATGAAAGTGTGAAAAATAAATATAACCAGATGTTTTAGTTTTCTCATTTTCTTCGTTAAATTATTTTCAGCTTCGAGCTTCTCATAAATAGGCCACGCCCATTTTTCCGAGCCGCAAGCAAAAAAAAATGATATTCTTTTTTTGGAGGCCTTCTCGGATGAGCCGAATATATTTTGTCGTAAAATTTCGACACAAAATTTAATGGTTCGTAAAAGAATGAAAATCCAAAAAAGTTTTTTTTTCTGGTTTTGAGAGACGGGCGGGCGGGAAAAAACGAATGTTTTTTGGTTCGACGACATATATTTTTTATGCATTCATTTTGAAAAGGAACAGTATGTTTTGACAAGCAAATTTTGGATATACAAAATGGCAAAAAAACATGAGGGAATTTGAATTGGACACTCCCCTAGTAACCGAATCGGAGTTTTAAATCCCACCAAAGTGTTGCTGAAACAGATCCGATAAAAAAAATAGATCATTTATCCGAATCCATTTTTATCAGATCGGGCCCGTTTTATCGAAAAACTTTTTTCTTTCCGGCCTGTTTTTTGTAGGACTAGGGTTCGTCGGACCAGGTTCGATTCAGGACTTGCGTTTGAGCTTGATTTCGTAGAACTAAAAAAGGATCGGGCTGAGTGCGACCCAGGAAAATTCCTGTGTATTCAAGTTTATTTCATAACGTGAAAACTGACAAACTTAGTTTATGAAATGTATCCGAACATCCGACGAAAATTGTGATCTAATTGTAAGAAACACAGACCGGTCCCAGAAGACTACCAGTTTTATGTTAAACATCGACCTTCGGAAAGGGTCCGAATCGAGCAGCCCACAAAAGTTTTGTTTTGGGTCCGGGTCGACCCATTACAGACCTATATAGTTCTGAAATCAAGCTTCTGAAATTCCCAAAAAAAAAAACAAAAACCTAAAGCTATTGAGAGTTAGGATACTATTTGGGGAATTTGTAATTTTTAAAAGAAAACTGCCATACGGGGTACTGTAGTTTCAGATCTTGTCTGAAACACGATGACACATCGATAATCCTGTCATACTTCACATAAAATTAAAAAATTACTTGTCGATTGCCAGCAGAGAACATGCCTACAACTAGGTAATAGATCTCGCCAAAATGCAAAATTAATGTCAAATGTTTTTTCCGCGCGAAAAGACTCGTATGTTTTAGAGCCAATTAAAATATTCTTGAACTCTTGAAAAATGTTCGTCGACTTTTTGATGGGAATTTAATTCATCTGACATACTTTGTCGTTCTCGTTTTGTGACATGAATTTTTGGATGAAAAACTGAACATTTCGGGGTCTGAAAACTACAAAAAGGAATGGAATCCAGAAAACTAGGCAAAGAATAATAAAAATAATAAACCGATATCATGAGAAACTCGTTGTAAATGAATTTTCAATCTCACAACTCATTTTTTTCGAAAAAAGGCGGAAGCTGTGCGCTTCAATGAACTTAGGTAACCGAACCGAAAAATGTTTTGTTTTCATTTTTTTTACAATACTGAATTGGAAATGAATAGGTCACGTTTTTTTGCAAAAATTCTGAACATTAGTTTTATGATTAATAGGTTAAAGCGGCAAAATGGAAGTGTTAATGAGTTGAAGTTGAAACCAGGAGAGTCCACCTGAATATGACGGAACCTAATTTTTATGGGGTCAAAAATTAAAGTTCCCAGTATTCATAAAAAAACAGGAACCAAAAGCAGAAAAATTGGACTGCATCCAAGTTAAAAATTTTTGAATCCAGTACGAATATTTGACTACAGTTTTCAATGCAAATTTCCTGAAAATGCAAGAAACCAAGAGTTTTCGAAGATTTTTGAATTTGGGAGCGGCTACATAACATTTTTGTAAGAACCGGGAACTGTTCTATTTTTTGTTCTGAATCGTATTCAGTTAGTTTTAGAAGACACTGTCCAAAAACTTCGACGAGCATGCATTTCACTGAGAATTGTTT
Organism: Caenorhabditis sp. 38 MB-2015; assembly: GCA_900536415.3. Taxonomy (NCBI): domain Eukaryota; kingdom Metazoa; phylum Nematoda; class Chromadorea; order Rhabditida; family Rhabditidae; genus Caenorhabditis; species Caenorhabditis quiockensis. The sequence goes on from LR548928.1 coordinate 165,492, forward strand.
GGAACTAGTCTGATTTTCAACTATTTCAGAAGTCTAGTTTCAGAAGTAGCAGCTAATAACTTTCAGGAAACAAACAAATACACTATTCTGCAAAATTTCAAAACTCAAATAATGTCAAAAAACAAAGCAAACGCTCTGACTAAATGGAGCCAAAACTGTATTATCTAAAACGGACCTGAACATTCAATTAGTCCTCAGAATAGGTTCAGACCAGTTTTTCAAAGTTTCTCCAAATCCACGTCGGAAACTTTGAATTCGGGCCGATAAATAAGGCAAAACGTTCTAGCCCTTAAGAGTTTCCAATAACTAGTCATTTTCGATACGAACTGGCCCGCCGTAATACGGAAACGGGCCTGGTCCAGTTTCACGACCTTTCAGAAGGAAATCGATGATAGTGAAAGAGGTATCAGAGAAAACGAGGCACTATTGCAACAGATCACTCTTTCTCCCATTCATTTCGCTCTTTTTCGCAAAATGCCGCGAACGTCATGGAATCGTATTGCAGACATTATTAATGCCAGCGCCAACTGGTATACCGTGTGTGTTATTCTCTCACCTCCGTTGTTCTTTTATTTTCTCTCCTGTTTTTAGAGGTTTTTCTTTGGGATTTTCTAGGTTAACCTAGGTTTTTCTCTGAACTCTCTCAACTATCACCTCCTTCCCATTTTACTATACTCTGAAAGGTCGTGGTTTGGAGACTAGACCATGTTCAAAAATAACAAAGTCGAAATGCATCAGATTACTTGTAGATACAAAGAAAATGCTACAAATCCGACAAAAATCCAAACCCCCAAGATATTTGTCTACAACAACAGTGTTAAAAGTTGATGAAATTAGATCTTGCCTTATTATTCCAGGTAACCTTTACCTTTTTTTATTTCGTCTAGACTTTTTCTATATTTTTAGCTTTTCCTTTCCCAGTTTCGAAGTCTTTATCAAATTAGCACCACCCATTTTCTTTTTTCTTTTTCTCGAAAAAAAAAACGAAAATCTTATCATCATTTTTTGGCAGGCAGAGGAAAACTTGACATTTCCAAGTTTGTTGGATGGATTGAAAAAGTCACAAAAATCCGGTTTCAATGGAATTTGATTGAAATTCAATTAGTCATTCGTTTTTCTGCGGTTTTTTGTTGCCTCGAAAATGGGCGGATTTGTGATTTAACTAACCTGTGTCCATCTGATCCTCCACCATTTATACTTATTTTGTCACCAATTGTCATCTGCAACAAACAAAATGAAGAATAAAAGATACATAAGAAGGAACCCAATTTTCTTCGCGCAAAAAAAGTTTCCGGAATATTTCCGAACAAGAATAAAAAACTCATATCGAAAAAAAAGAAAATATATATGTATGTGTGTGAACGGATTTTCAGATGGATAGAGCAGCTGAAAATAAATCAGCTAGTTGTTTTTGGGGCTGGGAAAAATATTAAAAAAATTAGGCGCCGGGGGAGAATTGGTAATTGTTTACCACAGAAAAAAGAAGAGAAGGTTCATTTTGGGTACAGTTCATCTGAGAAGAGATTGGAGAGGTAGATAAAGTATCAGACTACAGTACTATATGGAACTGGACTACGGTGAGAAGATCAGCTACAAAAGAGTACAAAAAGCAAAAATGAAGTAGAAACAAGTTTTGAGACAAATATTTATGTTCCAGGCATCAGAATGAAGCACAGCTTCAGATTGAGAATCAGAAGCATATTCGATACCAGATTCATAAGGCAGTTCAGAGACAGATTAAAGGGCAAACTCAGAATCAGACTGAGCCACAGCTTCAGATTCAGATTCAGATTCGGAAACAGATTCAGAGGCAGATTCAGAAGGAGTTTCAGAATCAAAATGCGTCGTAGATTCAAATTCAGATGCAGAAGCAATTTAAGAATAGATTAAAGAGCAGATTTAAGGTCAGACTCAGAATCAAGTTTGAAAGTAAAATCAAAAGCAGATCAAGAAGAAGATACAGGAGCAGAATCAGAAACGAGTTCAAAACATATTCATATCAAACTCAGAAACAGTACCTTGAACAGAATTCCTTTGGGTCTGAGAGTGTATTTTCAGAATTGAACTTTTTTTTCTCAAACTTACATAAATGCATTCCAAAAATCAAAATAGCCAGAAAAATCCAAATTTGAATTCTGAAAGACGCCGGACCAAACACGGCTTCATCAATTCAAAATGCAGTTGCTCCATTCGAAGAATTACTGGTTTGGGTCACATCAAGGTCAGTTTCGACTGAACAATCCCCTTTTTTGTAAAAATCTCGATTTCTCAAAATCGCAGGTCCTTCCAAATCTGCCAAAATACCCATAAGCTTTTCCCTCGCTTCATTCTCCCCCTATCACACAATCCAATATACAATATTTTTAACGATCTTGTTAACCCACAAAAAAATCCAGAAAAACCCGATTTTTTTGTTGCATTATTCCCCAATCTTTCCGCCCTTTTCCAAGATATTCGCCCCATTCTTTTTCTCTTTCTTCTTCTTTTTCACAGATTACTATACGATAATTATTATTATTATTATACATTATGTATATATCTTTTTTCTTTTCACTTATGCGTACATTTCTGCGTACAAATAACAAAAATATAAATTAGAAAGAAGAAGATGAAGAATGTTTCGCATCGCGAAGATTCCTTATCTGACTGACCAAGTATACACCTTTTTTCTGGACATTTTCATAACTTTTCTACTTTTCAAAATATCCTCAGATTACTGTATTTTCTTTCAGATCATGCAATCCTCCCTAATTGTCTTTATTTCTACCCTAACAATCGCCATTGTTGCAAGTAAGTTTCCCTAATTTTGCTATAGCTTTATTTTTTGAAATTTGTAGGCCCCGTTGCTGTAAGAATCGATGACCAAGCGGTGAGTTTCATGGAATCAAAATAGGTTTTCAAAAAAAAAAAATGGATTTTACAGGCAGTGGATCTAGGAGCTTATGATCGTGCCAGATTCGAACTCGTTGAAACATTCCACCCACTTCAAATCGCCTCCGCAGTTTCAAGTAAGTGAACCAAAGAAATGGAAGAGATCCTATTAAAATCGGTACATTTTCAAAAGGGACTTATAACCGTGATTTTTTTTGTCAAGTTGAGATATACCGTTTCTTACTTTAAAATTCTGACTTCAATCTTCTCAGGACCGAATTTGTGAAGTTGAAGTATTGAAAATCTGGTATATCAATGGACAAATCTAAACTAACCTATAAACAAGTTAACCAGCAAGTTTCAAATGTTTAAAAGCAAAAACATGACAGGAAGTTGGACATTATTGTTATGCAAAACTCTGAAAATTATTCCATTAGTTCAGAAACCAGTGCTCTTCCTGATTTTAGGGATCAAAAACCGGCACTTTTGTTATTAAAAATTGAGAATTATAGAAAAAATTATATATAATTATATTTTCAGAATATTGAGTTTCAGTTTATTGAAAAACAAACAATTCAAAAATTTAGGTTTTGATGTCACTAACAAGCCATCTGGCCTGAAAAGAATTCTAAGAATCACTTTTGAAACGCTTAACTAAAATAACTGAAAATATAACTTGTTGTTTTTGAATCAGACGGTACGCAAGTCAAAAACGGTAGATTCTAAATTGGGTCTGAGTTTTCTTATAAATCAGGACATACCAGTAGAACGATCAAAATTTGGGCCCGATTCAATAAACTTTTTGGATTTTGAGGATGATTGGTCCCATCTGAGTATCTGAAGTGTTTACGAGATATGTTCAGATCCACGAGGTTCTCAATTTTTAGTAGATGGTCTTACATTGGACCGTCTGAACCCGACAAAATAAGGTCCATAATTGAAGCTCCTACGGACCCAGATTTCTCGATGATTTTCCGATTCGAGCAAAAAATTATAAAAAGGGTCTCCAACCCTTTGGGTCATTTTAAGCTGTAAACCACTTTTTCACCTTTTTGTATCTAAATCCTCATTTTTCAGAGAGGATCCGCTTGTTCGTCCCAATTCAGAATATATAACTGAGTCTGACGAATTTATAATTGTGGGTTACCATTTATGGAATCCTTATATAAATTTTTAGAAACTGAGCTTTTATTGATCAAAAAACTCCAGTAGTATACGATATCTCAGCTCAAAATAACGAGTAAAGAAACAGAAACATCACTTTTCAACTATACAAACTCAAAAACACCTGCGCAACAAAAATAGGATAAAAAGCGAAGCCCAACACTCTCAAAAAAAAACATAAAAAGGATTAGACAAGCAATCGGAAGGGGGAAAACACTCTCCAACGAATAACGAAATTCGATACATTGACAATTAAAAAAGTTGTCAGGTGCAATGAATGAAAATAATACCACCCCCACCCAAAACATCTCATATATATAATTGTGTGTAAATATTTGAAGTATACTACTACTTCTTCTATTTTTGATTGGATGGATACGTGTACTGAAAATAGAAAGTAATATTTATGTTTGCAGATGATCAAATCATCGAAGCTCTTCGAGCAAAAGCAGCCGGTGTTCGACAAAACAATCAGCCAGTAGCCATTTCAATCGAAGCACCAACTGAGTTCTCGACTTTGACAAAACCAGAACGTGAGTCAGAAAAAAAGGAAAAAAAAGAAAGATGTTTGAAAATTAGTAGGTGGATGATTTGGTTAAGTGCATCGAGGAGAAATGCGATTATAAATGTATATTTTTAAATATACACTTATAGGGGAAAATGAACCTGGATCATCTGATCATCCGGGCCTGAAGTTCGACAAAACTTCAGAAGAGTCGCAAAAACGGGCTTTTCCAGACCAATAGTTTCATTTTATTTATAAAAGAGTACTTCATCACTGGAGTAATTCTTAAACAGTTTAGATTTATATTTTCGTTTTAGGACCTTTTTATGTGAAAAATCAAGAAGTTTGTAAGTTCTAGAAATTTATTTTGAAGCTCAACACAGAAAACTCACAAAAAAAAACAGGCCCTATTATTACTTGGGACCTATTTTGGGGATTGAAAATACCTACTTTTTCATTTTCAGATCCTTGGTAGGATTTTGAATCTGAATTGGTTTCTGAAAAGGCTTCTGAATCTACTTTTGAGCCTGATTTTGGCTTTTTTTTTTAGCTTGAAACAGACTCAAAACGGAAAAAAACGGATTCAAAACTCTTTGACAAATGTAAAGTCAATTTTTGCCCCATTTCTGGGCCTAATCTGGAACCAATCTGTTTCAGGACTACAGTTTTGAGTCCAAGTTCATCAAAAATGTTCATGGGAGAGCTCAAAAGGAAAACTATATCCTCTAACTCAAAGGGTGAAGGAGCAAGTAAAACAAATAAGAAAAACGTTTTGGAAACCAAAACCAAAAGAAGACAGCGAAAAAAAAACAAAAAAAGATTTAGATGAATAATTTAGAATAAATTTTCTTTCTCGAATTGACTACTATGTTACAAAGTTTTCTGCCCGTGGTCTTCTTCATTTCATATTCTTTTCTTTGGATTTTCTTCAACAAAAAAAACCGGAAAAATTGCGAAACAAATTGAATTTGAAACTCTATATTCGATTGGAAAAGTTCAAGTTATCAAAAAAATGTGCATTGGAAGGGGGAGTTGCGAATAATGTTGAAAAAATCTGAGTAAAACAGAAAATAAGTTTTTTTGTTGAAAAGAAAAGAATATTGTATGAGATGACCTTTCAAGCAAAAAAAAAAAGCTTTTTCAGGTTATGAGTTTCAGATTAGGTTTAGAATTTCACATGAAATTCAATTCTGATTGAGAGAAAAGTGTTCGGCCAAAAATGAATTGAACTTTTTATTTTACGAAAAATTTATTATGGAGACCAGGATGAGAACTATGTTCAACAAACATAGACTTTTAAGGTATCTAGAAAAATTTGCTCATATCTGACAGGGGTTACTCTATTAAAATAGAAGTTCAATAACGGAGGCCTCTTGAATCGGAACCCGACGAACAAGTTTTTTTTTTTTTTAAATTTTTAACTTGCCATTTTACTAGATATCACTATAAACTATGGTTCCTCAAAAAAAAGACTAATTTATAATTTTTTCAATCCGGAAATTCTGAATATTTGCTAATTTCCTCCCAAATCCCCTCTTCCCTAACCCCATTTTTTTCAGGTTTGGCCTTCGGTGAATGGACAGAATGGACAGCTTGGTCAATCTGTCAAAACGGAGAGAAATCCCGTGTCAGAACCTGTGTCTCAAGACGTCCAGCTTTGAAAGTTGTCTGTCACGGAGAATCGATCGAAATTGTCAAATGCTATGTTGACGCGGGAGAAGGACATGTTGCTGTTGCCTCTGATCCATGGTCGATTGAACGAGAAATTAGCGGAGATTTCAAGGCTTAGGTTTTGGGAGTTTGCTTTGTTAATAATTTTCCAATCATTAAATTATAATAAAACATTTTTATTTATTTATAACTGAAAGTTTGTTTATTAGATAAAATTATTACGATTTTTGGAAGTTGGGAAAACGAAAAATGAAAAAAAAAAACATGGTTTGGTGATAATGCCCGTTACAAAAATAATCTAAAAGCAGGATTTTCTACTCATTCCGTGGACGTTCCTTCTTTAAGCCCAGCTTCCACCGCCTCCACGATCCTTGACTTCTCTCGATGGATACAATCCACCGCCACCTTGTCCATTGTTATCATCATAAGTCGGGCTATCTGGATAGGCTCCACCTCCAGCGTAGCCACCACCATTGTAGCCATATCCACGGTTTCCTCCGCCGCCACCTCCACCCATGCCGAATCCGGGATTACCTCCACCACCGCCACCACGATTGCCACCACCACTGAGAAGTCTGCCTAACATTGAGCCGACTCCAGCACCACCGGCGGTTGAAAGGAAATTAGAGAATGGACTGCGACCACCGCCACCACCTGAGCGAGGTTGAGGTGGAACACCACCACCGCCAGCTGGAACTATATTGGATTGGAACTGAATTCATGTAGAGTAGAACTTACTATCAGTGGGGACTCTTTGTTGACCGCCTCCTTTTCCACGACAACAACAACAATAAAGACAGCAACAACAGCAAAGAAGGGGAATGACGATACCAATCAGTGCGAACCAGAACCATCCAGGGATTTTGAATGAGGGCATTCCGATTCCCTTACCACCACCTCCAAAATTACCAGGTCCTTGTGGAGTGTTTCTGCCACCTCCGCCACCGCTACCACCACCACCACTTCCAGGAGAAGCTGGTTGTCGTGGGGAACCTTGTTTGGAGAGTGATTTTTCCCTGGAAAGTGTTAATGTTTGTATGGGTTTATGTGATCCCTGAATCTAAAATAAGCTTCAAGATGGGATCTGGAAGGAACCTGGTTCCTCTACTGAATAAGGTTGGATCCGATATACTTCTCATATTGCTCTTCAGAAACTGGTCTAACAAACAATTCATTTCAACCTATCTAATTGTAAATATTTATAAACTAGGGTTGAGCTTCTTTATTTCTAAAAAATTAAAAGAAAGATTATAAACGGAAGAAATATCCAACTAAGATTTTCATAACAAAAAGCCTGGGCCGGGCCTGAACGGTCCAAATATTCATGTAATAATGATACAGCCAAGAACTTGGAAACCCCTGTTTTCTTCAAAAAACGAGAAAGAGTTAAGAATTTGTAGTTTTCATAAGAATATGTTCTGTTCTGATTCAAGAGATAGCCTTGGTTATTTTTGTGGCCAAAATGAAGTACACTTCTCTTGGTCGACTTTTATATATTTTCACAAATTTCAATTGAATCACAGTTATTCAAAATTATTGATATAATAACTATTTCACTTCACATGACCCAACCGAACTATTGAGTTTCCTCACTCAGATCAGTAAAACATGCATGAGGTTTGAGGTACTGTATAATGCAATCAATCTTACCAAGTAGATTGTAGAATATTACTCAACGCTGTTTGATAGTTGGCCTGTTGGAAATGTGTCTTTTGATCCATGAACATTTGTGTAAATTCATCTGCATATACTGGAACCTTATCATCTCTCGCAACCCAGAATTTCATATCATCAGTCGATACAACAATCACAACAGCTTTTTTGCATTGTGAGTCTAAGGTCCACTTTCTCAACATGTCATTTGCCATTGTCTCGACGGCCTGAATAATTTATTCTGGAAGAGATGTTTTCCAAGGTGTACTGTAGTATACCTCAGTGGTTCCTCCTTTGACATGTCTGGCAATTGCCATAGCTGCAGTTACTCCTTTCTTATCACAAAATGATCTACCGTATTCTTGTCTTGTTCGACTTTCGAGTTGTTTGAGATCATGATCCAATCTGTATCTAGCTTGCTCACTCAAAACTCCATCTGGATCGCAGATATTCGCTGTTGTTCGCATATTGCATCTGGAAAAACAATTTGAAACCAGATGTGGCTTTTTTGTTTCTAGGAGTTTTGGAATCGGAAGTTCAGTCGAGAAAACAGGTTACTTAATGTTGTTTTTCAGCTGAACTTTGTTTATCAATGTCTCTTCTGAACGTGAGAAACTTGAAATTTGATCATTTTGTTGTTGGCTGTCTGGCATTGACATGAAAATAAAAAATGTTGAAATATGAACAATAAATTTCAGTGACCTACTTTAAAGAAATTTTAAATCTCATCCAACATGAAAAATCTTCAAGTGGACCGTTTCAATTGGACCGGGCCAATAAAATTGGGCCTAAAGTTATAGTTTCTGAAACTTGTCAGACACAAAAAAAGTTTTCTGAGTTAAATCAGGACCTATTTATTTTGGGTCAAAAGGCTAATGTTTCATTTTTGGTTTTATCTAAGATCAAATTTTTTCAGTTTTGAACCTACATTCAGGAATATTTTACGAAACAGAAATCTGGCCGGACTTTACTGTTCTCACACGTTTAGAAGACAAACTTCTGGGGCAATAGGAACGGAAGAAACTGATTTTGACACCGATAATTTCACGAATCCAATGTATTTTTCCTCCATATTTCAGTTCACGAAAATTCAAAGAAAAACTAAACCAGGTGCTTAAAGTACAGTAAGCCATTATATACGTATCCAAAAAAAAAAAATTAAACTGAAACTTATGAATTGGACTTGATTTTGATTGTGAATAATTTTTCTAGTCAACATTGGGCTCAAAATGGTTTTTCAAACAACGGTTTCTCACAGTTGAGACGTCGTTTGGTCCAGAGTGGTCCCGCTCAAGACGTTCATTATGAGAATCACCATTATTTTTCATAGTACATACATTTTTACGATTTTCGAATCACGTTTTTTTTCAGATTGGGTAATAAATAACAGAACTAGACAAAAACAAACATCTAAAAAATAATATTGCTTTTTTTTCAGATTCATAGTTTTTTATAACGTTTTGAAAAGAAACACGGGCATCTTTGCGATTCTCAAATTCTCTTCAACCAGGCTTTAAAAACGGACCTAGTTTTCATCTAAAAAAATATATAAAAGCAGACTTCTCAAACAGAAATTCAGAAGCGCCATTTCAGGAACTATGGTTTTGGCTCTCATTTTTGGTTTTCAGACTTTTTTTGGTAATTCCTTTTTCTCCCACCCCAACTCACTCTTTGAACTGTCCAGCAGTTGGATTGGGAAAGTTGTAAGCATCCCATTCAGCCGCCCATGTTGTTGATATTACCAAGTAAAATATAAATATGGAGGGACCCCACATGGCCCTGAAAAAAAAAGAATAAAATGAATAGTAGTACTAAAAGAGGGCTGGAACAAAAAATAAAATCTAATTTCCTTGAGAAAAGTAAATAAATAATCAGATTTCGAGTAGAAACAATGTTTGAACAGTTGTTTTTGTCGAAAAAACAAGAGCTACTTTAATAAGGGAAATTGAAAAAGAACCGAAAAATGGGAAAACGAACGGAGAAATCAACAAAACCTATTGGCAAAGTAAATAAAATGAATCATGTGTCTTGGAACAACAAAAAAAAACAAAAAAAAAATATTTTTCAATTTTATCAATCGCTTAAAAAAGTGTAATGCCTATGAAAACAGCCCTTCCAAAACAGGAACTTCCTTAAAGTAATTTAGAAATATTTTCTAATTATTTTTGAGCTTTTTTAAAACTAAAAATTGGTGTATTTTTCGTGGTAAACAACTCTCTAAAGATCAATAGGAGTTAGAGAGTGAACAACAAGAGAGACGCAGAGAAATAGACAGTGAGGGAAATGAAGAGAGCAGAGAGAAAAAGGGAAATTGTAAAAAGAAAACGAGAAAATAGTTGCGATTTTGTCTGATATGGGTAATTCAAGGTATTTTGATAGGGAGAGAGAGGGGGATTGAGAAATGGACTTTTGTTTTGGCTGAAAAAGAGCAGACTTAAAAATATGTATAATATATAAATATATAGAATTTGGGTTATTCTCACAGAACTCGTTGGAGCGAGGAAAAAAGAGAGAGGTGGATTGTTGAGAGGATAAGTTTTTGGAGGTAGATGAATATTAGAAATAAGTTTATCTGGGTGATAATTTTAAAAAGTTTCAAAAACCAACAAAAAAAATCTGGGCGTTTTTTTCCGGCTGTCGACAGATTTTTGTAACGAACAAAAATAATTTAGTTTTTCAAATCAAAATGCTTGATCGGGCCGGCGGAAAGTCCCAGGCTCGAATCTCAAAATACCAAAACTCAAAAATCCTTCATTGAAGAAGTGGTATCACCTTCGTTCAAAAAAACAATTTTGAAAGATATATACACGCGTGTTCGCAATAGAGCACACTTCTTCCTTTGAAGGCACATATGTTTATTTGTTTTTTACTCCCCCCTCCCCTATACACGGATCAGATATGAACAAAAGTAGAACAATGTAGCAAAAACCCCCAGTTAATCCTTCAACCGGACCGAACTCAAAAATTAGACCCAGACTATTTTCATGATGTTCTCTACAAAATTGCCAATTTGTTTGAAGGAAGTTTTTTTTTTTTTATTATTTGGTCAGTTTCTGAAATTTTCACACGATTCAATTGAAACTACAGAATTTTCATTTTGAAAAAAATAAGAAAAAACACGAACGAATGTTTTCACAAAAAAATGTTGTTAATCCGAAATTTCTGAGATTGAACACAGAATCTAGCTTTTTCTTCAATCTTGCTTTCCTCGAGAAAATGAGTGTTCTAGACAGATTTTATAATGAAATGAAAACTGTGAATGGTTGAAGTTTGCAGAACGTCGAAATGGTCAAGCGAAGGACATCAATAAGCTGGAAATTATATGCTGAGCAAATACCGGTCCATCCTGTTACTTTGGGAAACTCAGAATTTATGGCTGAACCTTGACACAGTTTAATTTCATTGATAGATCCTCAATGTACCCCCCCAATATCCTATTCATAATTTTATGTCGTACCATTATTTCCGAGTGCATCATTTACGTGCCATTTTTCATTTTCATCGATGAGGTTAAAAAAAATAAGCACTTGACTGAACGACAATTGTTTCAGAATTGATAACGGTGGCAACGGAAATTGATAAATTGGAGCAGGAAGGAAAATTTAAACCAGGTGTCTTTCACAATCACCTAATGTTTGGTTTCAGATTTTGATTGGATTTTATAAGTCAGAGAGCTCTATGAATAAAACCATTTCAATAAGCAAAATTTGATTTTGAAAATTGATGGAGCTAAAAATTGAATCAAAATGGCAGTAACCACATGACGTAATGAATTTCAGTCAAAAGATGTATTGTTGATCTAAAAGTATAAAAATCTAGAAGTTTTTTTTGCTTGTGTTGATGATAAATTTTACATTTCTTTAAAGTTTCTGAAGAGGTCCATTTCTGAGTCTGGGAATAGGAAAAGTACAAAAATTTTTATTGAATTTTGAGCTCAGACAAGTTTGAATCGCCACTTTTCCTTGTCCGTCGGAAAAAAATAGATTTATTTTTTGAAAATATGCCCAACAGAAAAAAAACATTTATTCGAAAGCCATCAGTTACCTGGGAGATTGAGAATCACAGTTCAATTTTCCTCGAAAAATGACTATATGAAATCAACAATAAAAACTTAAACTTTTTGAAATTGGGGTTTTAAAAGATTTTTCACAAAGTTCTAGCTTGACAGCCAGGCATTTTCGTACTCCGGATTAAAAAAAAAGAATTGTTTTATTTATGTACAAATCGGAAAAGCAGACAGATAAATATTCAATATTTCTTAATCATCCTTTTCAATCTGAACTTCTTGTAACTCTGGAAGTGGAGTGATCGCCTTTGGATGATAATCAGCCTCCAATTTATCATTAATTTCCTTTCCCAATTTGTTGATCTTGTTCACAGCAATCACAAAGAATCTTTGAATCTGTTGAAGGGTTTCCTAGAAAACAAAAACACGACGTCAGAAAACAGAACAGACAGCTGACTCACATCAAGGTCAAAGTTCTCGTACTTATTCTTCAAAATCTCCCAAAGACTCAATACATATTTATGGAGTGTAGCGTAATGTTTTTCAGCTTGGCATCCGATGTCACAGTCCTATAGAAAATGTATATCTGGGTTATTATATCAGTGTATCTCAAAAAGTACTCACTTTAGTTGGTCTGAAGAGTTTTGGCACTTTGGAAATCTCTGTCACATTTTTGAAACAATCCGAAACAATTTTGATATCACTGTACTCTCCCAAAGAGTTACAATCGAAATCTGGATTTCTTTCCACGTCGATGACTGAAAGTTGGAACATACTATAGGTATCAAAAAGGGTAGTGTACTTTTAAGATCTGGGAACTTTGCCAAAAGAGATTTCTCATCTGGAAGTCTGACAATCTTGTTATAAGTGAGTCCGATGACTGGAAATCCTCGAAGTCGTTGTCCTTGTGGTAGTTTCAGCTCGGTTCTTTCTCCATTATGACAATGAACTACTTCATCATCTGTATCGCATTCACATTGATCCAAACAATCGAAGACATAAGCTAAAAATTATGGTTTAGAATGGGAAATCGGGGGATTTAAGGATTCTTACCTTTCGAAAAAGCGAGGAAGCAGAAAGACAGAATAACAAGAGAAAATCTCATGATTGGCGATGTTTTTCGATTTTTCCTGTTTTATAAGTAAGAGAGACAACTGTTCCATTGTTACAGCACAATGAGTCATTGGATGTCAGAAGTTTTTTTGAAAATTAAAAGAAAATACTTTGATCTACATATGATAACAGTGAAAAAAGAGGAAACGGAGGGAAGAAAAGCGGATTATGTTATATAAAATCGCCGCGCACGTTATCGCCTTTTTGAGCCAGATAGATTTTGGTTTCTCGGGGAAAAATCGGCAAGCTTGCGACATTCGGCTGTCGCAAGGCTTGCGGTGTTCTTGCGCCAATAGTCGCAAGCTTTGCGACATTTAGCAGCAAAACTACTGCACGGCTTGCGACACCCTTGCGCCAGAAAAAATGTGTCGCAAGTTTGCGACAAACTGCCGCAAGCTTGCGACAAGGAAAAAGCCTTGCGACACGCTTGCCGTTTTTTTCCCCGAGTTGTTTTGACTTCTTCAGCCCACTTTCTTTCTTTTATTTCCGCGCGAAACCTCAATGCGTTGCTTGTGCGTTGTGGTTTCTGATAAACTGTTGATCAAAGATTATCTCCCTTTTCTTGAAGATTCACAACTTTTTGTTCTCTCGGGTTAATCCAACATTTTCTCTCCTTCTTGAGAAAATTATTATGTATGAATAATGTATTAGATTTTTGCAACTTAGTTTATGCTAACTTTTCTATTTGCTGCCTTTTCATCGGAAGCCAATTATAATTGGAAACATGAGTGTCAAATTCATAGATTCACGTCATTTCCCTTATACGATTAGTTTTTTTTTCCTATTTATATTTCATTTTTAAACAATTTTCCCATTGAACCACGAAATAGTCTTTGTTATCAACGAACAAACGAAACATGCAGGGATGGCCGAGCGGTCTAAGGCGCCAGACTCAAGCAAGCGCTTGCCTCAAGTTCGAGGTCGATTGGGTGTTCTGGTACTCGTATGGGTGCGTGGGTTCGAATCCCACTTCCTGCAGAAATCTTTTTTGTTTGTTTTATCGAGATGAACGTGGGCGAAACGAAACGTTTTTTAATGAAATTTTACCATACTTAATGACGTTCGTAAATTGTTTCGATTAGATTTTCTTGTTTATTTTCCGACTACGCATGAGAGATTATATTGACCACGCTGTTTTCTTTTGATAATCTGCATCATATGACAATGAACTTGTAAACAATAATCACGTTGTTTCATTTTGCTGATCTGCTTCTTCTTCTTCAAAATGTCACCTTTTTCACTGTGTTGTTGATTCAATATGTCGTTAAGCCGTGACGCATTTATTATCATCTATGTAGTGTGAAAAAGAAGGCAAAAGAGAAAAAGATTTGATTATAATCCGTGGAGAGCTGTGCCCATATTTTTATTTTATTTTTATATATTATATTATATATATATACATATACATATACCGAGTTTACACCTTATTTCGTTTTGTTTTTTTGCAGGCATGAAGTAGGATGAGAATCCTATCCGCATTCTTTGCTGTTCTCTTCACTTTCATCAATCCGACGATGATTGTTAATGGTAAGTGGTACTGTAGATGATGGCATGATAATCCAAGAAGCCGATTTTGCGAAAATTTTGTTCTGAGACACTTCGAACATATTTGAAAACGAATGAAAGGAAAACAAAAACATGTCTAGACCGAGCCCGACTATTATGACTGCTTGAGATCTTTTTGTGTATTTCAGATATAAATCTGAAACTCATTGCTCGAATTTTTCAGCCCCATAGTCAGAAGAACATCGAAAAAAAGTGTGTGAATGATTTTTTTACTCTCAAAATCTGATCTCTAAAGAAGCGTTTTTTTTTATTTTGAGCTTACCGAATCGGATCTGGATTCAGACTAGACTTAAGATCTGTTTTACGTTGGTAATTCACTTCTTTTCAGCCACAGACATCAAACTTTCAGTCTTATTTCCTTGGGCATAAACTTTTAAACTGTCCCATCTCAGAGTTAAAAAAAGATTTTCGGAAGGATTTTCAATTAATATAATCTTTTTAAAATGATTTTTGTATTTTCAAAGATTGGTACTCGGACTGTTGAAAAATACATGCTCCAATGAACTACAGTAAATATTAGTAATGAGAATTCTCCATCCATTTTTACTGGTAGCCGGGTTTCTATAATAAAATCCATTGTTACTGGTAACCGGGTTTTCATAATAAAACTACCGGAAATTTGACATCAGATTACTGTAGTTTCAGTCGGCCATAAAGCAAACCATCTGAAAACATTTGAACAATGACGAGTCTTATCGATTAATTTTGAAGTTTTCAACGAAAAAAACCCAAAATTTAATTTTCAAAATCAGCTAGATTCTAGCATATTCCCTTGAAAACCTCCATATTTTATACTTCCTCAAAATCTATTTTTTCCTCATTTCACATGAAATCATTGAAGCGTTGCAGAAAATTTATACGTAACAAATATACATTTTTTTTCCAGTCATCTCACAAATCGAATCATTTTTCACTAATCAAAAACTTCCTGATAATCTGAGAATTGGTTTTCTGGATGCAATTGTTGACGCAATCAAAGAATCCGATATCAAATTGAAGTCTTGGATTTATATTGTGGTTATTATATTCACCTGCTTCCATATCGGATTCACATGTTGTTCATTATATGGTATTTATTCTTGTAAAGTTAAATTCATGAAACCTCTATTGATTGATATATTTGCAAGTCTGGTGAGTCAGAACGAAAAACTACGAAGAAGAAGAATAATCCGGTATTTTCAGATTTTTTTGCTCATGTTTGTTTTTTTCTCACTTTTTATGTACTGGCGATTAAACTCATATGGAACACAGAATGAAAAAGAAACGACAAAACTTCAACTTCGAAATTTTTATGTTGGAGTTGGATTCCTAATTGTTTACGTTTTGTGGGCTGTTATTACATGTATGGCACATCATGATACGATCAAATTAAGAGCTGATTTTATGTATTGGATTGAAGAAGAAAGAATGTCAATGAGAAGTCGGCATAATGTATCAGTTGATAATAGGTGAGCCAATTGAATGAAGCGAGACTTGTAACGAGCTTTAACAATTTTTCGAATGTCGAACACAATTTTTTGGAAAACATACTTCAGAAAACTCTAGTCGTAGTGCCTACTTCATGTTTTAAAAAAATTGGTTATAAAGGCCAGCCCGAGTGGCTCTTTGTGAAAATTAATATAGGAAACTAAAAACACAATATTGTCAAAAAATTGTTTCTAATAATACTTTAATATCCTTCCATTCTGAAAATCAACTTCCTTTTTTCACAAAATCCTACTTTGAGATTACATTGTGAAAACCAAAATATTATTGAAGAATTATCGTCTAGACTTTTCGAAAGCAAAAGTTGTTTGTTTTTTGAATTTGACTTGTTCAGCATAGATAAATTTAAGGGTGTTTTTCTAGGTTTTTGAAACACAACGTTCAGAATTTA
Source organism: Caenorhabditis sp. 38 MB-2015 (assembly GCA_900536415.3). Classification (NCBI taxonomy): domain Eukaryota; kingdom Metazoa; phylum Nematoda; class Chromadorea; order Rhabditida; family Rhabditidae; genus Caenorhabditis; species Caenorhabditis quiockensis. The sequence goes on from LR548928.1 coordinate 181,917, forward strand.
ACCTTTGGTTCCCACCGTTTATTTCACTGACTACGTTGTCCTACAACTTGGTTGCTGAAAAATAGCCTACCCTTTCGTCTTGTTCTAAAAACAAGCCCGATTCGGCATATTTCGGTATAAGGCTATCGTATAAGGCTAGGCCTGAAACGGCGCAAAACTCGTACCGGCATTTTTTTGTGGTTCATTCTAACACTACTTGAAAAGTTCTATCCATGCCATCTTTTAATTTCTCGGGTAACTGTTCAAGAAACGAAATTCACAAAAAATACTGAAACTACAGTAACCCAATAAAGGAAACCTCCAAAACCATTAGCACAATGTTTCGATATTTAAAAAAAGCTCAATTTTTGGTTCCGTTGGTTCCCATATAGTTCTAATTAGTTCATGTTCGGAGAAAGTCATTTTTGACACAATGTCACGCGATAAATGTCATTTCCATAAATTAAATTCCACTTTTCCAGATCTGATCGTTCATCAAAAGGGTCGAAAGCTTCTCGAGCCTCAAAAGGTTCTGCTCGAAGTGCAAAGTCGGAAATAATAACGACACCCGGAAGTGAGAAAAGAACAAAAGGAGAGTATACACAAATTCCAACAAGTCCTTCAGTTTGTCACAAAGTATCAGTGGTCAATGCTCGTTTGTCTGTGCCCTTATGATAAGAAAAAGGGTTCAAATTATGCAATGCAAATCGGCAATTCGATTATTTTCACGAGTCTCTGTTTTGTCAGCTTTTCAACACGAATCTATTCCCAGAAAAAAACAAACAACAAATTCATTTTTCGCATATTTTGCTCATTTAAAATGGAATAAACGTGTATTCGTCGTATGGTTCCTTTTGTTCCCAATTTTCGTATCGTTTCAATGTATATAAATACATATATAAATTGATAATTAGTGCAATGAAGAATTCATATTTTTCTCTCTCAAATGACGTATTATTCAATTCATGTTTCTCTTGAAAAACTAGAGAGAGCGAGAGGAAGAGAGAAAAAAACGTGACATGCCAGGTGATGGCACGAGAGTCATCTTCTATACACTGCTCGGTAAGAGACGCAGACATTCGTCACTGACGCATTTGGTGTGCCACATGAAAAGCGTCAAACATGCCGCATTTTTTTTATTTCCTAAAATTTTGTTATTCAAACCTCGCGCTCTCAACAGTTTATGGTTTTTGAATCTAAAAGTTGTTTTGATGTTTCTGAATGTTAAAATTGAAGAGCTATGCGAAAATGACTACAAATCAATAATTCTAAAAAGATGGAATATCTAATTATGTTTTTGTTGTTGTTTTCTCTTTTTTCTCTTCTGAAAAAGGAAGAGTATTAATACATTTTTATGTATGTATGTATTGAAAGAAAGAGCTACTCGGAGTATTGATCATTTTCCTCATTATTCTTCTTTCTTTTTGAGTAGGAGATGATAAGATCTTTGATTGTCATGAGACTGGGGTCACGTGTCATAGTAATCTTTAAATATAAACATTTCGAATATTATTTTTGTCTACGAGCTCTGTTCAGTGAGTAAGTTTGAAAATTTTGTAATTGAAAAGTATTCGGTTGGACTCTGGACTTTTTAAAAAACATCTCATAGATCCAGATATCGAACACACATGAGGATAGCGCTAACTATTCTTCATAAATGAAAAAGCTCTGCTCCATCTCTATAGCGACCAAAATGCCCTTATCGTTTTTCCTACAAAACATGCTGAACTGAAAACAATTCATGATGCCTTCCCATTTCTAGTAAACACACATTCCGTTTCAATTTTCGCATATTCTAAAAATTCTCACGTAATAGTATTCACTTTTTATATTTTTTATTTCAGTTCACGTTTCTCCCCTAAAGGATAAACGAGCTCCCAAATTTGGCCCCCAAACTGCGCGATGTCGACTAAAGAGCCAGCTGACGGAGGCGGTGTCAAAAATGACGCCGCTGTCGTCAACGAGTCTCTTTCGAAAGCTGAGGGCAGTCCAACACCACCAATAACAGCAACGCCAAACAACTCTGAGAACACCTCACCAACCACTGGAAAAGGTTCCAACCGCCATCGTAGACGATCAACAACGAAAGGCGACGGTGCCAAGAACAACGGTGAATGTGAGCCGACTTCTAGAAATGGAAGTCGACACAATAGTAAGACGCATACCAATAGGAAGGATTGGACCGAAAGAAAGAGTTTGAGTCAAGGTGGAGCGAATGTCAAGAATGGTCAATGCAAAAACGATGATCATAAAAGAACAAGAAGCACTAACTGTGAGTGCAGAAAATATATAATTTTTGTCATGCGTATCAATCAGAAAACTAAATTATATGTTTCCAGCCACCAGTGGAAAACGAAACAACCAACGTGACTCAACTAGAACTCTTTCACAGGCTAGCAATGGCGAAGGCTATGATTACAGCGATGAGTGTAAGTTTATCAATTTTTTTTCGTTATACCGAAGGAAATTTTTCAGACGAGCTCGAAGAACCATTCTCCGACTCGGACGACGAGGATACCCGCCCAAAGAAGCCACAAAAAATGAGTTTGTCAATCGCTCGCGGTCGTATTCGCACACTTTCCGGAACTGTACCAATTGTTGGCTACTCGCCACATTGGGGCGGTCCAACAATGTGTTTGAGCTGCTTGCAGTTCTTCGACCTTCCCGATCAAGTATCTCAATTCACCGATCATTTGCTCAAAGAGCACAAAATCGTCGTGTCTGAAATGAATTTGATCGTCGACCCGAAGCGATACATCGAACACTGGCGACAACGTTTCGCCAAGGAATCAATCGATAAAGTTTTCCCGAAAATCGAACCAGCTGTCGAGGGAGATCGCTATTTTGGCGAGACCGATTACTATTATTTGATGTCGGAGAACATAGCGGAAGATCGAACATTGAGACAAAGATTGGCTATGAGAAGATTGGAAGAAGCATTGTCGTGTCAACAAAGAGAACGGTCAGTAGATTTCTCTCGTTCTCCTCAAATTTGATCTAACTATGATCGATACTTTGTACAATCACCGAGGCGGTTAGATAGTAATGTAGCCTGAGAAGGCTGAAACCCAACATTACGCTAACCATCAGAAGATGAATGTATTGTACAATGTCTGAGTTCATAATTAGTCTTTCTATATTAATGTACTAGCGGGTGTTATTTACATTATCATGTTCTTTTTTCAGCGAAGACACATCATTCCAACTGCAATGCATTTTCTGTCGTTACAATGCTCGTGGAAACCGCTCAAAGATCATTCATCATCTCTACATGATTCATCATTTGAACCTCGGATCTCCTGAAAATCTTGTATTCGTTACTGAATATGTCGAGCATTTGAAAGAGAAACTTCATCGAAACGAATGTATATGTTGTGAGAAGACGTTCCCCGATCGTAATACGCTTATGGATCATATGCGTAAACGTAATCATCGAGAGGTGAACCCGAAAAATCATTATTATGACAAGTTTTATATCATCAACTACTTGGAATTGGGAAAACGATGGTTGGATGTGTTAGCGGAGGACTTTGAGGATACTATGCCAACATTTATCGATTCTGACGACGAGGAAGAAGAGTCAGTCCGAAAAGTAATAATTAAANCTGTCGAGGGAGATCGCTATTTTGGCGAGACCGATTACTATTATTTGATGTCGGAGAACATAGCGGAAGATCGAACATTGAGACAAAGATTGGCTATGAGAAGATTGGAAGAAGCATTGTCGTGTCAACAAAGAGAACGGTCAGTAGATTTCTCTCGTTCTCCTCAAATTTGATCTAACTATGATCGATACTTTGTACAATCACCGAGGCGGTTAGATAGTAATGTAGCCTGAGAAGGCTGAAACCCAACATTACGCTAACCATCAGAAGATGAATGTATTGTACAATGTCTGAGTTCATAATTAGTCTTTCTATATTAATGTACTAGCGGGTGTTATTTACATTATCATGTTCTTTTTTCAGCGAAGACACATCATTCCAACTGCAATGCATTTTCTGTCGTTACAATGCTCGTGGAAACCGCTCAAAGATCATTCATCATCTCTACATGATTCATCATTTGAACCTCGGATCTCCTGAAAATCTTGTATTCGTTACTGAATATGTCGAGCATTTGAAAGAGAAACTTCATCGAAACGAATGTATATGTTGTGAGAAGACGTTCCCCGATCGTAATACGCTTATGGATCATATGCGTAAACGTAATCATCGAGAGGTGAACCCGAAAAATCATTATTATGACAAGTTTTATATCATCAACTACTTGGAATTGGGAAAACGATGGTTGGATGTGTTAGCGGAGGACTTTGAGGATACTATGCCAACATTTATCGATTCTGACGACGAGGAAGAAGAGTCAGTCCGAAAAGTAATAATTAAATACAATAATTTTCAATTTTCAGCCAAGAATGGTGTGAATGGCAAGAGGATAATATTGATGCTGATGATACTCGAGTCGTGTGTCTTATTTGTGAGAAAAGTGAAGAGGATGGAGAATCTCTTTTAGATCATATGAAGGTCCGTGAATCTAATTTCTCTTTTCTAAATATAAGTGGAAATTTTACAGACAGCTCATGAGTTTGACCTTGTCAAAAATATCGAGAAAAACAAGTTGAACAATTATCAACGCTCGAAATTGATCAACTTCATCAGAAAGCAAAACTACAACGCCAACTGTTGGGTTTGTAAAAGAGAAGATTTCGAGAACCCACTCGCTCTTCAAAAGCACATTTTGGAGCACAAGCCAATTGATGTAAGTTATTGTAAATTTAAAAAAACGCCAATTAAATTCTTCAGGAACTTCCGGAATCTTCAATCTGGGATAACGAGGAGAATTTGGTTCCAATCTTCGGAAACGACCATTTCTTGTGGATGTTAGAATCGATTTTGGAAGACATTGAAGATTTGAGTGATTCAGAGGATGTTGAAGACGCGACGAAGAAATTGTCGAAACTTGTGGTTGAAAGCAAGAAGAATACTGTTGAAGGAGTAAGATTATACTATCGAACCATGAAATATAGATATTTTTCTAGGTTATCGCCGAAGATCTTCCAGACCTTCACGAACTCAACGACGATGATTTGAACGAATTGATGTAAACTTGTCCCCTCTCCTTCTCATCATTTTTCTTTAATGCCCTTATTCTTGTTCATGCCAACTTCTTTCCCTATACTATTATTTTCCTAGGTTAATCTATTTCAATCAACTATCTTAATCCTTTTTTCCATAACATAGTTGTGCTTTTGACTTCAGCGGTGAACTATTCTTAGTTTTGAAGCCGGAAGTGTCTGCAAGTTGCACATTGTTTTTCCTTGTTTGTTATTATTTTCCACGTTGTTTTGTGAGTATGTCCTTTTTCTTTCTGAATAATTGTCGACTACTGTAGATTGAGTGCAGTCCTCAATTTCTTCAACTTTTCCCTTTTTTAGACCGGACATCAATTTTGTTGAATGAGAAATAAAGTTTTGTAGGTAACACTTTGTGTGATAATAAAACAAAGTGCTACGGATGAATTACTGGATTTATTAATCGTTTTCTTCCAATTAAAATCAGAACAAGGAGTTTTGAAGACTTGACTATGAGTGAGGCTCTCTTTGTTTGATCCTTAACACGATACTATACTTCTTGCGTTGTGTGGAGAAAATAGTATGCCAAAATCGAGTATTTAGAAATCAAAAGTAAGAAAAGGACCCTGGTTTAAAACGTTTATCGAAATACAACTACCAGTTGAAACTAAATCTAATTTATATAACTGAGAAAACGATTCGTGTTATACAAACTATAATTCGAATGTGAAATTAAACAAACTATTCTCCTAACAAACATACTAATAACACAAATTTGAATTCCCTCTATTTTCACTTTGTCTCAATGGGGCGCACATACTTCTCTCATTTTATTTTTTTTTTGGAAATTTGGACTTTTGTTTCACTTTCAAAGAAAAATATGCGATGTCGGCGAGATTCCTAAGAGTTTTTCAGTTTTCAAATGTTCTCAGAGGTTAATTAAATTTGTTACAGCAAATTTGACAATTTTTTTTTAGATTCTACAAGATGTCAAGTGCGAATTTTAAGAAATTATGCAGCAGAAGGAAAGCGAGGAAAAAGAAAATTTGTTGAAGCGGCGATTGTAAAGTCGAATAAAAGCAAAAAAGAAATTGTGGATGTTTGGAAGAAAATGAATGCAGGGTGAGTTATTTTCGAAAGTTCAAGACGTTTTTGTTAAAAATGAGAAAAACGAAATCGATCGCGATATCATTCAAAAAACTGGATTTTCTTCCAGCGAACTTGCCGCCGCTCTAAAAACTGATTATGATGAAGTCGTAGAAATTCTTGAAAATTTGGACAAGCGAAATGTGACTGCCATTGTGAACGAATCTCCACTCGACGATAACAGTATTCTAACGGTACAGCTAGCGAAAATCAATAATTCTCATGAAGTTTCCAGGCAGTAGCGGCATTCAATTTCAAGCCAAGATTCATCAATGCACCTTCGAAAAAAGTGGAGAAAGAAGATGATGATTTAAGACCACAGTGAGCCCTTCTATTTTTGTATTGACGTTTCATTGTTCTATAGACCACCACCATCAGAATCGTCGAAATCAAAACGACCTCCTATTGTGACAATAATGGGACACGTTGATCATGGAAAAACAACACTTCTTGACGCGCTTCGGAATTCCCAAATTGCTGCTGGGGAATTTGGCGGAATCACACAACACATTGGAGCGTTTTCGGTCGATTTGGGGAAAAAAGGACAGAAAGTTACGTTTCTGGATACTCCGGGGCATGCTGCATTCGGATCGATGAGAGCTCGAGGAGCAAAAGGAGCAGATATTGTAGTATTGGTAGTGGCGGCTGATGATGGAGTCAAAGAACAAACTATTCAGAGTATACAGTGAGTTTTCCTAGATTTACAACGAACATTTCTAATAGTAAAAATTCAAGAAAAAACGAAAAATACATTTAGAACTAGTTAGAAAACTTTTGCATCAAAGATTATAAAGTCTTTAAAAATTAGATATTTCCCAGAAATTGAAAAATAATAAACCGTCAAATCTCTGACACTTTCTTGATATTTTCAGCTTGAACATTTAAAATTAGAACAACAATAATCAAGAACGAAGAAAAACCCTAAAAGATGTATTTTTCACTGAACGTCTCGAATAAAAGGTTGAATCTTCAAAAACTAGAAATTAAAGAAAAATAGCGGAGGTAACTGAAAAAAAGATTTCACGTAAATATTGTTTTATTGTTTATTTCGTCAAGATTTTTCATTTCTTCGTTTCCTAACCAAACTAGTAAGGCTCGCTAGAAAAACTGAAAGGTTTTCATATGAACTGAAAAGTTAAATCAGAATACTCATTTCCTGAAAAAAATCCTATGGTGTATCAAATTTCCATTATACTCAATTTTTATATATCGTTCAAGTGTTTATTTTTTTTTCAATGCGTAGTTCGAGGCAAAAATCGAGAGTTAGTGATTGAAATTTACAAAAATTAAATTCAGTATGTTGATCAACGTCCAAAAATCTATCGGATTATAAAAATTTTATTTAAACCCTCCATTTTTTTCGCAACCTTCCGTTGTTAGAACATATAAATCACTTTGAAAAGGTATTGCATTCTCAAATGATTCCTTTCTAAATCATTTTTTAAAGATTTGCCCGATCTGCCAATGTTCCACTTGTTGTTGCTGTTAACAAGATTGACAAGCCGAATGCCGACCCAGTAGGTTTTATTCCAAATCCCAACTGAAAATCTTTGTTTTTGTAGATGCGTGCAATGAGATCTCTGTTAGAACATGATGTTGTTGTGGAACAGCTGGGCGGAGATGTTCAATGTATTCATGTATCAGCACTTCAATCTCGTAATCTTCCCGCTCTACAAGATGCTCTTCTATTACAAGCTGATTTGGCAGATTTGAAATCTACGAAAGAGGGAAAAGTTGAAGCGGTAATTATTGAATCGTCTGTTGTTCATGGTGAGAAAACTAAAATGAACAATCAAAAGACAAAAAAAAATGATAATTTCAGGAATTGGCAAAGTTTGCACATTGATCGTTTCGAGAGGAACATTGAAAAAAGGCTGCGTTCTAGTGGCGGGAAATGCTTGGTGTCGGGTCAAAACTATGCAAGATGAGCATGGCAAAAATGTTGTGACGGCTCTGCCATCTCAGCCTGTACGGGTATCTGGTTGGCGCGATGATTTGCCTACTCCTGGTGATGTTGTGCTCGAGGCCAGCACTGTTGATCGAGCACAAAAAGCGGTGAACTTTCGAATAGCAAAAGACATGAAAGAGAAAGCGAATCGAGATTGGGAAGAAACACAGGAACAGCGAGAAAAAGATCGGGAAGTATATCTGAATAATCGACAGTTTTTACTGAATCGAGGACAACGATTCGGCTCGACACTTCGGCATGTTGTACACAAAAATCAGAGAATCGAAAAAGATCAAGATGACACACATCCAAAGTTTCGAATTATTGTAAGTTTAAAAATAGAAAAACAATAATATATGGTCACTGACAAGGGAGGTTCGCGAGCTATTACTTTCAACTTTTTCTCAAAATTTGCATACTTATTAAGTTCGGCCTCCTGATCATCATGCTATATTTTTTATCCGCCGGAAAGTTTTGTGAAGAAAGTTATGAAAGATCAACGTTTTTTCATGACCATTTTCGAAGGAAAAAATGAGGCATTTACCTTTGAAAAATGAGCACGTGAATACAAAATCATTTATTTACTGTTCTGTTATTATTTTATAACAGATATAAACTGTAATGGGAAAATGTTAAAAAATTCATAACATTTTTCACAAAAATTTCCGGCGGATAAAAATTATACCATGATGATCAGGAGGTCAAACTCTATAAGTGTACAAGTTTTGAGACAAAATTGAAAGTAACAGTTCGCGAACCTCCCTTGTGAGAAAATATTGATTTCTCATAAAATTATTTATTATGGATCGAAAAAACAAAACATTATTGTTTCACGTGTAGAAGCTCAAAATTTTCAACAACTTATAATTTCAAAAAAAAAGTCTAATTTTTTTCAAAAATTTTCGCGAAACTTCCGAACACAGTTTCACGGTAAATTCAAAATTATCGCATTGAGTTTACTTATTTATTTTTTTATTCTGAGCTTACTTTTGAAAAAAAGTACCCTGTAACTAAATATTTTCAAAGTGAAGTTTTTGTACCATTCAGAACATTTTGAACCTGATATCCAGTGAAGTTAAAAATTATCACTGAAACTTGTTCAGCGTTTCTGTAGTTCCCTCAGAAAATTAACGTTTATCGCTATCTGTAACATAACTTTAATTTGATGGAATAACTTTTTTTTTAACATTTTTGTTCATTTCTAGCTCCGCACAGATGTTGAAGGGACTCTTGAAGCGATTCTCGAAATCCTAGCAACCTACAAATCGGAAATGTGTTCACTCCAAGTCGTTGATTTTGAAGTTGGTCCTCCAACTGAGAAAGATGTTGACTTGGCGAAAGAGACAGGTGCAACAATCTACGCATTCAATTTGGCTATTTCGAGTCAAATTCGGCAAAAAATCGAAGCCGCCGGATGCCAAATTGATCAGTTCAATGTAATTTATCGATTGGTTGAATCGCTGAAATCTGAAATCGAATCAAGATTACCGAAGTTAGAAGAATTGGTGCTAGTAGGAGAAGGACATGTTCTTAAGGAGTTTATGATTTCTGATCGTGGCCGAAAACGTCAACCAATTGCTGGAACATTGGTCGAGTGGGGAAATTTCGAGAAAAGTTGCCATTATAAGTTCACTCGTAAAGGAGAGGTTATCTATGAAGGAAGTTTGGAGACGATGAAAGCTGGAATTGAAGTTGTAACAAGTGCAAAAACCAACACTGAGGCAGGTTTTCACCCAAAATAGACCTGGAAAGTGATTTTTACATCTTTTTACAGGTTGGCCTCTGTTTATCAGACAAGAATATCCGATTCAAAGAAGACGATCAAGTTGAAGCATATGAAAAGAAACAGAAATGTCAACAAATTGACTGGTATCCTCCTGGATTCTGAATTTCATAGAATTTCGAATCGAACTTAGGTTATTTATTAATAGGAAGTTTGAGCTTTAGGTAGATCTTTATTGTTTTTGTTGATAAATTTGTTTTTTTTAATGATTGAGTGTCTTCACATCGTCGAAAAGTTTCTTAGAACTTTAAAACCAATATCTGTATTCATTGTTCCACGGATTTAACATTTTGAACCGATTTCAGATATGAAAAATGCAAAAAAGTGTTCAAGACAGATGTGTTGAACTATGTTTTGGGTTTTTCCAACGAATTGGAGTAAGTTTCAATACTAATGAATATTTTTCTCAATAACAATTTAATTTTTCAGTATACGAAAACAGCGAATTGTTTATTAGATGAAGCCGAAACTTTGTCGAAGCTAGAATATCGCAAAATTCGGGTCAATGATTCTGGTGACGGGAAAGAACAATTTGTTGTAAGTTTCAACGATCGGGTACATGACAAAACGTTGGAGGAGATTATCGAATTATTTATTCATGATGGACGGTTTGATGTGAGTCGAGATATGTTGCAATTTGGAGAAGAGTTGAGACATCTTACAAATCGATATACGACTATGACTTCACAACCAAATATGGCGATAAGGTACGGTATTTAATTCCCAAATTGTCTTTTAAGCTGCAACACCTAAAAACATAAATGATACATCTTTTCAATTTCCTCATATTTCAGTACAAATCATCATCGCTTGTACGGTCGTCCATCACATTCTCGACATTCCCAACCAATGATGTATGTTCCGAATTCTCCGAACAATTTAGCTGCTCGTTCAAATACCAACTTTTCTTCGTATACAATTCAACAATCAGCGCAAGCGCGAGCTCAATTAGAATACCAAATGATAAATCAGCAGGCTGAAGTTCGATATAGACAACAACAAGCTGAAATTCATCAACATCAACAGCAACAACAAGCAAAGCAGGTTATAGTTGCAAATAATACTCAGAACATTGGATCGTCTTCGGCTCAGACATTACAAGAACAAGCGGCTACGACTTCGTCTTCTCAACAAAATCAGGCAAATGATGAATCTTTCGATCGCCATGGAGCTTCGAAAAGGAAGACACATCATCCTCAAAGTTTGAATACAATGGCAAAGGAACACTTGATCGATCCACTTGTTGGAATTATTAATGAGAAACCATGGGAATCGGTTTCAGATGTAAGTTTAAAACCAAGTTCAAGTTCTAAATGATAGTTTTCAGATTAATCTAGATGACACATCTATCTTCCAAAGTCTCGATTGCATAGGAAAAGATGTATGTTTATCTGGAACAACTTTAAAATTATTGTTCCTCGTTTCCAGTTCTTGGCCACATTCGATTTTCAACATAACGATTATCCACAATATCCGCTCGATACATTTGAAAATGGGAATTTGATTCCGATTGATCATGAAGTTGTGATTGGTAATGATGTGGCGGAAGAAGTTGTCATTGGCTCGGAACATAATTTGAGTATTGAGCAAGGTCCGCCGGTTTTGAGCCCAATACAAAAAATGGAAGTTGATAATTCACATGCGCCAACAGATCGAGTAGCTAAAAAGAAAGACAGAGAGAAGGAACGGTGAGTTTAGGTTTAGCTTTTAATTGAGATCTTGTCAGAATTCGAGCATCGGCATCGTCTTTTGAGACTGATTCAAAATTGAACAGAATCTGAAAAAACAGGCAATGCTCTAAGCTGGCTTGATTTGAGAAAATGAGTTTAATCCACCTTGGCTCTGGTTTTAAAAAAATTGATAGTATTTGGTGGGATTATGTAAGAATCAATTCAATTTTAGAGAGAAAAAAGAAGAGAGAAATCGAAGTCAAGACTATCTGAAGCACGCGAGAACTCCGATTGGAAAACCCGATTTTTACAGAGATGGATCTCCGAAGCGCAAAGAGTCATCTTCCTCGACAAATTTGGACAGAAAACAGAGAGAAAGAGAAATAGACAACAGAGACGATCGACGAAGATCACGGAATCATGAAGGAACTCCTTCTTCATCTTCTCGTCGATCACATTCACCACAAAGAAGAAATGACATCAAACCTGCTCCTCGAAACAATCGAGGAGAATCGACGAATTCAAACAGTCGAAAAGATGCCAACAAAAGAAGAGATCGAGAAGATCGAAAAACTACGCCTACACCCAGTGCAACAAAAAAGAGACCATATGTAAATAATAGAAAAAAATAATTCCATACAGAATCTTTTTTTCAGCCATCTGAGGAACGCGCATCGTCTTCAAGTTCTCGCAACGAACCGCCATCGGCGAAAAAAAGTGATAAAGTTGAGAAGCCATCGAATAGTAACAACAGAAAGTCAATGGAAGCTCCGCCTAATCCACCGAAACGAGTGGCTTCTCCTCAAGTTGTGATTGAGAAAATACCAGAGAAAAACCCAAAGAATAAAATGGCATCAAATTTGTTCAATAAGTTGAGATTGGCAAAGGTAGGTATTATTTGAATACATAAAATAATTTTCACGATGAAAACGCCGAAAAAGCTTTTCTAGATTGAATATTTTTTACTCTTTAACTACATATTTAAAAAAATCATTACAGAACTCGGAGCAACCTCCTCCGACTGCGTCGCCAAAAGTTGATGTTATTGGTGATATTGATAGACAAATGGATCAATTTGATAAAAAGTAAGCTTCAATATCACCATTATTTCATATCAAAATTTCACAATTATAGAACTCCTGATGAGTTGCAAGCAAAAAAGAGTTATAAAATCCCGAAAAAATCGGCAATATCTGCTAGTGCTCCATCACCAAGTAGACCGGCTGCATCGACACCATCGTCAACGCCTATACATAAATCACCAGCTATGACACCAAGAATGACCCCTCCTTCGACTGAAGTTAATGTGAAAAAGGAAAAAATACCGGCTGTACCAGCTCGCAATATTTCAACTGAGGCAATGTGCGAAGGTGATCCAGATAGAGAATTGTGTATTAATTTTATTGAACCCAAAATGTCTGTACATCGATTGACTGCCCTTTTAGTGAACGTCAACAATAAATATGTGGAAAAACAGAAATCTAGAATCACCGACGATGATCTTTCTCGATCACCAACACCAGAACCAACAAAAGACGAAATGGAAAAGAAGGTTTTTGAGGAGGAAAAAGTGCCAACAGTCAATACTCATCCCAAAAGCGTCGCTTATGCTCCACAAAAAGGCGCTATTTTCGCAAAAGTCATGGCATCTAGAGTAAGTTCAACTTCACTCTAATCAGTCAGAAACTCGATAAATTCATTTTTGAAATTTTTGACCTTGCATGATGTCGTTTACCGTGTCCAGAAACAGAAAATGATAAATATGATTCTTGCCGGTTTCGATGTTTAACACCCTAATTTCAGTTTTGAGGATTACATTGAAAAACCAAACATTTAACAATATCAAATATCGTAAAGTCAGCCTTCAAATTATTCTAGTTAAACACGAAATTCAAATTTTCCAGAATATGACGGCTTATTCTGATGATGAAGATGACGACGATAATGAAGAGGATGATCACGATATTTCACCTGCTGAAACATCACCAATCGATCAAGAAACTTCTCAAAATATCCGAAAAACTATCGATCTTTCCAAAGCATCTGATGTACTCGATAAATTACACCAAGTCTACGATTGATAAGAAAGTTTTTGTATTCATCTGAAAAGCAGGAAAATGTAGCTTTTCAGGTAACTCTATTGATTTTATGCATTTTCTTCACTCGGTGTTATAGTATTTTATAGTTTTATTCGCTATCCATTCTTGTGTTTAGTTTGGTTCCTTCTATTTATTTACTTTCCATATCCCCTATTTTCCCGTTTCGAAACATTCCCGAGTTCAATTTCTTTCTTTCTGTGATTTAATCATGATCCTCTTTTTTTTCTTCTTCACTTTTTTGTACTTTTCTTTTTTATTTTATTACAGAATGCATAATAGTTTGTTTTACCCGGCTTAGTTGATTTTTTTTTGAAGAGTTTGTACCAACCCATTACTTATATTTCATTTCAAGTTCATTTGAAAGTGAAAATTTCTTTCCAGATTTTCCGGTTTCAGAGTTTACGAAACTTTTCGGAGTTTGCACCGAATTTGGCATCAACCTCAACAAAAAGTTGGTCGGTTTTGGTGGTACATCCAAAGGTAAATTGATATCTCAGTCAAACGAATAAAAATAGATATTTGAAGGTGCGATGGGGATCTGGATCAGCGTCAGTTTTGAAAAATGCAGAACGACAACTAGAAGAAGCAGTATCACTAGTTAATAATTTATCGAATATGATTGCAGTTGAGTAAGTATTTTCTACTGTGGAAAACTCTATGAATGTTAATTGTGGGCGGGATTTCATAATTTGTTTTTAAGCTTCAAAAAACTCAATTCATTTCTGAAATTATACGCTCCGTTCAGAATTCATAAATTCTAATTGCTTTCTGGTCCGAAAAAACATGTGAAAAAATTTCAGCAGCCTTATATTACCGGTCGATTATAATACCAAACGAAAATCAATATGGGCAACTGGAAATTTGGATAAACTGGTTGAAAAACGGGAAAGTGCAAGAGCAACTGCTCTTATGGTAAATGTTGATGTTCTCAGTCCAATGCAACAAGAAGAACTTTTCAATATCTTCGAAGTTCCGATTTTTGATAGGTACAATGTGGTCTTGAACATTTTTAAAGGTCAGTTGGATTATTAACTGAAACAACAGGTTATTTCGAAATTTAGAGTATGCTATGACAGAAGAAGCGCGACTTCAAATTGCATTAGCTGAGTTACCTTATATCAGGTGAGTTTAAGTATTGCCGGCAGAGTGGTCAATAATAAGCTCGAACAGGGTCGATATAGATCACATAAATAGAGCCTAGAGTGGTCGAACAGGGCCAACACTCGTATAAAAGTCGCCAAGTACTATTCAACATTTTTTCTTCCAGAAGTCGAATTCAAGCTCTGAATTCAAAACGAATGTCAGCAAAATCGGAGATTCTTCATGTTGCACCACAATATGTGGAATTTGACGGAGATCTATCTGAAACTCTACGGAAACGTGAACAAGAACTCCGAAAACAACTGAGAGAATTGAGCCCAGAACCAGAACATTTTGGAAGTGATACAGCTACAGTTGCTGTTGTTGGATATACGAATGCCGGCAAAACTAGTCTAGTCAAAAAATTGACTGGTTCGAATAGTTTAGACCCAAAAGATAGATTATTCGCAACATTGGATACTACTAGACACTTCGCAATGTTAGCTGATACAATTTTTTTTAAAACCACGTTAAAATGTTTCAGATTACCATCGGGAAGAAAAGTAGTGTTTGCCGACACTATCGGATTTTTGAGTGACTTACCTATTCATTTGATTTCCGCATTCGAAGCCACTTTGGCTCATGTAAAGTTTGCCGACGTGATAATTCATCTTCGTGACATTTCAAATCCTGACTGGAAAGCACAAGAAGAGGATGTTGTGAATACTCTCAAATCGATTGGAGTTGAAGAAAGTTCGATACAACAAAAAATGATAACCGTGGATAATAAGGTAGTTTGGAGATAATCATATTTGAAACCTAACCTTGTTTTTTTCAGATTGATAAATGCTCCGAAGCCCTTCCTGATGATTCGATGCATATTTCGTGTAAGTCTGGAGAGGGATTCGACGACCTTATCAGAAACATCGATGAAAAAGTGATTCAAATGACAAAATGCAAAAGAATCAGAATAAAATTAGATGTTAGATCTCCGATTATTGAATGGTTATATAGGTGAGTAGTTTTTTGGAAATTCTGCTATACGACATAGTTTATCAATATTTTAATAATTTGTTTTGCAGAAATCAATTCGTTATAAACGAACCCTCGGCCGATGGAAATGTGCTCATCTTTGATGTTGTTATGAACGAATCGGAAATTGGAAAATTGAAGAAACAGTTTTCTAACTTGAAAAAGAAAAATTAAATTTATATATTCTTTGTTTTTTTTTTAAATGTTCCATTGGTTTCTCGAACCATCACATATATCTTACGTTTTTTTTTCAACTATTTTCTCTTATATCGTCTTATAGATGGCTGGAAATGTGAAAATAGCTATGAGACATTTGCCAAAATATATGACAGAGTCGGAGCTTCTGGGAATAATTGGCGAATTTCCGAAAGAGGTTTTGTCGTACTATTTTGTCCCAGCTGATTTATCGTGAGTTATTCTCATTTTAAACCACATTAAAACATCTGAATTTTGGTTTTTGTTTTAGGTTTGAGCCATTGGCTTTTTCCACCATGTACATTGTATTTTCATCATTCTGTGATTCGTTGTTTGAGTTTGAAAAACGGTTTGAGAATTATATTTTTGTGGATTCAAAGGTGAGATTCAGAACTTTGAACTAGACCAAAGTTTGCAAATTCGAAATGAATGTCTGCTTTTTTCAAGCGATGTCCTGCTCCAACAAGTTGTATTTTTTACTAATGCTGTTTTACAGGGATTCGACTCGATGTGTAACATTGAATTGACAGTTAATCAAGGTCACGCGAAATGTGACAGAGAAGAATTGAAAAAAGATTCGAAATGTGGAAAAATAACGGAAGAATCGTATTTCAAAAAGTTCATGAAGAAATTGGCTGAAGCTGAAAATACACCAATCATCACTTTAGAACAACAAATTTTACGGCTTGGAAGAGGCGATGATGCCAAAACTCGTGAGTTTTTGAATAGTAATCATATTAAAATAATGACATGTTTATTTTGTAGAATTGGAAAAATTGGACACTCCTCTTGTTAAATATATATACAATGAGCAGATCGAAAAACAACAAGCTAGTTTGTACCGAAAAGCTCAAAGAGATGCGAAAAGATCGGCGAGAGTTGAAGTTGCTTCGAGTAGTTCTGCTGGAAATGAAGGAGCACCCGGTCAATCGAGAAGAAGAGTTGTTGAACATGGAGGAAGAAATGAGGAAAAGAAAGGAGAAGAAAAGGTTAAAGAAAAGAAAAAGAGGCCTATGGATCCGGCGAAATTGGAAAAAGTAAGTTTAACGTCAAGTCAGACTCGGTCCAATTCATAGTTGTTCTCGATGTACATATAAAATAGTAGTTTTGTTTTTCAGAAACGGGAGCGCGACGCAATTCGAAAACAGAAATTCTTGGAGAAAAAATGGCTAGCCGATCATGGTATCAAAGCAACCGCTCCAGAAACTCTCAAAGAGATGGTCAGTTCAATATTTTTCTTTTTTGAATTCAAGAAATATTTCCAGCGAGAAACAAAGAAAAAAGAGTATCCGAAATCATCTCGTAACTATCGCGGAATGAGAGAAGCTCCCAAATTGGGTGATCATGTTGGAGAGGATTGGATCAAGAAACTGACGGACCCAAAGTCTAATCTAAAAAGAGCTGAAAATAATTGTTGAATAAATATGATTGTTAATTTTCTGCGAACCGATATATTAAAATGGGAATTCGTAGAAAACCCTGATATTTTTGCCCGAAGTTTCCAGACCTATTACAGAAAAGAATTTCAGTTTTTTATTGGTAGTTCAGTGCGGGAGAGAATGGTGAGTTCAACAAATTAAAAGGTTGAGCATTACGGGATTTTCAGCCATTTGTTGGATTGGAGATCAAATGTCAGTTGGCTGGAATTACAGATTTGAGACCGAATGAGCCGGAGAGTTTTAGATTTCATTTGAAACTGAAATGCACTAATTGTGGAGAGGCTGGGGACAGGTGGCAATATGTAGTACAGAATGTTAGTTATTTGGATTCATTAAAATAGAATTTTTAACATTCTTCGAATAATTATTTCGAGGCTGAGAAATTGCTCAGAATCTTTGCTCTGAAAATGAAATTTTGAAAGTTTTTAAAAAGAAATTTTCTGAATTTTTTGTCGATAATTGACTTTTTGATAGCAAAATGTTTTGTCTTTCAATTCAAATTTTTTTCCTAAAATCATGCCCGTAATCTCCCAATTATTCAAACTAATCTACAAAACGCTATATTCAGGAGCTTCAAGAGATTCCTGGTAGTCGTGGAGAAGCCAACATCGTTGAAAAATGTAAATTGTGTGGAAGATCGAACACTCTGAGTTAGGTTCCACAAATTTTGAAACAATTCAAAAAGTAACTTCATTTTCAGCGATACTTCCGGAGACTTTCAAAAGTTATAAAATTGAGAATAATGAGAAATGGCAATTTCTGGTGGTCTTTGATTGTCGCGGCATTGAACCAGTTGATTTTGATCCTAGGGTGAGTTATAAGAATGATGATATGTAACTTTAGCTGTTTTCAGAACGATTGGTTGGCAACTGGAGCAGAATCGAATACAGCTTTCGAAGATATTGATTTGACCGATAAATCATGGGCGGATTACGACGAGAAGGCTTCAGAATCGGTGGAAATCCAGGATTTTGAAAGTAAATTCACTCATGTCAAAGATTTGAAAAAGTTGAAATGAAATGAAAGTTCATGATAATCAATAGTAAAGATATTGTTTTCTTGTTGAAAATGCCGATTTCATCGAAAATCCAAATTGAAAACACGTGAAGACAAAAAGAAATGATTGAACAGTTATCTGGAATAAAGCGTTGAAATTCTGAAATTCAATCAGAACTAGTACCTGAACGGCAGCGATTTCTCTGTCCGTTTCTTGGGGTAACCAGTCGATATAAGGATGTGTGAAATGAACAACTCGTAAACAATATTCTTCGTGAGAAGAAAACCAGTGACAATGTCGGGTTATCATATGAGGCACGGTATTGCGATTGAACCAACAGAAGATGCCGAAACTTGTTGTGGCATTTAGTAATACACTGAATCCGGCACCGATTATGTTGATTCCACGAGTTGTGGAACCGTGACATTTTGTACGCCAAGTTACGATTCCTGGAATTAGGCCGTCAGAGAATCTACGAAAAAAAATTTTCAGATTTTTAAAGTTGAGTTTTTCCGGAAAAATTTCGAATATATTTTCTTGATTTTTCTTATGAAGGTTTTCGTTCGAAGAATTTTAAAACAAAGGTCACGTTTTTTTTCCTTCGAGTTCAACTCTGCAAATTCAATTTGCTGACATATTTGAGAACTTGAACTTACGTCGACCAGAATTTCAAGAATTCGTATAACAATAATAATTAGAAGAGGTTAGAAGGCTAAGTCGAAAATTAAAATTATTTTAGTTATCAGTGGAACCACTGTGTTTTGAAAATGAGTGAATTATAATCAGATCTACATTGAAACATGTGGACTTTCTGGTCAACTCCCGAGACTTTAATTTCTCAAACTGAAACAGAATCTGTAAAATAAGATCAAAACTGTAGTTTTTTTTCATTATTTCTGAATTGGGTCCGACTAAAAAACTTATAAGAGGTTGAATAACTCGATTTATTTCTCGACTTCCTTTCAAATCAAAACTTTAAAATCCCTGTTCCCACATCTCAATCTTCTTTCTCCCACAATGCGCGATTTCTGCTCAACCGATTACGTAACCTGCTCAATCTGTCAATTATCTCAAAACCAACAATTATAAGAGGGTGCACCTTTTCTAATCCACACCATTGTGTTTTTTCTACTTCACCACACACCAACTGTTCTTTGCCTTCTGTGCATTTTTATAAGCATTACCTTGTAACAATGAAAATAATCCGATGGCAAGTGGTAAGTAGAGAAAAAAGAATGTGCAACAATACCTGAAAATTAATTTATTTGATTTTGAGAATTCAACATCTCGCGTTTTACCTCAAATGAAAAATGCTGGCGAAAACGATGAGAATTGATATGACAACTTGATAATGATAGGAATAAAGACGGATTCTAAAAACTGATAGATTTGAGAGACCAAGTTTCTTCGAAAAAAAAAACTAACTTGGTTTCAATTGCACTGTAGAATGTGAGCAATAAACAAATGAATAAATATATACCGGAGAGAATTGTCAAAGTAACAGAGGTGAAAAATCGAATACTCTCTCCATCATTCGGTTGCCAACCAAGTTTCTCGAGAATCGAGAGCTGGATATTTCCCAGAAGATCATTGCAAGAGTTCACCATCGAGATGGTACGGTATTTTAGACCATGACAGATTCCGTCTTTTATCGTTTCAGCGGAGTCTGAAAAGGGATTTTTTAGTAGAAATGTGTTGGATTTAGGGCTCACATTTAAATTCACCAATACAGTAAGATTCTATTAGAGATGAGAAAAAGAAGATGATTCCTAATATTGAGCATGTTAGTTGAAGGTAGAAATCACATCTGGAAAATAGGTTTTTAGAGGTCAAAAACTAAACTCAAAATGCGCTTGAACCGCCTTATAACAGCGGACTCTTTCAATTTTTCAACTTTTTGGATAAAAAGTCTTGTTGGAAGTCATTTGTGAAATGGAAGTTGTAAAATTAGAAATTCTTCTACAGAGTTTGTCACATTCTTCCTTTTTGAGCATTTTTTGTTGGAATAGTCAAAAAGCCAGAGACTTCAAAATTTAGAACATATTCTGGGTGAAGCTCTTATCTGTTTTAAAAACTATCAATCTGATCCCGAAAACATTTCTCACTCACCTATTTGGATACCTCAAAAATATAGCATGAAATGAAGTAACCAAACCGAATGCTGCATTGATAAATGGAAAATATAAGAAAAACAAAGGAGAACAATATGCGACATGAACTCCGCCACAAAGAAATTCAAACTGAAAAAAAAAACATTTTTTTACTCCAGTTTTCCGGCCTCCGGAAAAAGTAAACTCACAAAAGCGATAATAGCCAATAATGGATATAAACTCCATTTTGGACCGGTCGATGCCATGCCCTTTTTCTAACTGTCTGTAACAACAAAAAAGAACAACTCAAATAGAAAAAAAACGACTAACGAGCTTCCTGGAACGAAGAGTTCAAGAAAAAAGAATTTAGAGGAAAAAAGAGAAGGATTTTTGGAAGGGAAGGGAGAAGAAGGAAAAGATAGAGGAAAATTAGATTTAGACACATCATCAGATGATCATTTTTGTCGTGTCACATGAAAAATTGCCAACAATATTCCGGCTATAGTAGTTGGAAATTGTGGCTTGATTTTTGGACAAACAACATCTGGAAAATGTTTGAAAATGGTTTTGAGTTTCAGAGTGAAGTTTAAGAATGCAGAAGTCCTAGTCACCTGAACCAGACCCAAGTTCGAAAATCGGACTGGGTCTTATGTTTATGAATCGAGACATAAAACCGAAAATGTTTCAAACTCAAAGTTTTTCAAAAATTCGATGCAGGTGAATTCAATGAGAATAGTTGTACGGGGACTTAAATGACCTTCTATATCGTATGTTGGAGGCCCAAAGAGTCTCAGAAGTGTAGACTAAAAATTTAGATTTTCAATTTTCAAAGCTTACCGATAATTGGAAGCCTCTAGAAATTTTTTGAAATTTCACACCTTTTCAGAAAAAATAGTATAAAAATAATATTGAAATGTTCTACCAACCCAGACGGTCAAGGTGTCACAAAAAACATTAGAAAAAATCCTCAAGACCATATTCTTCCAAGTTTTCATTTTTGCAAATAACGATTCACAAAAATTGGAGCACATTGTCTATTTTTTGAGCACTATTGTGTGAAGTATTAGGCTAAAAACCATTTATATATATTTTTTTTAGTTCAATGAATTACATCCTGGTCAATGAATATAATGCTTTGCTCGGTACAATTAGTTCTATGATTTCAGTTCCTCAAACTGTTGTCCAAATTCAACAAATCTCTCAAAACGGATCCAAAGTGGACCTCAAAAAATGTAGCAACCTATTTAAAAATTGGATCATGAAAAATATTTTTAAATCCTAGATGATTTTAATGTTAAATACTATTCGAGGTCCAAAACTACCTGTTTCATAAAAAGTTTGTTGAAGTCTTTGGCTAAGAAATGTTGCAAAAATCTTCGTAAAATAAATGTTCTATGGAATAATTACACGTGAATTTCACTTTTAAGAGTTCAACGATTTTCAAATTTTCATTCACCGTTTTCTGTTTGGAAAAATGGATTCTTCAGAAACTTAATTTTGATCAATAGTTTTATTCGTGAAAAATAGTTAGAATCGGGCCCAAAAGCACAAACCTTCTCTCCACGTGATCATATTATACTTGCGCACAGTACAGTTCACATTTATTTAATCATGATTTTACAATTTCAAAATAAAAATATTGAATTACTAATATAATGTTTCAACTTGTTGTGGTGTTTTGGTACATTCAACATATTTAATTTTAAAAGTTTCCCCATGTTTCGGAGCATGCACTTTCAATTCTCCTCCTTCAAACAAAGTATCGATATCTGGTGAATTGTTGGTTGCTGAATTCATGACTTGGCTCCAGAAGGCTGTTGCTCTAATCTTCCATACATCCGCACCGGATTGAGCTGAACAAAATGTAAAAATATAAAAGAGAGTAATGAATTTCATGATTTCAAACATCATTCTTTGAGGATACCTTTTACACCAAACACATAGATATGTCTAGACAATTCAAATATAAAAGTGTCCATAAATTCATGTCACTTCATGTGAAAGTTCGAAATAACAATCAAAAGTGGAATAATAAATGAATCCTTTTTTCAATTCAAAATAAACAAAAATTGTAGTTTTAAGCATATTATAAAACTACGAATAAATTAGGAAAATGTATACGCATTTGTTCGAATTAGTTTGGTTTTGACATTAATCTGGTTGTGAGGTGAAGGTGGACATGGTGCAAATGGAGATTCATATCAACGTCGATAAGATAATTATTCCTGAACTTCTTGACAAAGGAATTCTGAAAGGATTTCAAGAAATGGTAAGTTATCTGGGAAGGTCTAGATGGGACATATGATTCTCTGTTTTGAGGTGAAGTATGCGAACTGGACAATGACCATATTAAAAAATGTTAGTTTTCAGTATTTTTAAGTTTGAATCTAGGCTTTTTCTACTTTTGAGAGTTATTATTCGAAACAAAGAATGGTACAAATTGAGTCGAATTTAGGAAAGTTATTGATAATTTTTTTTCTACCAATCAAAAATCTTTTTTTGGGGTTTATTTGCGGTCCATTACCTTATTTAGATATTTTTTCAGTCTGATTTTGACCCCATTTTTTGAGTGAGGAGTCCTATTTTCTTTTTACATCTCCAAAAAATCATATATCGGCAAGAACAAAGATAGCTAATGTGCTTCTTCGGTATTCTCTCAGGCGATTGTAAAAAGAAGCGGTCGCTATGTAAGGTTTGACTGTATTCTTTTTGTTTTGTTATTCTTTTCACTGTGGATTTTGTTATTTGCCGTTCTTCCTCTAACACAAAATGAATACTCCTGATTTTCTTCAAGAAATGAATTGGGTGAGCAGTTTTTTTGCGTGTTTTATTTCATACAGAAAAAATTAAATACTTCTGAGTCATAATATATTAACAAATCAAAAAGTTCAAACTAATACCTTCTATTAGTCGTTCATATTAGCCAAAACTCAATCACCACTTTAGTTTTGTTTTTCAACAGGAAAAACTTCAAAAACCAGAATTTTTAAATAACGATAAGCTACTCGACCCGTAGAATTCAATCCGTATTACCGATTTAATTTTGACTAATAAGTCGCTGCTATCGAGCTACTGAATTTGCAAATTTCCCACTCAAAAATAATCTTTGCGAAATGATGAAAAATAAAAAAATTCGATGATGTAGTTTTACATGTAATTTAACATTGAAAATTAATTTAAATTTTGTTAATATTTTTCACTTAAATTATTATTCAATACTTTTCTGTATTACGAGAAAGGTGTGAAATTTTCTGAAGCTATCCTTCTTTCTGAACATTCATTTTAGCCGATTTTTATCAAACTAGGTCCGCTTCAGAAGTTGTTGTTGACCTATGTACGTTTGAGCCAATTTTGGAGTGTTGAAAATATTTTGGATGGAGTTAAACTCCATAAAAACTGAAAGAATACTCAAAGATATGTACTGAAAATATATAGCAAAATGATGGAGACTAGTCTTTGAAAGAAGAGAATAATTATGAATCGCGTCGTTTTGAAGTCCCATATATTGATTCATCTCCAAGAAAATAGTCTGAACATTAAAAAACTCTCTCTCTCTCTCTCTCTCTCTCTCTCTCTCTCTCTCTCTCACTCTCTCTCTAACTTTGGAAATTCAAGCTTACCCTGCTGATTCGAAAAAAAGACGAAAGTGTTCACTTTAATTGCATTAACTAATTTGATCGAGATCATATATAATTGATGATTGAGATGCGTAGGTTCATTTAAAGTACCATAGGACACTTTCACCTGAATTCTAGCTTCGCAAAATTGTCACCTAAGCCATACAAATTGAAATCTACTAATTTTGTCACCCAAGTTTCGAGACCCCTTCGTTTTTGCTCAAATTCGTCATATTCATGTGTATGCGTATATTGACTGGGCGCTCAGCTTCGCCGCTTCTCGGCCTAATTCAATTTACCTCCTTCTCCTTTCTTATGCTCATAGTCGGGTTTTCATCAACTACCCAATCTCCTTCAAAAATGGGCGTGTCCACCCATCTGTCGCCCAAAAAAGGATTACTGTAGTGTCTGTTCAGTCTCGCTCTTTTTTCCTCTTCTTCTTCTTCTCAAGACAAGGTTCATATATGCACACAAATATAATCATGATGAGCGGTGGAGGCGACAATTTATTGAATTCTGCGACGGCGACTTCTGTCTCACAGGTATGCCCTTCTTCTTCTTTTTTTATCTTACTGTGCTCCTGTCTTCTTCTTCTTCTTCTTCTGCTCCTTCTGCTGTAATTGTGTTTGTCGTGGGGGGAAATCGTAATAGAATTTGAGACGACGGGAGAAAAGAAGAAGGAGAAGATAATTAACTTTTCTGGCGCGGATCTTCTGAGCCAGAGCACCCATAAATTCATTATGGAAATTTGATTGTTAGATGCGAGTATCGAGAGACAGACTAGAAATTTTCTGAACAAAAAAAACGACACCGTCCTTTTGTTTTTCCTTTTTTTTGAAAAATTTTTTGATTTTGGTTCTCATTTCACAGTTTTGTCTAGGTCCCAGAAAAAAAAGAGTTTATAGAGGAATCATATTAATGTTGCTGATAGTTAGGTTCCAGTTTTTAAAATAGTTCAAACTGTAGAAGTTATATTTTATTTTGTCTGATATATTTCGAAAATATCTGATATTGTGATAAGAAGTCTTAAAAAACAGAAGACGTCAGTGAGATATACTAAAAACTGGCTGTTTTGAACTGTTAACCCAGGTCAGGGTATACTCACAGTCAGGTTTGACAATTTGATATAGTTGACACATGAGATTATGATAAATAGAAGTTCTATTAAGGCTTTTGGAATTTAGTATCACGCAGTGATATATTTTCTGCAAAACGGAAGTTTCAATAAAACTGGCATATCCGGGCATCTCTTGATCCAGATGTTCAATGAAAGTGAACTGCTTTTGCTAGAACGCACACAATAATTCATATGTTCTACCGAGTTTGGCCTCGAATACAAACCATTCCAAATTTTTGTTTTTGAGATTGAACAAGATCAAGTTTGACTGAAAGGGCTCAAAACTCGGCAAATAAGAATGAAAAGTTATTCTGTGAACTGAAAGTCAGAAATTTTCCTAGTGCGACGTCTTATTTTCAGCTTCAATCCCATTTTGCATTATAACTTTTAAAAAAAACTTTAAATCTCTAAAAAATTCGGTTCTGAAGCCCGACCTCAGATAATTTCTAGGAAATTGGCCCGGGCTCAATTCAGTTATGTTTAAGCCAATTTTTTATTTTCCGATCCAAGCTGAAAGTTTTACATATCTTATGAGTACCGTACAGTCATGAGACTACTTATTTTAGTTCTCAGCCTACCTCAAATCGGGTATCGGTTGTGTCCTATTAAATTGGGTCAAACTTGAAACGGACTTGAACTAAGCACCTGAAATTAAATGCAGTCTTATTTTGAAGACAGTTAAGAAAAAATCCGAGTTTGTAAAAATATGAGGACATTATCAGATTTTTCAAAGTGTTTCAGACCGACAACAAAACTCAATTCAATTCTAGAAGAACTGGCCGGTCTCACTCCATTGAGAAATTTCACATTACTTATAGATCTCTGATTTTCGGATCAGGACTGTAGGAAAAATACAACTGTTTCAAGTTCAGAAATCACCAAAAAATGTTTCACTTAAAACTTTCAAATCAATCGAACTTCAAAAAAAATGTTGATTTTGGAAAAC
Source organism: Caenorhabditis sp. 38 MB-2015 (assembly GCA_900536415.3). Lineage (NCBI taxonomy): Eukaryota > Metazoa > Nematoda > Chromadorea > Rhabditida > Rhabditidae > Caenorhabditis > Caenorhabditis quiockensis. Next base: position 208,126 of record LR548928.1, read on the forward strand.
CTAGGACAAAATAGGCCACAGGAATTGCTTCTTTAAAGTTAAGCAAACCCCACAAGTAACCGAAAAATCTGCAACTTATCCTTATTTTACAGTTCCAAGAGAAAGTGAAAGACCTCGGCGTATCTCTCCACGACTTCACTGCCTATTACCCATCCTCATTGGACACTGTATCAGCCAGTCTTCGACCATTAGCCGATCCAACTTCAGGTAAGCCACCAACAATATTTCGAGCCACAAAATGCTCCTCGAAGCCTCAGAAAAACTAGAGGAAAATGAAATTTGTTGCGCGCTGCCTGCGCGCACAAAATTACATCAGAATATATCAGATTTGCGGAATCATATTTGAACATAGTCATCTCCCCTCCACATCCATTCTTACTTCTTACTTCTTCTCTTCTTACTTTTTTTGTCCATTTTTTCGTTGTTTTCTGAAACTATTTACAGTATGAGCTTTTCGAGTTCAACAAATGAATAAGAATTAGAAAAAAGATGAGGAATAATTAGTATTCTAAACATGTCCTAAATTCTTCTAGCCAGATTGTAGAAGAAGAATAAGAAGGAGAAGAAGAGTCAAGCTGTCAATTATATCAAGCAATTATGTATTGTGTTGAGGGGGTCCTTCGAAGAACACACTTCCTAATAATCCTATTGTTGTTTCCAATGATGACTTTGAACAATAACAACTGTCAACTAGAACTAAGTAAATGGGTACTACTGTAAGAACAACTTTGAGGGATTTAGGTTAGCATTTTATGGTATCAGATTTTGTTGGTAAAAGAACCCAAAAAATCGACCTATTTTCATGTTAGAAAGTTAAAAATATCCAAAACTGAAAAGCCAGATTCTAACTTCTGAATACACTACAATCCAGTTAACAGGCTCATCTACTTTAGCCCCAGATTCTTGGCCATCGAAAATATTGGCATAACTGTGAACTTTTCTGAAGTCAGTTTTCATGACCTATATTTTGATGATTCATTTAGGCCTTTCTGGGCCGGTCTTTAGACTAAGCTTGTCTAGTCTGCAACCCTGTAAAGCCTAATTCGGATTTCTTGATATGCTAAGGTATCTCAGAAATAATGCACATCAAATTCCATGACTGTAAGATGTGCAGGTTGTTTAAAAAAGTTTAATATACTAAACTGGTTGCTTCTCAGAATTTTAGTATCCCGGTTTTTTTGGTAGCTTTCATGTTTTCTAGATTGAGCCCCACCAAAATTTATAAGATTCATTACGAGTTCATTGGAAGCATAATGTGCTTTTTTTAGTGACCCAACATTCAAGCTTTGAAAGAAGCTACAGTAATCCAACACGTCATTTATATCCAATCAAAAATCTATGTCATAGGACTACTGTAGCTTCAAACTTCCGGCTGAGCTATTTTTGGAAAGAGTTTTTCAATCAACGAATTCTGAATAAATTCTAATATGGGGGACGTGATTTGGTAGAATACGTTTCATCGATTGCACAAAAAAAATATTTCTAAATTAAACCGATTGACAATTTTTATGTACTCTTACAATTTCTTGGTAGATTAAAGTTGAATCCAAACCACAGTATTCATACTACTTTGTTTCCGGTTGACCCTTTCTAACCCTCCCATGTTTTGCCTTTTTGATTGAATAATTATAGGGATTACTATAGTGTGTTACGCAACTCCTTCTTATTTTTTTTTTACCTGTCCATCTGTCAATTGCACTTGTATATTTCATCACTACGGGACCCCTGTCGGAAAGTGGTTCGCCGCCTTTTTACAATATATGTTACAAGATTTTTGAAGTGCATCTAATGAATAACATATAAGAAACAACAATAATAATTAATAATTATGAACAAATATAATCCTGGCTTTCCGATTTCGAAACAAACCTACTACAGTAACCTTGAAACGCGCTAATCTGTGTTTCTTTTCGAAACATCTGCGATGAGTTTTTGTTATTTTTGGGTGTTGCAGATGGCGCATTCAAAAAGATTAAATCCGAAGGAAGCTCATCGTCTTCAATGTTTGGATCGTCGTTGGCAGGAGTCGCTAATACTCCAGCAAGGTTTGTGAAAAAGGGATTGAAAAAGGGAATTATTGATTGATTTCAGACGTCGACATCGAACCACGTTTACTCAGGAGCAATTAGCCGAACTCGATGCCGCTTTTCAAAAATCACATTATCCAGATATTTATGTGAGAGAAGATTTGGCGAGAACCACTAAATTGAATGAGGCGAGAATTCAGGTGAGAATGGGTACAGTACTACTAAAACCTGCACATCTTAGTAACCAGACATTTTGATTATTTTTGTGGTGATTAAAATTGGCTACCGAACTTGAAAATTTGGCCTGAAGAACCCGTGTCAAATTTTGAACCCGGCTTGATTTTTTGGTATGTTTGAGATCGGCTTTCAAAGCTTTAGTCCGGCCAGAATTAGCCTAAACGTCATGTTATTATAAAACATTTCTTGTGTAGTTGCGCGTCTAGCGTTAGGTGTGTTGTGCAAACACTCTGATTAACTATTGCACAGATTCTCTTCGTTTACAGTAATCTTCAAAAAAGACCGTAGAATCCCTATTTTTTGAAAATTAGCAGTTAGATGTGCATGTTTTCTGGAGTACTGTTTTCAACCAAAAATAGCTGAAAATTTGGTCGTAAAAGTTTCGCAGAAAATTCAACATCTCAAAAACCTGCAGATCGAACTGAAAATTCTCAAAAAGACATAGAATTAGAATTTTTAAATAGAAGAAAACTATATAGTACTTTGGAAGACTACTGTAGACAAAGAATTAATGTGCAATAGTTCGTTGGAATGTTTGCACAACATATCCGGAGTTTGACTTAGAAATGCTTATCTAGCAGAACGTTCAAAAAGCCTGGAAGGTTTGGAAATGGTATTTTTAGGATCTAGGGTTCAAGAAACAATATAGAAAACGGTCCAAAAGTCAGGACTCGGCTCAATAATAGGGTCGGCGATCAGATAGAATTTCAATTTACTGAAGTTTCTTTTTCAAAGATTTAAAGCTGGCCCGAAAAATCTATACTCATAGGACGTTCTACAAAAAAAGTTCAATTGGAAAATTACCTAAAATTACCCAAATCTTATCCGGAAATTAATCCTTCTAAATCTGCGTAAAGGTGACACGATCTACTAACCCAACTAACAGGATTATACCTCCTTCCTCTCAATTATTTTCGCTCAGTTGATTCTTTCTTTCCTCCTTCCTCCAATGATATCCTCTTTTTACGGTCTGTCCCAATTCCACAATTCAGATGTGCAGATGTTTAGCGCACAGTTGGAGGATTATTCATTCGAGGAAGGATATAATTAGTAAAGTGTAATTAGTCACCAACTTATCTAGTGTTTACTAACTCCTTCGTCTTCTTTTTTTGTCCTCAAATCTTTTGTGTTCGGTTGTCAAAAAGAGCCAAAACTACCGTATACTTTCTTTTTTTGGCTTGGCGCAGACAAATTGAATTAGGCTGCTTTGAGCAAGAAATAAGAAGAAGGCGAAAAAAGAAGAAGCAGAAGGAGAAAAAACGAAAATGTGCAATATCCGAGGGACGAAAAAAATATATACAATTATTGATCAATTTAGGTATGGTTCCAAAATCGACGAGCAAAACATCGAAAACAAGAAAAGCAATTGAATAAGGCGATCAACCCGCAACATGCGTTTTTGACAAATCAGGCGGGAAATCTGATGAGACAGGGAATGTATTCGAGTGCGTTGAATCGGGATGGTGGATTCTGGTATCCATCGTATTCGAGACAAATGCCATATCCTACAACGAGCCCAAGTTATTCGAACTCGTTCACTAATCCAATTGCAAAGTGAGTTATGGGAAGAAATATGATTGATGAAACGCGCTCTGTTGATAATGTCAAAGAGAGAGAACGACCTGATCGGATGAAAATCAGAAATGTTATGGACTTTCCGGAAACGGACCCGATAAACTGAACCAGACACTTCACAAAAAAATGATAATTTGATTTTTAAAATAGAATTATATTGAAATATTCTGCGTTTCACAACCTCCCAAAAATGTATCTTGACATTTTTTCCTATTACTTGAGATTTGTGAAGTATACCTAAAATTTGTATAGTTCCGTTCTGGTTCGAATTAGTATCCGATTCAGGAAGATGTCAAAAAAAGTGGACCAGGTTCGATCTGTTTGAATTATCCCATTGCAGGGAACTTTTTGGGCGGACTGGTTGGTTTGAGGGAACACTCATTGTGATACGATTCAAAAGGTCTACCAACAGTTTTATCCATAATAATACCTGGTGAAAATCTAATATCTGACGCCAAGTTTTTTACCCACATTAACTTCGGTTCGATTTGATAATCCCTGAAAATAATGGATTTCGAAGGTTGGATTTTGTTTGGCCGGCAGGTCTACTTAAAATCGATTTTTGATAAACTTGGCGAGCTTGAGTGTCATGTTTGTTAAAAATGCGTGATCGTTGTTAGCATAACATAACATTTTTATCTTTATTCTTATCACCTAGCTGATAATCATCCTGAAATAAGACAAATCTGGATGAAAAGCTCATTGTCAACAGAGTTCGAATTGGCTCATATGAGCCAATATGAACGGAGCTTATTTCTGAATGTTCGAATCAATTTTAGGGGGTTTCAGAATCCAGAGAACCTGAAAATCAAATTGAGCCGCGAAATAGAACTCAGCGTGCGAAGTATGAAAGTCTATTTTATTGAGAAACGATCTGGTACTTCATTTGTAAATTCTAGATTATCCGGTTCCGAAAATCAAATATTTCGTATGAACTCTCTGTGAATTTTTTAAACACAATTTCAGTCATTTTCTGTATCTTTTTAAAGAAATTGTTTTATTTCTTACCTTAGTTTTTCACCACCCAACATAAAGAACAAAAAAAATATTAGATCATGATATAAACATGTAAAGTCAAGTACCACTCACTCAATATCTTTTATTTTTCCAGTTTTGGCCAATCGATAGGACCATTCGCAACCGACGACGAATTCTACCAAAAAAGTCTTGCTCTCAGAATGACAGCGGCTCCATCATCCGCATCAACCGCTACCAATTTAGCCAATTATCAACAACAACAACAAAACTCGGACTCATCCACTGATACTCCTTCTATTTAATCAATAATCAATTTATTTGACAACAGATCTCATCTAGTCGAATATGCTCACTAGTCCTTTTTTCCCCACCTAATATTTTACCGGTTTTTGGTAAAATAATAATTATAATAATCGATTTATATATTTATATTTGAGAGAAGAAAACAAAACAATAATATTGAGAATACTAATAATAATAACTTGAATACTGTGTTTTATTTTGAATTCAATCGAAATTTGTTTCTTTTGAATAATAAAGTTGATGTGAATTGTGTCTTGAAGGATTTATCAGCTATTAGATTCGGCCTGTTTAGAGCCGAGCTTTTTCGAATAAAAAAAAACTACCAAGTGCCTTAATTTTTCGGCTCTATACGGAAAAAGAAGGATTTAGAAAAAAAAGAGGGATATTGAAAAAAAAAGGGATATTGATAAAAAAGAGGGATTTTGAGAAAAAAGAGGGATTTTGAAAAAAAAGAGGGATTTTGAGAAAAAAGATGGATTTTGAGAAAAAAGAGGGATTTTGAGAAAAAAGAGGGACTAAGATGAAAAAAGGATATGAAACTTCGACAACAGAATTCTCTAAAATTAATATAAATTGAGCCCAATACTGATCTTTGATTGTTTTCGTGTATGTTTGAAGAGTTCATTTAGTTGGCTATTTCTTTATTATTCTCTTCATCTGAAAAATTTGAAATGTTAAAATTGAAATTGCTTCTGTTCATTTGTGTTTCAGATATCGAACAGTCTCATTTCTTGATGATTTTTTTTAAACATGAGTAGCTCTATTAGAGTGTCTTGAATGTAACTTTGTTCTCCATAAATATTTTTGCAATTTCTAAAAGCCATTTCGACAAACGTCATTAGGACCACATTTTTTTCTGTGAAGATCAAAATCGGATTCAATTTTTTTTTTCGTGAACACCTCGGGTTCGAGTTTCAAAGAAGAGCAAAGATATAAGAATGAAAACTAAATTAACTCTTCAAACGTACACGAAAACAAGCAAAGATCAGTATTGGCCTCAAGAACTCTGTTGTCGAAGTTTTATATCCTTTTTTCATCTTAGTTCCTCTTTTTTCTCAAAATCCCTTTTTTTTTTCAAAATCCCTCTTTTTTCTCAAAATCCCTCTTTTTTCTCAAAATCCCTCTTTTTTCTCAATATCCTCTTTTTTTCTAAATCCCTCTTTTTTTTCTAAATCCCTCTTTTTTTCTAAATTCCTCTTTTTCCGTACAGAGCCAATTTTTCTTACTGTCCAGGGTCTTTTTTTTCCGAAAAAAGTCATTCTTGTCAGGAAACATCCACATTTGAGTCATTTGAGCCAAGTCCGATAAAATCGGTCATAAAATTAACTTTCGAAGTCAGAAAAATATCAGAATGCTCTGATATTTTGAATAGGATCTGGTCCAATTAAAGAACTTCGTTTCAAAATTAGGGATATCAAAACAGGCCCATGTGGAACTCGAATGGGCCTATCTCGTCCTCATCTGAGTTTTTTTTTTTTTTATCCCAGCCTCCTTTGATTCTTAGTTCAGAGCTAAACTTCTTGCGAACTTGCGAATTTTCGGAATATAATGATTCACTTTTGCGATGCAAAGCCAATGTCTTTCAACTTGGGTACGATTCAGAATTTAGGTGATTCTGTTTGGTTCAGTAAGTTTCAGTTTGCTTTGGAATGAATTACAGTATTGAACTCACACCAATTCAGAAAATAAAGTTCAGGAATTAAAGTGGTCGCATTTGTTTTTTGGTGGTCAAAAAAAGTACGATTTTTAACGGATTTCCCACTTTATTTTTGAACGTGACCTTAAAATAATTTACTTCGTTAAAAAAATACTGAATTATCTCCCTTTTAATGGCTAGGAATGAACTAAAACAAAAAAAACCGTTAAAAATCGTCCGCTAGATAGATGACACTTGAAGATCAGTTCGACGAAAATTTTCTCATTGCTAAGCTCAACGTCTGAATCACTGTTTAATTTTTCATGTTTCATTAAACATTTTTAATTTTTCCCTCATGTTCACACTCTATTTTGTTTTTTTTTTCAGAAATGAACAATCGAGAATTTTTGTTTTTGAAAAAAGCACATTTATCATGTCACGTCAACTCCTTTTCATTTTCTTCTTCCTCGAAAATACTATTCCCCTCGTTGTATTTTTTGTAAAAAGCAAATATCCTAGTCGAATCCATTCTGACCTTAAAATTAATTTACTGAAATGAGCCCGTGGTTCACTGAAACAAATTCTAACAGCACATTCGCAAGGTCAAATGACTGAAATTCAGTGTTAATCAGTTTATCAACATTTTTTTTCTCGGATCTTTCTTTTTCAATCCATTTTATGTTTCAGATAAGTATAACTTTCAAAAGTTGCAAAGGCCCATAGTTGAGCTCAATTTCGAAAGAATTATATCAAAATTGAATAGGAGTTTATTCATCAATCACGAAAAAATAATAATGATTCGTCTAATGGGCTCAAAATATCAATCGAGGCCTGATATTATTAGCCTAGGAAGCCTGAACAGTCAAATCAGACCTAAATTAAAACATTGTACACGACTATATATACATGTATAATGAAACGGACAAAGTCGGATCTAAAAATTTTTGAGTTGAATGTTTGGTAATTTCAAGAGAAATTAGGCCCACGAACATGACCCAACATTAGGTTCAAATGAGGTCCGATTCAGGAACCCGATCATATGTCTGACACTCTGATATAAATTTAAGACAAGAAAAACGATTTATGTTAGGCGAAACATGAAAACCCGTAATAATATTGATTCATAATGAGAGAAAGAAGTGATCTTCTGGAATGGACAAAATGTTCTAGGAAAATGGTGAAAAAATGAAGGAAATGAGGGAAGAAAGTAGAAAAATGAGAAGAATTGGCGGCGACACGGACGAATTACACAGATTGTTATGACAAACACACATCGAAAGACGAGTTGATTCGAGTTCTTGACGTTGAGCTGTTGGAAGAAACAATTCACGAGCTGATGTATCTGAAAATGTAAAATTTGAATAGGAAAATCAGAAGTCATATTAACATGAGGGCTTAAAAATTTTAAAAAGTTAAAAGTAGTTAAAAAAATTTTGGGATGAAATCCAATTGTGATATCAAAATTTCTTTTTTTTTAATTCAAAATTATTGATTTGTGATCGGTGTTGCTAAATTACTGCAGTTCTATCTTTGAAAATGAATTTATAAAAATTGGATTTTCAGAAAATGACAAAAACTATTCAGAAACAGAACCAGACCTAAAAACGTAGAAAAACAATTAGAATCATGCTGGGGATGTTGAATTTAGATCCTAGTTTATCGAACCACGATTACCGCAAGAAATCAACAGTTTTCGTTTTTGAGAAATATAAAATAAAATCAGGCCTAGTCCGTTTTCTTTTCTTTTCACTGGATTTTTCAGAATTCTTGAACCCGTTTTCAAGAAATTCATTTTCAATCCTAATTTTTGTGGACCTGGGGATTTAGTAGATTTGCTTCAGATAGGACAGGTTAGTAGTCTCCAGAAAAACAAACACTTCAAACGTTTCCAAAACACTTCAAACGTTTCCAAAATTGAAAAATTCGTGATTTTTGGAAGTTCTTCTGATTCAGGACGGGCCGAGACAGAATCTCAGTTCACCAATGCGTCAATGAAAAATCTGTTTTTTGGACTGGATTCAGGAAAAAACCATGGGAATTCAGGAGTTCCGCTTGAGTTGGTCCCGAAGTTCCAGTTCCTGAATCAGGCTCGATTTTAAGGACCCCCAGATGAACTGGTCAAATTTTTTTTATAATTGTGGACTCGAGTGTTTCAGCTGTTGGAACCTGTTTTATTGGACTCGTGGATTTTTTTCCACGAAAAACGTCCTAACACTTTTTCGTTAGTTATTTTTGATGTGAAATTAACTTCAGGTCAAAATGTTGATTATTTTGATTTAAAAATTATTCTAATAATATTGAGAGCCATAAAAGTACGCTTTTGTGATTCTAAAAACTACAGCACCCCATCCTAGAACTTTATACTCACCTAAACATCCTGGTCTATCACCCAAATTTCGTATCAGTGAATGATTGTATCCATGAAGATCTGATAAACATCCGCGCATATATCCGGGTCGCCGCCGCCCTAAAAAACCAAATTATTTTATTTTTTTTTGGGTTTCAGGATCTATATTACCTCCTACTACATCATTGATTCGTAGAATAACACACATATCGGAACAATTTTTTGAATACAGGTAACTTTGATCTAGGCTGAAAATATACCACAATTCCATAAAAGTTTTAACTAAAAATAGACCAACTCACTTATTTTTATCGCAATGTTTATCAAATGAAAGTGGTTTTTTGTATAAATGTGATATGTAGGGATAATGCTCTTCCAGATACGGGCTCATACAACTGTAGCATGGTATACGAAGTGCTGAAACTGCAAATTATTGGTTTTTTTTATGTCTATCTTTGAGAACCCCTTTCTTGTCATAGATTATCCAGACCAATAAAAAGGATGAGTTTTTTATTGGCAATTTTATTCGAGTTTGGATGTGTGAAAATTGGAATTCGGTTTGCACTTTTTGGTGATTCGGATTCGAAAACGTGGCCAGAAAAAGTTTAATTCGTTGTTCAGTCTAATTAAAGGTCATGTTTTTACGACTAAAAGAGCAGTGAAATTCGAAGGAAAATGTTGAGAATATCTATGAAACCATTATATGGAAACCTAGAATACAAGTAGATTTTCGTAGATTTATAATGTTTTGCTGAAAACTGTAATTACCTTAATTGTGACCAGACCCTAATTGGATACAAGAAACAGCCCCGATTTCCCTCAAAATTTGACCTTAATCGGAAAACGCAATAAAAACAATCATACAAAAATGGGACCAGAAAGTAACCATAATCGGGATGATGGCCTAATTAAACGTCCTGTTTGGGAGCAGAATCGAACTTTAATAAGACTCTTTGATGAAAACGTTCTGAACCGGACCTCAAGTCTAAAAATTTTTTCGTTTCTGAACTACTGTTTTTTTTTATGAGAAACGAAACATTAAAGTCGATATTTCGAATTGGGGGAGTTCAATTTATGAATCTCGAATTTCTATGTCAATAAACGATGTAAAAATGATCCGAAAAAATAAACTGATCTTAAAGACACGTAGCCAATTGGAAAATGGTTTACTCTACTAAAAATTTAAAAACGAAACGAACAAGCTTGTTTGCTCCATTGAGAAAAAATACTGATTATTGTTTTTTTCTCGGTGAACCACAACATTTTCTCGGGGAAAAATCGGCAAGCTTGCGACAGTTTGTCGCAAACTTGCGGCAATTTGTCGCAAACTTGCGACATTCGGCTGTCGCAAGGCTTGCGGTGTTCTTGCGCCAATAGTCGCAAGCTTTGCGACATCTAGCAGCAAAACTACTGCACGGCTTGCGACACCCTTGCGCCAGAAAAAATGTGTCGCAAGTTTGCGACAAACTGCCGCAAGCTTGCGACAAGGGAAAAGCTTTGCGACACGCTTGCCGTTTTTTCCCCGAGTTGAAAAGGGATTTCACATCTTGAAAACTCAACAAAAATGTTCTAATATGTAAGAAAATGATTTCCAACTGTCTAGGTTTTTACTTCTTAATTGACCTCAAAAAACCGCCTTAATTGGATCTAAATCGGGACCTTCATTGGACTCAGAAAGGGTTAAAAATGATATCAGATTCTAATTTTATCAAAACTTTTAAATTGGGTCCGAAGTTGGCTGTAGAATTGTGTGGTTTTTTGAATTTTGGAAAAATTGGACTTGCAAACATGACTTCGCAGAAATTCACAAAGTCCAGTTCACAAAAATCACTTGGAACTTCAGTCTCTGAATTTTTGAAACAGTTCCAAGAGAACTAGAGAAAAATATCCCCTATTCAAAACCTTTCGAAAATTCCTTCGATTCTGGATCTAGTACAGTCCCCCCTCCCTTCTCCAAATCCCTCAAAAACTAAGCCGTTTTCCGTCGTCAATGATGACAGATATACATTTCCGCCTAATTTCCATTTCCCATAAATCTTCCACAAAAATTTTTCGGAAGCTCGATTAGCGAAAAAACCAATTTTCGCTCGCTTCTATTTTTTTTTTGCCTCCCAACTTTTTTTCCGTTCCTCAGTTCACACTTTATTCTCGAATCCCCAAGGGTCCAACTTATTTCGAAGAATATTTTGCGACGAAAAAAAAACTAATATTGAATGTATTTTTCGTTAGGGAGGGCGCGAAAAAAAAAGGTTTGAGAGCCGAAATTAATGAAAAACGAGTTCTACGGACTTCTCTCGGAGAAGAACTTTTCATTTTTTGGCTCGGCCGCCGCGAAATTTGTGCATTTCTGTCAGAGTGACATTTGTAATAGTTATACTAGTTGATTAAATTCCCTAAAGAATTCGAATGTTTCTTTTTTTCGACTAAATGTCATTCAAAAAAAAGAAGAAAAAGAAGAAGGATGTTTTTGGTTTCGAACAAAAACGAAACATTTTCAAACCTTTTTTCACTATAAAAGTTCAATTCAATTTAAAGATTAAATTCAATTATTTTTGGCGAGACTAAAGAAACAAAAAAGTATAACAAGAAAAAGTAGTTGTTTAGTTTCTCACACTTCTGATCCTGATTAACTCACCCGAATTAAAATCGGACACATTTGCCAATAAATAAGAGACAATTTGCAGAACATCAGCAGCCATCCACCATTTATTTCAACTTTTTATCTTTTGCCAAAAATCTATGTTTTAAGAAAGGAAAAGTGGAGGAAAATATAGAAATGAGCAACAATGTTTGAAGGAGGAAGATGGATTATGAGATATTTGAGAGCAAAAGTTGATAGTTTCAAAATTCAGAGATTGAGAAAAGACGAAATGGGAAACCTGAAACGCAACGAACTGAGTCCAAACACCTTAAAATTTAAAATTTGGGAATTCCCGAAGTTCTACTGATTTGGGGGTTCAGAACAAAATTGAGACAGAATCTTGCCAGTTCAAATTGTGACATTGAAAAACACGGTGAATTATGAATTGAGTTTCCTAAATTGGGTCTGGTCCGATTGAACCCCCAAAAATGTATTTCTGATCCATTTTCTGGACTTGATTCTTCCTGGGGTACTTCATAAAACTAGCCCGAATATGATGTTCAATTTGAATCCGATTCAGAAATTACAGTTTTGGAGCAATTTTTTCGGCTTCGGTCCGATTTAGTAAGCCGGTTAAAAAAAAATATTTTCATAAAACTAATGAGTACTCGAAAAAACATATTCAGAGTTCTTAAAATCAAACTCTCATAGTACAGTATCTGAGACAACCTGAACATATCACTCATTATCGTATTAACGACGTAATATAGTTTGATGTGCAGGTTTTGGCTACTGTAGTTACCCAAAAATAATTGACTAATATTAAGGCAGAAACTAAAACGGGCTCGAAAATTCGAATTAAAAAAAAAAAAAAAAAAAAAAATTTAGTCTGGTCGTATTTCTCGGGCTTTGAAAACGAACTTTTTCAGTTTTCGATTTTTTCGCAATAATTAGGCCAAAACAGGGTCAAAAAAGAGCGAAAAGAGGAAGAAAATGCTAATTTTTTCAAATTTCAGTTCGAAAATAGCTTTTGAAAGATCCCAAAAGCTTGAAATGTTCGTTTTTGAGCCCAAACTCGAAACTCTGAATGGAAATGTTAATTTCAAGATTTTTATGAAAACTCATTCTGAAAATGGCTGGAAACTTGGTGTTCAGATTCTCACCTAGATATAAGTCTTAAACTTAAATTCAAAATTTCTCGAGTTCCTCTGTAATTTTCGAGTTTCAAACATCAAAGGGTCTCATTAGGAGGTATTATTTCAGTTCTAAACCAAACCAAGAATAAAAAAAACAAAAACAGGATTCGTTTAAAATCCGGAAAACCCGAAAAAGAAGGCGAAGAAGATGGCAGAAAATCAAGAAAACGATAAAAATAAACTAGTTGTTGAATAGAAAAACGCTCCTCCTTCTCTTTTTTGCAAAAAGTTTCGGGATGTTTTGGTTCTTTTCCGACGAAAAAAGAAAAAGAAAAATAATTTTGGGTCAATTGTTGTTTAGTATTACATTCAAGGATGACGATCATTTATTATTTGGAACCGAATCGAAAAATGAGCAAAAAAGGATTTTTTTTTTGGTGCTCCAGGTTTTGTGCACTACTACATAAAGGAGAAGTCAACTTCCGGAAATTCGAAAAAAAATGAGAGTTTCCGCAAAAAAATCTAGCTAAATCCAAAAAGTGGAAAAAAACTAAGAAAATTATGGAAATTTTATGGATTTTTTTTTGCTCGCAACTTTTTTCTAGACACCGGAAGATCTTTAAAATTCTCTAACAAAAAGTTGTTTTTTTTTCGAGAACAAAACGGAGCAATTTTCGAAGGTGTAATAACAAACACGAATTTTTTCTGCGTTTTTTTTTGTTGCCAAAATATTTATATACAACAAAAAAAAAGACAAATGATTGATGGAATTTGGGATTTTCAGAGAAGAAGAAGAAAAAATGAAAGAAGATTATATATTTAGATGAGAAGAATCTGATTTTTTTAAGAAGGGGATTATTATTAGTAGTGTTGTTTTTGACTGAAAATCATAAAAATACATTTATTGATATGTATTGGGCTTAAAATTGAAAATTCTGAAAATAACTAATACACCTAAAAATAGAACCCAAGCCAAAAACTGAGAGGTCAAAAACGAGGAACTTCTGAATTTCCGGTTTAAGAAAATCTTCTCATGTGTGAATAGAACTGTAAAAGTCTATTTTCAATGTCCTCTAGAAGGGATTTTTGGGTGTTAGGGTTCGGTTGATCACCTGAATTAGACCTGGTTCAATGAAAACTGAACCGGAAATGGATGTTCCTAAAAACCTCAGTAGAGAAAATGAACCTGGCCCTGTTTTTTTTTCGAGTTTTTTTTAAATCAGAAAATCTGGCGTTAGTCTGAAGTAAAAATAAAATTTTTTCTAAGATTATAATTTTGTCTAAAGTTGTCTCAAACTGATTTGACCTGGATTGATCCGCTGAAAAAATTCAAAATTATAGTTCCATTTCTTTGAAATCAGGTTCCGATGGAGTAAAAATTTTTTGGACTGGTATAATTACGAAAGTTTGTCACCGTATTTCATGTATTTCGCAAAGAGCACTGAAATGCGAAATTACATCAGGAATTTTCCATAAACATCTGAGGAGCTCGAATCCATTTCTACTTTGGAATGGGTCAAATGGAACCAAAATACCCTAAGCTCCACTTCAAACTGTCGAAAATTTATTTCTTAATAACTTTCACATTTTCTGAAAAATTTAATATCCATACTTAAAAACAAAAACTTCAATATCCCAATATCTCAATATTTTCAGATCTAAAAATAACAAAAAAAAATAGGATTTGAAAAATATATGAAATATATTGCCATGCGAACTAATAATATCTCATATTTTTCATTTCATAATCCAATCCGGAAAATGCATTAATAGTCAGTCCCTAGATTCAAATTAAAGTGACCTTGGAAACAAATGACTGGCTCTTTTTTGAGTTCTCAATTTTTGAGAATAAAAAACTCAGAAGCTTCATTTTGTGACGTACTCATCTGAAGTGCACATGAAAAGGTTTTGTGAGTTCAGGGATAGGGGCATGGGTTTAGAAATAAAAATAAAAAAAATGATAGATATTGTGCAAACCGGATTTAGGTGAAAACAACTACAAATTATTTCATACACGTATAAATATGATGTTAAAACTCGAAGAGATTAAAGAAAAAATCATCGTATTAGAGGATATGTTTTACGATTGGGGAACTTTTTTTGGCAACGTTCACCAAATTTAATAATAAATTCTTGGATTTATTTTGTTATATCTGAATCTGAAATAGTAAGAAAAAACGATATAATGAAATGATTGTGTACAGCTTATGTATGTCACACTGTTTGCGTCTGATTCGCTTTGAGAGAAAATCAAAATAATCGATCTAGTCCCATTTTTATTGGGGTCATATATCTGTTTTTTTTCTGTTTTGAAGGAGACCATTTATCAATCAAAGTTTGAAATTCAAAGTAAAATCCTGAAAAAATAATTCTCAATAAAATTGGATCCGATTTTTATCTATCCAAAACAGTAATTCCGAAATCGTACCGCGACTCCGACAAAAACTTATTGAACCGGACCCGAAAAAATCGGACTTTACCCATTTTTTTGTAAAAATTTCCTGAAACAGGTCCAAAATTGAACTTTTCTTGAGTTCGACCCGTTTAAGGGTGGCTTTGAGTCGCTTGAAAATATTAATCTTGGACCTAGGACAATTTCTTCAAAGTTTTCTTATACCTTTTCGAGATAAGTGATAATTTTCAATAAAAAAATGAAAAAGCATTTTTCGAACTGTAATTCAAAAAACATCTAGTTTTGGTTATTTCGAGGTGATCCCTAGATAAGACCAGGTTCAGTGAAAATCGGGCCTGTAGTGAAACGGAACCTTACATCACAATTCTTGGGTACTAATATAACGCCTAGTGTTTTTTGTTTTTGTTTTTGTTTGAAACAATTATAATTTTTGAAATTTCAGATAGTCTGTTTTTGGATCAGATTCAATAATATTTCTTGAAATGGGGTCAAAACCTTGAGTCTATTACAATTCTTTTTGTTTTCAACCAATCTCTCAAAACAGAGAACATTGAATATCACAATTTGTACGAGTCATACATGTTATTCATGATGATGCCATGTATCTGTTATCCCGATTACTCATCGATTCCCCAGTGTATCACAATATCATAGTCATAGTTATTTTGGAACACAAAAATATACATGTACACATCAAATTACCACCTGGTTTTGTACACCTCCAAAACATATAATTTTCTGTATATTTGTTGGTTGCTAACAACTTGACTAATAAACAAATTGGGCTCAGATTCCGAAAATGAAAAGCTTTTAAGCCATCAAAATGTCATCCAATAATAATTGAGTCATCAATTTTCAATTGACATCCACCTGTTTTTTCTTTTTCATCCCATCAATCCATCCAATTTTGAGCGAGTTTTTTCCCGTCAAAATTGAATGAAGCCTTTATCTATTCTTAGGAAATAGTAGTAGTATAAGTAGGTGTAAAATAAATGTTTCCTTCGAATTCTCAAGGGACATTTTAGCATCGTTTTCCTTTTTTTTCCTGGTTGAAAAAAAGAGAAAAATGAGAGGAGTATCTATGCTAAACATGTTCTCGTTTAGACCTAGATTGACCAGAAAAAACAATTGGCTATTTTTGAAAAAGAAAGGAAGAGAACGAACGCAAATATGATTCAATTAAAGGGTTCGTTCAGTTGTGTTTTGAGCTTCTTATTTTCAGTAAAGTCAAAATGGAACACTTCAGGAGGTGAGAATGATGTACCTGAACTTTGGTGTGATTCAGGTCCATTCGATCTAGTTCCAGACATATTTTCGAAGATTTTCTGGATTTTTGAGACATAATTCTCTCAAGTGTTCTTCAGTGAACACTTATTGCTTGGATGTTTCAAACAACAAGAAACAATCGGACAAAAACCGGGTCCGAAAACAGGCATTCCTCGGTCAAGGAGAAAAACCCATAACTCTTGATTGCTATGTGAATTTTCTGAACACCGGATTTGGTATCTAACTGGGCAATAGTTTGATATGCATTCTGGTATAGTATCAAAATCTTGGCTTGATTTTACAAAGAAATAACTCCAAAAAATGAGCTAAAATGAAAAGAATAAAAAGTTTTACATTGACACCTACAGATTGTATTGAAAGTCGATGTTCTCATTTTGAAAATACTTGGACCCTAAAGTTGAAAGTACAGTAACCTAATGACAGAAAGTTACAACTGGTATTGATAAGCTAAATATTTTTATAGATAAGATGATTTTTGAAACAGGTTTTGGATATGAACAAATTTTCTTCAAGAGTAGTTTTAGAGCCCTAGCAGGTCGAAATCGGGCCAAATGTGGCCCAAAAAGACAATGCTAGGTTCTTTTGGGTGAATTGAATCTTGCAGAAAGTATTGGCTTCTGAAACGGATCAGAACATCCAAAAATGTTCATAAATTGAGGTAAAATAAAGTTAGAATGGTTTCGGATACAAAACCTGGTTTTTCAATGTAAAAGAGATCGAAAAAAATTTACTGAAACAGACCCGATCTGTAAAAATGCTCCTGCCCTTTTCTTGACCTCAAAAAATGGTTAGAAACATTAACTGGAACAGGTCAAATTTCTGAATCAATGTTATGATTTTCAGAAATTGATTAACATTTCGAAAAATATGATGCTCACAATCAGAAGTCTTAGGACCTAGATTTCGAGTCAACAAGAAAACAGCTTCATTTTATATCCAATAGAATAAATAATTGATAAAGTCTATCATTTTTCCACCTTTTTTGCATTTTTCGTTGCTTACCTGCAATATCCGCATCACTAGCAGCCGGATCATGAACATTTGCCAAAATGAAAGAGAATAATTTAGTGAACTGCGATGTCATAATAAGAAGAGCAAAAATGATAATAGTAATCGAATAGAATCTCGCACCATTTCACATTCCACCTACTATAATCATTTGATTTGATTAATTCAACAAGAAAAAAGAAGAAGAATCATCCGAAATTTCGAAGAGGTTGGAAATGAGCAAAAAATGGGGGCGGAGTCAGGTGGTTGTGGCTCAAAAAGGAGATGGGGGGATGGAGGGAGGACCTAGTCAAAGCTAGGCACATTTATATTTATTCGGGAGCACACGAAAAAAAAATACGAAACGAGGGCAGATTTGTTTAGGAGAAGAGGAGGAGAAGATGACTACTTGAAAAAAAAAGAAGAAGAAGAATCAAATACTACTTGGCAAATTTGATAAAACAAAAGAATTCGCGCAGTTTTTCAAGTATTTCTGTTGTTGTTTTTCGAGGCTAGATATTTGTGGGGAGAAAAGGGGGGGGGGGNGGGGGGAGGGAAATATTTCCGGTGTTAATGAATCCATTAGTTTATGCAATAAACAACGATATAAGGAAGTCGACGTCAATTTCATAAACAAGACCACCTAGAGAAGAAACATCCATGGCTCAGCAGGTATGCGTGGTCGCTAGTAATCTACCAAATTTTTATGAGTCCTGGGTTCGATTCCTCAAGCAAGCAATTTCAGTTTTCTTTTTTTTTTCGTGAAAATGTGAAAATTCATTGTTACCACAGGTATTTTTGAACATAGAAAATGTATAGAATTCAAGAGAAAGTGCATCGAGTGACAAAGTGTCCATTATCGGCGAATGTGACGGGGATATTTATAATAATTCAAAAAGTGATTCAAGGTTTCAAGATTATTCGGAAGCCTAGATCATTGTAAGGCGAAATTAGGCCAAGGTGGGCTTTTACATCACAGAGTGAAGCTATTTTTTAGGGTTCATGTGGGTTTTCCGTTAATAAGTCAGATTCTAGGGATTAAACTTTGAAGGACTATGGTTTTTGAAAAGGGCCTAATACAATGAGATGTTGCCCGAAACTGTGGCCTATGAATCAGGATATCAAAAAAAGAACTATGCCCTATTTGGATTCGATTCATGAAATGCTTCTGTGTTTGGGCTCGATTTTAAGTCGGGGTGAAAAACTGGGTAAATTCCTATGTTTGATTTAGGCTATGTCTTTTCAGACTGTTAATTCTGTTCTCAAAAGCCCTGATTTGAATATGGACCTAATTGTTCAAAAAGAGACCTCTTTTTCAGCCTGATTCAGAATGGGTTCAGGTCTAGTTACAACCGGATTAAAAAATCGAGAATTTTCAGACTGATCTTTTAAAACCCACAAGAGAAGCCATGTCCTTCTTTTTTAGGGCCAAAATCAGAACTTTTTTTTTGAACGTGGACCTGGTTTTCTACCTTTTGTGTAAACTCAGCATCAACATTCAGGTCCCAAAAAATCTGTTCCAAATCCCTCCGTTCGCCCTTCTTCTTTCGTTCCAAATCTGTCACCTCCAATTAACCAATTACCCCTCTTTCTTCCCCTTTCCCTATACTATATAATTGTTTTAACTACTATTTTGCACATTCTGCATTCGCTTAGTAATATATCTAAATAAAAATAAGAACTGCATAAATTAAATGAGTTGGAAAGGGAAAATGGTATTATCGAGATTTAGAATTGAAAACAACAACAAAAACAAAAAAGGAGGTATTTAGAAAAAGGCGGCAAAAAAGAAACGAGGGAAAAAGTGAGCAAATTTTCAGATATGTAAATAAATTCGATTTTCGGCCGCCCGATTCGGGCACCTTTTCTTTTTTGTGTTGCACATCAAAAAAAAAAAAGAAAAGAGTAACAATAAAAAAATGAAGAAGAAGAAGACACTTTAGATGATTGAGAACGAAAAAGTTCAAAATGAGCACGTTTTTTTTGAACTATAACTAGAACTAGAAAAATTGTTTATTTCAATTTCACAAAAATGCGAAAAAGGGGAATAATTCAATTTCGAGGACCCGAAATTATATTAGAAAGCTGAGCTTAAAATTGAAAAACAAGTGACCTTATGAGGATATAAATAGGATTTGGAAAATTTGCTAAGTGGATTTTCTGAATCGGATTAAGATTCTAAAATCAGGTAAAATAACCTGATACAGGCTCTAAAAATGAGACTATTCATGAATAACTTTGTACAGAACACTTATGATTTACCGGACCGAATTTTAAAAAATCGAGCCCGAAAAAAGTGTAACAGTTTTCGATGTTCTATTGAACTTAGTGGGACAGTAGTGAACTTCCAGGCCTGTTTCAGAAAGTGTCCCCTACTGAGAAAAATTTCTAGAATTCCTAAATTTAGACCCGTTTCGAAGAAAACTTTGGAATTTTTTGGACCCGTTAGTATTTTCATGATGAACCTTGAATTACAGATGCAGAAACCGGTCTAATTGTATGATCTAATAAATCTGTTGCAGATCTTAAAATAGACCTCCTGAATCGGGCCTGGTCTGATCGAAAACAGCTGCTCTTGAAATAGGCCGGACGATTCGAAACAAATCAGGTCCTATTTTTTGAGTTTCTCTGAGTTGACTTTTGATATAACTTCAAAAGTTGATTCTTTTCTGAAAATTGCAAAATTTATCCGAAAAATAGGATCAGTTACGTTTCTGGATTTACTTAATATTGTGCATTACTAATTCTCGGAATTATGTTTCAAATTACTCGTTTTTATAGTCCAAATCAAGCCCAATTCAAAACATTATTTTGTGCCCGTTCTGAAAAGTTCAATTTTCAGCAAAATCAATATCAAAAACTGAACTCTTCTTTAAAAAAACCGAAAAAAACGGCGTAGTTATATTATCCACTCGAATCTCTCCTGAAACTATTCAAGAATGTACTTGAGCATCACACACAAAAAAAGTAAAACCATAAACTTTTCTTTTTGTTTTGATTAAATTTCTTCTTTAATTTCGTGTCGTTTTGAATTACGAAAAATCTCAAACATCAAAGCAAAACGTTAATGAAAAAACTTGGAGCATTTGACTGGAAAACATTTCAAGAGAAAAATAGGATTCTGCTGAAAAAAATACTCGAGCTCAAGAAGAACCTACTATTTTCTCAGTATAGTAATGAAAAAAAGGAAGAAAACGAAAACGAAACAAAAATAATATATGAATATATCCAAGTCCGAAAAAAAAAAACAAATCTTTGGCTTATCTTAATAATGTTGCTGGCTGCTACTGTAGTGGAAAAAAAGAAGAAAAAGGAGCAGAAGAAGAAGAAGGCAAAGAATATATATGATTATATACACGGACGGCGCAATAATTTACGCAAAAATGCGGAATAAACCAATTTTGCGGAGAAGCGAAACAAGGAGAAGGAGAAAAAGGCAGTAGGTTTTTACACTTCGATGAAGCTAATCACAACATGACTAATTTCAAGAGAGGGAAAAAGTACATTTTGATGTTAAGAATTGAATATTTTGAGGATGATCTGGAAGTTTTTGATGGAAAAAATGTCATGTTGTAAACATTGACACGCAGAAAACGATTAAAGGATATTTTTTGGCGGATATCTTCAGGGCACTCAAATAACGGTATTCAGGAAAACTGTAACTATACTTACTAGGAGAAACTGGAACTGTGTACCTAGAGGCCGAGACACAAACTTTCCATGAAAAGGACTCGATCCAGTTAGAGATAGGTTCAGTATCAAACGAAAATATCCTTGACAAAATCTGGTTTTCATGTTTTTTTTTAGATTGTTTGGTCCGCTTCGGCTTGATTTTTGGATCCGATTCAGAAAAACTAAAATAAAATAGGGACCGTGTTTTTTCAGATAAGGCCAGTTTCAGAGAATGCCTTGGGTTATCTAATCCGTTGGAATATTATCTACGCCCTGTCTGATTTCATGGCCAGAACTTTTGAAGTTTTTTGGTGAAAACAGTTATTTTTAAAAAATCACAGCTGAAGTTCAAAAAAGCCGGACTCGGACATGGTCAAGCTTCAGAAAAAAAACGGACCGGGCTCTTGGACCTTTCAGAGAACCCAGATCAGAAAAATATTCTTGAAAAAAAACTTAGAATGCTCAGAGCTCGAAAAAACCCAATGTAAAAATCAGTTTACATATTCACATCCCGGAACTAACAAATGAAAAACATCTGCCTATGGAAAAAAATCCTATTTTTTCTCGATTTTATACAATTTCAGAATGTTTTTGGTTCTTGGTTTCAGGTGTTTTCCAGATACCGAGAAAAATATCTGAAGTTGTTTTTTGAAATTGAGAAAAATGAGAAAAAATTAGCAAGAAAGCTCAAAAACTACAGGTCAAGCCTGCAGACTACTAGAGAAAAGTTTGAAATCAAATCCTGTCCAATGCAAAACTTCACCAAAAAACCCTTCTCATGAATATTTCAAACCTGTCCATTACCCGTTTTTCCTCAATTTAATATTCATTTTTTAATTTCAACTCAAAACCTGAAACTTATGCAAAAGTTCAGCCGACATAGACTTTGAAATTTGCAATTTTCCGCTTTGCGAACTAATGAGTGTAAAGTAAAATCTCATTAATTTTTAATAAAAATAACCGAAAAATTTAGATGAGAACAAAAAGAGAAAAAGAGAGAGAGATAGGATATTAGGAGGGGTATGAAGAGATTTGTGTATAAATCGGATATTAGCGGATATTGAAACGGAGCTTATGGATTATCGGCAAAGTTCGAGGATTCTCAAATCAATCACGTCACAAAGTCCACAAAAAGTAGTTGTTGGAGTCAAATTCAAGAAATTCTTTGAATTTTCTGACTCATTTCCAAAACTATAGATCTTACTTGATCCGATTTGGAAAGTCTGATCTATGCACAAAGTCATGAAGTTGAAAACATAGAAATGACAGTTTTTGATGTTTTTTTCAGGAGAATTTGAGAGGACTGGTCTGATTCTAGAACCTGATATATGTTAAAAGACAAGATATGATTCATTACTAGCCGGAGAATTCGACGTTCGATTTGTAAATTTGTTTCCAAGAGAGGTTCCTATGATAGAAATGTCGTGACTAGTACATATACCCTTAAAAACAATTAATGAAAAGCGATGAAAATGAGATAAATCCAACTTTTAAGAAAGTTCACTTCTGATTCAACTTATCTTCAACTTATCCTAAATAAGAGCTTCAACTTATCCTAATTTTAAATATGTGAAAACGGGGAAATATTATAATACATGTGATCAATAAGTTAACCCTAAATCCAAACGGTTGTGCTAAATCGAGATCTAAAATAGTAGTTCTAGAAACGGACTCGAGTATCCAAATTTTTTTGTGCAGAACCAAACTCGACCTGGTTGAAACACTTTGGTGGATATTTTTTGGTCCGATTTCGTAGAACCTGGTATGGTGAAAAAAATTGATTCCAGGTTTGGGTAATAAATAACAATTGAGGCAAGTAACTCTAGTTTTCCAAAAGTCGAGCGTGCATCAAAACAACCGAACCTTGCCGTTATTTTTGACCGAATATCAGCATACATTTAACGTTTTAGAACTCGAATAGTATATACCATCCAACTAAATACTCTTTTTAATGTTCCCAAATGTACATAAAAAAAATAAACTAACTCCTCCATCTTGTTTGTGGATGTGTCTCTCTCCAATTATCTGCTTTGACCTGTCGACAAATTGCGAAATCCAAAACGAATATCAAACTTGCCAAAATTCGCATCGTTAAGAAGATTCGAATCCTAAAAAAGCATATATTAGAAGTTTCTTAACAGAACAAAAAAAAACATACCTTCAAATCTAGAAGCAAAGAAAGAACCGCGAAAATGCGAGTTTCAAAAGTTGAAAGTGGAATCTGTAAAAAATGCATTTTGAATACGAAAAAAGAATCATCTTTAACCAGGTGAAATGTACATAGATAACTGGACAATAAATAAACGGATTAGTGGATGACAACAAAAAACAACAAAAATCAGAAGATTATTCTGAGAAAAGAGTCCTGACAAGTGTTGAAACTGGGAATAGAAAGAACATTTTGGGGTAATTTTTCAGGAAAAAACTAGAATCAAACCGATACAAATGGTACAATTTTCGAAAATCAACCGATATAATTTATCTATCAAAATCGTAACTCTCAAAATTATTAATTGAATTCAAAGTTCATAACAGCGTTACAATAAAACTGATTTAGGATTTTTCCGAGTTTTGATTTTCATGATGTGATGTATCAAAAAAATCGATAAAACATCAGCAAGAAATACGAAAAAGTTTTCCCCTGAGAAAATATAGCAGCTTTAACTGGAACTTAGTTTCTCAAACTTCAGATGTGGATTAGAATCTTGGTAACTTTATATCGGTCCGGCTAAGACACGTTTGAGTCTGAAACAGTTGTTTTCAGAACGGGCCTAAATGTTGTTTTTTTTTAGTGTTTTTTTTTCAAAACTTAACTTAAAGCTGAAATGTACCAAGAGCGGTTAATTTTATCTATGATTTTTCACATGAAAAATTGCAAAGTTGAAATCCACAGTTTTTGTTTCGAAAGTTCAAAAAAGAGAAAAGAGAAAAACACTGGGAATAGTAAAATGGGATATGTTACAATATATTTAATCAAAACTTCTTTGAAATATATTCAGTCTGAATCGGACCTGAAACTAGATATCATAGATCTCATCCAGAAATACAAATAAAAATATTCACGAAATTTTTAAGAAATCATAAAAGAAGAAATCACTCCGAAATCATAATTTTGAGTCGAATTCAACTAGATTCGACTTTACAGAATTCGAGCTTCGAAGAATGCATTTTCCGTCAGAAGCAACGAAAATTAAAAATCTCAATTCAAAAACCCATATATTGTTTTTTTTTATCCGAACAAAAAACATGAGCAAAAAAAAACGGATGATTCAATTTCGGCTTTTTTGATTGACACCAACCGACTTATACATGTTCCAAACAGAACAAATTCAACAATAAAAGTAAAGTAACCATGGTGAAAAATTCATGAAAAAAGAAGCACCATTTAGGGTCGAAAAAAGAGCGTGATAAATAATTGTGGAAAAGGCGTGAAAAACGAGAAAATAGGCTAAGCGAATAATTTGATTTAATGACTCTAACTCGACTTTTCCCCTCTTATTTTCTGTTTTTCACAGAATAAAATAGTAGTTAGTATAAAGTAAAGAAAACACGAAGAAGAAGAAAAAGAAGCAAAACTTGAATAATTATCATAAAATATTAACCTAATTCAACCCTTTTTTCTACTTGACATTTGGTCAAAAACCCATAATTAACAACAAAACTAAACATTTTGGATAATTAGTACAAAAATATACAAAAACACAACTGTCTCCCAATGTATATATAGTATAGTATTAATTGTATCCTTGTTTTTTGCTTTCCAAAATAACAACAAAAAGGTAACAATTTTCTCAGCTTTTCTTTTATCTATTTTCAGAATCAATTAATGAGATTTTTGCTCGGAGAAATAGTGGAACAATTAGAGAGACGTAGAGAGAATTTCATTAAATGGCTTAATAAAAAAGTTGGGGCGAATGGGTGAGAGGTGAAAGAAAACCGACTGGGTGGTCGAAGAAAATGTATACAATGGATGTAGAAAAAAACAAACAAAACATGGATGGATTTTTCTGAAACCTTAAAGGGAGGAAATGGGACCAAGTTCATCCAAAAAAGGTTTTTTGAGCGGAACCTTATCCAGTCTGGCCTATTCTAAGTAGATCTTAGATCAGTTCAATATAGTCTGATTTGAACAGGCCCCAAACTGACCCAAATAGACCCAAACACTTTTTTCAAACACTTCAATATAGAAGCCTTGATTTCCCACAGAAATAGGGTTCTCTTCTGTTCGATTTTGGATTTAAAAAAATTTGTAAAATCGTTTTTAGAACCCGATTCAGGAAAACATGGAAAAATCTGAAATTCTCAAAATTTCAAATGTGTTTGATGATTCAGGGTACTTTCTTGTTTGGACACGTTTTAGGACCTATCGTTTCGGGTCCGATTTGGTCGGAATTGGTACGGCAAAAAGCCTTATGTAGATTTTCTGTTAAAAAATTTAATAATTCCAAAAGTCGGGCATTGCAGAAAATGAAATCCCTTTTCAACCTGATAAATACCTGATCATTCATTTTCATATATAGAAAAACTTGAACCCACATTAACCTCTTCTAATCTTCAGAAAACTCAAGAAACCTACTGGGCTCTCAAAAAAGTATAACTTCGTTTGAAACCTTTTTTTCGAGTCCTAGATAATTTCTGAAAAAAAGAAGTATTTATCATAGTTTTATGGAAAGGAAGCTAAAACTGAAAAATATGAACAAATCGTCGTAAAGATACTTCCGTTCTTAAAAATTAGCAAAATCCATATCAAGAACCCCCAAAAATGTCCTATGTATATTCGTTTTTCCACCACCAAAAAACCCAATAAAAAATAAATAAAGAAAAAACCCGAAAAAAGGCATAACATAATATAATTGAAGGTGACCAACAAAGAAAAAATAAAAAGTAATTTCACATTTTCAGAATTCCAGAAGCAAAGATTCTGATTCGAATTTCCGGCTTTTTAGTTTTAGTTTAGTTTTTCGTCGGCTATAAGCAAAAAAGTGCACAAAATCAAGGGAGGTAATGGACTTTTGATGAAAAAGGAAATTAGTGGAAAAGTCAAAAAAAATTCCGATTTTTCCAGAAAAAGTAGGTAAAATAAAATAAGAGGAAAACATATGTTATTGTTATTATGTATCTCATTTTCAATTTTTCTTTCCTGAAAAAAAATATTTTCGAAGCAAAATATTATGATTGATTATTTATAATATTGACAAATTATTATCTCTTTGAGAAATGTTGTAAAATTTTGAAACAGGTGGTTCTACCAGACATGATTTTCAGGTCCTACGAAAAAAACATGACCACCCATAAAATAGAACATTTTCTCGGTCAAAAATCCCAAGAGTCAAATTAAAAGAGATGCCTCCTAACTAAGAAAAGGTCGAACTTTTTTTCGAGGATTAAATAGTTTTTTTCTTCTTCTGCTTTTTCTACGGAGAAATAATAAAATGTGTGTAAAAGCGAGAAAAGTAGGTAACAAATCCATTGGGACCAATGAAAAATTGATAGAACACGGAATGGAATGGGAGTAAGTGTATACATTCATTTTATCGGAAGAAAAAAGGCCGAAACGAGTACGAGGAGAGTATCAGAAACATGTAGGTATTATTATTTTGAGAAAGAGGAGGTGCGAATTTATGAACCACTGACAGGTGGTTAAATTTTTGGGTTCAAGGATGAGAACATTTTGAGTTTTCATCTTTATTTTTTTTCTAGTGTTTGGTGGGTTCATGTAGTTTTGAAAACGGACCCGAAGGTAAAAGTTCGTGAATTTTTTAGATTAAAAACAAATGGCCAAAACAGAAAAAATACGTATGTAGGTACTACTATGGATTCATTTTCAGGTATGCGGATCTGTCTCAAGAACTACGATTTTGGACCCATTTTATCTGATCTGGTTGGATTCAAAAGGTCCGATTCGGGGTCCCCAGCGCTGTTGATGTTTTTAAAGAGGAAGCGAGTTAAAAATTATTGAAAAACATTATCTAAAAAGCTTAATTTCATGTTTTCTTGAAACATGTTTAGAAAATTAATTTCGCAAAACAATTAAGAAATAATTATTCCCCCGATTCGAATTAATAAAGGGACCGGCCCGAGCAAGATCTGGCTCAAATCCACAAACGCGGAAAAAATATCAAAATTGATATTTTATCATAAAAAACAAGTTCAGGTCTGATTTGGCTCGGTCGTCTGGTGAATTTTTTGAACATCCATTTCCGGTCCGATTCAGAAACTAGAATTCACGGAATTCTCAAAATAATCTGGACTAATTTCAAATAATTCAATTTCAGTTCTCAAATTTTCCTATTTAGAAGAAAAGTTCAGAGAAAAATCAAAAATTCATGAAAAAATAAAATCAGAAACAAAAAACACGAAAAAGGGACACAAAATTAAGTAGACAAATAAAACAATCAAGCGGAAATGGGAGTATGTCACGGAATGGAAAATATATTGATTTGTCTGGCTGAAAATCGAAATCTGAAAATGAAGATTTGGATAGCCAAATAGCGAAAAAAAAGAAGAAGCAAAGTGTTTCAAGCTAATTTCCTTTTTTGTCACTTTTCGTTGCCCGTCCTTTTCTATATTATAAAACAACACAGAAATGTGTGAGAGAAAATGAAGTGAAAAATCAAATTTGGGTGGCACATAATCAGATGGATTCCCTTTTCTTTTTCTGATTTAATAATCAAAAACTTTTCCATTAGCACTTGGATATATATACATACATAGATAGATATATAGGAAAAGAAGGATTCGAATGACTAAAAATCGGAAATTGGAAAATAAAATGCACTTTTTTGTGAGATGTGACACAAGTCAAAGGAAGTCTATGAATAGGTTTAGAGGAGAAACTGAAAAAGAGCAAGTAACTAGGGAAGTTGTTGAAAATCTGAATTGTCAAAATTATACGAAAAAAGGAAGGATAAGTGTCATTACGTGGAAGTGACATAAGACATAATTAGACATTTGAACAAAATAAACTAAAATTTGTTTGAAAAACCCAGAGAATGAGGGGTTTTATGAGTGAGGGGCAAGTTCAGCAAACTCTGAAACGGATTAACTGAGAAGGAATGATCCGAAAAGTGACCCCCTGAAAATAGTTCTCAATATGTGAATATTGTAGTACCCCACAAGGTATGAAAAACCCCAAGGGGGAATTTCAAGCAAACTTTTCATTTTTGAGAAAACGGGGGAGGAGGAATTTTCGAACAAAAAAGTTTCTGTCAACTTCAAAAAATCATATCTCTGTTAATTTTCGAGTAAAAAAGTTGGTTAACAAAGCATTTTAAAGCTGAAATATTGCACTTTCACTAGAATTTATTGTAAAAATTTATAATCCAGTTTGGAGTTTTCAAAATCACAGAAAACAAAATTTTTCGAAAAAGAAATTTTCGAGTTCGACATGACGCAGGTTTCGGTTAGTGTTCTAGTGTTGATTTTTGAATTCCACGCACAGAATATAGTCTAGAAACAAATTTTCAGAAGAGTTGATTAAGAAAAATAATTGCCGTTTTATGCTCAATTTCGACAAAAAATAGAGGAAAAATTGTTGGTTCTGCGTGTCTGAACATGTTTGAGTTGTAGAAACAGGAGATTTTTCGACCAAAATCTGAAAATTGATGTCATGCATGTGATAAAAAACATAAATTTCGTGTAGAAAAATATTCAAGTCAATTGTAGAGCTCAAACATTATCATCAAATCAAACATTATCATCAAATCAAACATTATCATCAAAATCGGATTTTTTGTGACTTAATATGCGCTGTAATGAGTATTATCTGTTTATTTTGCAATACATCAAGAAATCAATTTTAAAATATCCAATTTTCGTTCAAACAAATCGCTGAAAGCCGTCGTAGCCGGGCTTGTGGAATTCAAAAATCAACACTAGAACACTAACCGAAACCTGCGTCATGTCGAACTCGAAAATTTCTTTTTCGAAAAATTTTGTTTTCTGTGATTTTGAAAACTCCAAACTGGATTATAAATTTTTACAATAACTCCTAGTGAAAGTGCAATATTTCAGCTTTAAAATGCTTTGTTAACCAACTTTTTTACTCGAAAATTAACAGAGATATGATTTTTTGAAGTTGACAGAAACTTTTTTGTTCGAAAATTCTTCCTCCCCCGTTTTCTCAAAAATGAAAAGTTTGCTTGAAATTCCCCCTTGGGGTTTTTCATACCTTGTTGGGTACTACAATATTCACATATTGAGAACTATTTTCAGGGGGTCACTTTATGGATCATTCCTTCTGAGTTAAAATTGGTTCAGAAACGAATCCCATCGGATCAAAGTGTACCACACTGTCAAATTGAACATGATAAAAATCGAAGCATGTCAGAGTCAGGTAGTCAGTTTTAAGAACCACCGGCAATTTGTAAGAGACTTTCTGAGACAGAATGAAAAAGTCCATGACTTCAAAAGTATTATATCTTATCAAAAATTCGATTGCAGCAGAATGATTTTATATCACATGGTAAAAAAAATGAAAACGCTGTTTTATATCTAGCAAAATTCATGGTTTCTGTGGGCGTTTGTATGATAACGGTTTTTTAGAAACCATTTATCTCCCTTGCCGGAAATAGTTTTTGGTCGGATTGAGCCGGACTTTTTTAGGTTCTCCAGAAAAAAAAATCTGAAAAAAAAACCCTAAGAAAACAGTTCAGATCTGACCTTACCATTCTTCGTGCAAAAATCGTAAATAAAGTTTTGAAACACTGATTTTGAGCAATGTTCTAAGGAAAAGTGAAAAAATAGCATATGTGATTTAGATGTCCAATTTTAAAAATTTTTGAATTTTGAGATTGTTCCAAAAACTATGGAAAGTTAAGTTCGATTGTATCGATAGCAGTGATTCTGAATCTTCAAAAAAAAAAGATTTTGAAAAAAAATGTATGTTCAAAAGTTGTTTTATTATTTGACTTTTATTACTGAAACACGGGCTCCCTAAGAACCAAACATACTCCTTTTGCCCTCTGGATCGTAACCGATAAAAAACAAAGAAACTCAACTTTTATTTAAGGAAAATCGGGTTACCATTATCTTGAGATTTATCTTGGCTAATACCTACCCCGATTATCTCAAGCATGACAATTTAATGAGAACATTATTCTTGTTTTCAAAAAACAACGTAAGCTATTTGAGTGAGTACATTTTCAATTAGTCAGAGGAAAACATCAAAACGTAGCCAAAATCTTTTGAACACATTTCAACAATGACCTTTCTCGGCCACCAATCGAACTAATCCAGTAGAGCAAGCCACTAAATCAAAAAAGCACAAAAAAAATGATTGATGTTCATTTCAGTTCAGTTCATTCATTTTTTACGAAAATGTTCATGAATCTCTTTTGAGAAATAAAAAACCACGAGAAAATAGTAAGAGAAGAACCAATAAAAATTGTGTTTTTAATTCCGAAGAAGGAAAGGATTAGGAGTCAGGAGCAAAACGAAGAAAAAAAGAGGATAGGTGTGATGAAAACGAGAGGAAGAGGATGAATTATATGGAGAAGAAGAAGAAGAAGAAAAAGCACACATTTATATCGAAAATCCTGGTGATCTTTTTTAGTTCACATTATCATTTCATCTGTTTTTGAAAATTTATTTTTATTTTTGTACAAGAAAATTCCAGAAATCTTATGAGTGTAAATCAATCAGACTACAAGACCCAAGAAGCCATGAAACTGACCTGATCCTATTTTTTGAATTAACTTTACGATTCCAGAAACTTTTTTAATCCCCAAAATAAGAACTTCATCTTGAGAAATGTTTTTTTTTCAATTATCAATGGGTTCCAAAAACTTTTCATGGTTATGATATTTAGAATTATTTTCCTTATTTTTAAAGCTATGAATTCCTGACCGTCAGAATATCAGTTTTAGCCTGATAAGGATCATTTTTTGAGTATCAAATCTGAGGAAATACAATCAAATCGGTGTTTAATTTTCAAAATTTAGTTTACTGCATACATTTTATCAGCTCCAGATTAATTTATGGTCTGCCCAAGATGAATGAAAGCTTGAAAACAATCAGGTCATTTTTTTCTGACTTTCAGAAGTTACGGTGTTAAGTGAGAATTTGAAAATTGCTTCCTACTTCAAATTTAAAATACACACTAGTTGAGGTTCTTCGGTTTTAGAGAACTTTTTTTGATATCAAAAAAACGTTATCAGTATAGGTCGTTCTGAAGTACTACAAAATCTGTCTAGTTATTTTCGAATTTACAATATGTTCAATTGTCATCATTTTCTTCGTGTTTCATCTTTTTTTGTAACGCGAACTTTGTAGTTTATCTGTACGTTTAATTGTTTTATTAGTTTTTTTTCACTTAATTTCAAAATTAGCTGTCGTTTTTACCATTGTTTTTCGTCTAGTTTTTGTAGCTAGTTTGGAATCATCACCAAACCAAAAATTTATGGCTATTTCCTGAATTTCACCTTCTGAATCTTGAATCGAGTCTAACTGTGGCTTCAAATTTTAGGTGAAAAACTTGGATCCGACCATAGACATTAGCAATAACGATTTTAGGCCGGTTTTAGTGTGCTCGATTCATAGTGGTCAAAAAGTGATTCATCGAATATACATCCGGCTAAGACGAAAATCATTTAAAAGTAAGCTTTGATTTTGAGCAAATAATATTATTACAAAAAAACATGAAAATTAATTGATCCTCGGGGATTTTGAACAGGAGAATCCAATATTTAGCAACCTACAACTTTCAGTACTCGCACAAAACAATTAAGTTATTTTGGAAATGTTCATTTGTCATAATTCTCTTTGTTTTTCATATTTTTTGGAGCCTGAACTTCGTAGTATACATGTGCTTTTAATTTTTTTATTAATTTCTGTTCACTAATTTTCGAAATCAGCTGTCTCTTTACGATGAAACTTTAGTGTGGTTTTCCAGATATTTGTTTGATTATTGTTCTCTTTTGTATTCCAGCTTTTTCAACACTCTTCGTAAGTTTCAAAACTTCATTATTTCCTTAATGTAGTTATAAATGAAAATGATCAAGATTTTCCAATGTTTTCATCCTAAAATACTATGTTTTTCTTCCAAAAACTATTTTTTCTTTTTAACCCTGCGTCTCATCATTATCAAATAATCTCTTTTTTATTGATTTTCAAAATAATTTTTTGAAATATTTTATTCATTTCACTTTATTTGATTAACCTATAGTATATTTAATCTGTTAAGAATGGAAAAGTGTCCAATTTGCCAAGAATCTGCTTCTGATTCTCATTTCAATTCCAAAGTTCCAGTTTGTAGGTGAGTTGTTCATGAATCTCATTGTTGTTTGAAATCTTTAGCTAAAATTTCAGAGCATGTGCAGCGTTTTTCCGGAGAAGAGTGAGGTCCAAAGTAACAGTGCATTGCATAAATTTAACAAATTGTGTGCATGAAGGTGAGCTCAAAGTCATGCCCGAAACGGAAAATTTGAAAAGAATTTCGAAAATTTAATTGTTTTTTCAGATATCACTCAATGTAAATACTGTCGAATGGAAAAATGTTTGGAGTTTGGCATGAAAATCGAAAGTAAGTGTATGAAATTTTTCAGAAGCAGACTGATTATTTCGGGTTGGGGCTCTCGAACAGGGCCGTTTTGACTGATGACCTATATTTTGAAACTTATAGTTAAAATGGAGGTACAGCCCCGGCCCGATTAAGCTCAATAAACCAGCCTGAAAAAAAAAACATTTCAGATGTTCAAAAATATCGAGACCGACATGATAACACGAAACCCAATCGACGACAGAAAGCTCTACAGTCTACATTTACATATCCTTGGTGCTATCAGAGCTCAAATTTTTGTACAATCGACCCACATGAGGATAGTAGACTACGATTGCTTCGGAACAACTTCAGTCAACTACTCAAATCTCGAGCACATTGTTTTCCAAAAAAGGAGCGCCGGAAAAATGTGAATTTATTAGATGCTCTATCAATCTTCCGGAAGGATGTGGTATTCATTGCCACGTGGATTCAGAATACTTTTCCTGAATTGAATTTTCTGGACCATAACCAACAGAGATTATTGTTTCGAAATTTCTATCTCAAGTTCACTATTTTTGAAACAACATATTTGGCTCTTTTGTTAGGAAAACCAAAAACTTGGCATTTACCAACTGGGGATATTGTATCTGATGTCAGTGGATATTACACAGGCCCTCCTTTCAATCCACCAAAAATTGGTTCAGAGGAAGTTTCGAAGTAAGTTTTTATCTTGAATTTTGGAGACAAATACCTGAACTGGGTATCTCCAGACTATTTGCGCCATACTGGACAACAACTCACAAAATTGTGCGGGACCCTGTGATACAAGCAAATATCACAATTGATGAATATATCCTGATATGTGCCTTGTTCTTATGGGATTTTGGCTTGCCTGGTCAATCTGATGAATGTATCCAATTGACGAATACAATTCGACAAAAACTGTATCGAGAATTGATAACACTTTGTCAAGGTTCAACTGAGAGAATAACCGAGATAATGTTACTACTTCCAGCTATACAGGTTAGTAGGATTAAAAAAAGGAAACTTATTATTTTTGGATTTCAGAAAAGTGCCGATTTGTTCGAGGAAGAACTTCAAATGTGTGGGATTTATGGGATATTGAACTCGAAAAATACCGATGATTGGTATGAAATGGTTGAAGGACCGATTTGAAAGAGTGTCAAGGGTAAAATTATGCGTACAAAAGTGAGAAATGTTCAATGAAATAACTGTACAAAATGTTTTATTGAAATAATGTAGTTGTATATTTTTAATAAAACAGTTTTTACAAAATCGCACCTGGTTTGATGTATTGTTGTTTTTCTATAAAACTTTTTCAAACCCATGGGTACCAAAATAAAGACCAGATCTCGAAGGTCTGTTCTAATTTTCACCGAGTCTTCCAAATTACACGTTCAAAAAATTCCAAACAATGTATTCTGATACATTTCGAAAAACATCCTTCTGATCTTTTGAACTCGCATCATCAGTTAATTGTTTGATCTGTATATGTTGTAGTCTCTCTCGTCCCGTTTCAGATTATTTTTACATGTTTGTTTTTCTCTGTGTCTCTCACTCTTCCAATCATGTTTGTAGATAATCGATTTTACATGTATTTTCAAATTCTGAAATGAAATATTGTTTGCAATTCGAGAGCACAAGATGTCCATTTTGGGTCAAGAGTACCGGTTTGTAGGTGGGCTGATTAAGGTGAAAGAAAGTTCAGAGATAATTTTTCATTTCAGAGCTTGTGGTGCATTTTTTCGACGTTTCGTTTTGTCCCCATAATAGAAAATAAATTGTAAAAAGGAAGGAAAATGTATAATCAATGTCAGTGAGTTTCATTAGAATTTGAAGCTTATTTTTTTGTCTAGGGACCCTATAAAGATGAAAAGCACTCAAATAATTTCAGCGTTTTGAAAAAAAATATTTGGTCTGGTTTTGTCTGATTTAGTGAGTTCTTCAAAAATCTGATTCCAAAATATTAAATACAATTTTGGACACGGTTTTTATTTTTCAGTAATAAAAATTGGGTCCAAAAACGAATTTTTGGTCTAGAAAATGAAAGTAGTTCCAATGGACCAAAAGTTTTTAGGACATGCTTTTCCAGAGAATAGTAAGAATTGTCGAAGATGTCGGATGAATAAGTGCTTAGGTGTCGGAATGAGAAAAACAGGTTAGTTCTAGTCTTAGTTTCTAGTTATACAACATTCACATTTTTCAGCTGTCTAGGGACCTCGCGATAAGCACACAACTTCACCCTCTCCATCTTCTAGTCTTCAAATTTTACACGAGTTCTCCCATCGTTTACCGCGTCTAAATCTTCTTCATCAAAACTATTCGGAATTGGAAAAATCTCGGAAACAAATATTTCAAACTCCGACCACACCAAAATATCGAAATATCCATGAAATGACAAAAATTGTGGAAAAAGGTGTGAAACTAGTTGAGAAGTTTATTTATAAATCATATAAGGAACTATAAAATGAATTTTCGAGATTAGAGATAAAATCGCTTTTTCAAAACTATTTATTAGGCATATCAATTTCGAATCTCCATTTAGAGAAGTTCAAGCAGGTAAAATAATTATCAGGATTGAAGTTCTTATCATTTCAATGTTCTAGGAATTCCTGAGATAGTCCTACCAAATGGAGATTTCTACGACAAAGATGTTGAAAGATTCTATACGGGACATATCAAAAAACCATCAAAAGTTTCGAAAGAATCGATGAAGTTGTGAGTTTTGCTATGTAGAAAAAAAAATATATCTTTAATAATTTTTTAAAGATTTTTCCAGCAATATTGGGAAGTCTACAATCGTACAGTAGTTAATGATGTTGAACTTTTGAAGTTGGATGTTTTCGAATTTTTGGCAGTTTCTTCACTAATGTTCTGGGATAAGGGTCCAGAAGGATTCTCACAGAAAAGTGTGGAACTATGTCGAAATATGAAGACTGAAATTATATATGAAATTAGTATATATTTCAAAGAGGTCAAGAAGTTATCAGAACCATGTATTCGATTGGGACAATGTATGTTATTACTCTTATCCATAGAGGTAAAGATTTTTAAAGTAGCCTATGACTTTGATACATTTTCAGAAGTCCTACATAAAATGTCTGGAAGAGCTGGAAATGTTTGGATTCTACGACATCTACCAACAAATGAATACCGATCCCCATCAATTGTGTGATTTTTAACAACCCAGTTATTTTTCAAAAATGCACCGCCCTCATGTCTGGCTCTATCACATGTTTTTCAGCAACGCTACATTTTGCAATTTCTCAGAAATATATTCATGTGATTGTGATATTTGAAAATTACTTGCAAAAAATAATGAAAATTGTACTTTTATTGTTAGCTGGACATTTTGATAGTGCAAAAACAAAGAATACGTGAAGTAGAGGTAGTGGGAAATGGAGCAGAAGAAGAATACAAAGTGTTGTGCACGATAAGAGAAAAAAACACAATGTCAGGAGAGAAACTACGTTTTGGGGTGCTGTAGTTTCTGATCAAGACCACCAAGCAGAACAAACTGGACTTCTTAGATCACTAAGTTCGACACTCCGACTTTCAAGATCAATGTCAAGAAAGATATCAACTGGACCTGATTCCAAAATCACAAAAATTTGGTGTTCGGACCAAAAATTTGTTTGATTTTAGAACCGATCTAGAATGTGTCATACTTGGAGAAATTGTATGTTCCACAAAATTAACCGATTCCATTTTTGTAGTTTAATGATTGTTTTCAAAATCCCATTTCGTTCACATCAGCAACGTTTTCATAGAGTATATGTAATTGTTTTTCTCTGCGTCTCTCAGTTTTTATCATTACAATGAACTCTATCGATTTTTCAAATATATTATTTTCATTGAAACTTACCACACTTCTAACATGAATAACTGTCCAATTTGCAGTGGACCGGCAAAAGATGCTCATTTTGGGTCAACAGTTTATGTTTGCAGGTATTTATTTTTATTTCAGGAAGTTTCAGAGATAACTTTCTGTTTTAAGAGCTTGTTCCGCGTTTTTCCGACGTTTTGTTTTGTCACCAAAGTCTAAGATCAAGTGTCAGAATAAAGGGATATGCAAGGTTCACTACAGTAAGTCTAGAAATCAAAAACAACTATGAAAATTTTGTGAATTTAGAAAACACTAAGAACTGTCGATCATGTCGGATGAAGAAATGTTTAGCTGCCAGAATGAATGAGACAGGTAAGAAAACGATGGTACCTGAATAGTATTTGATCAGATGAAATGAGACCGGAGATTCATTATCCTGGAACGGACCTGACTCTATGTTTTGCAATTTTCTGAACAAATATCAAAAATCGGACTAAAACAGAAGGTTTTTCATTTTTTGTTCATTTTTTATGGTCGTTTCAAGGAACGTTTTGAACTGTCTCGCCCGTCTGGTCGGATTCACGTGGCTTCAAGATTTGCAGTATGAGAATTATGATATCCCAGACCAGATTTTATTGATTTCAGCAGTTCAAGGTCCTCGCGATAGAAATAAGTTATGCTCGTTACTCTTGACTTATTCATCCTCTTTGTCTCCGTCTGATCTCACACCAGACCTCCTTCCTCGTCTGAATCTTCTCTACAAAAATTATTTGGAACTCGACAAATCTCGCCAGGAATTCTTCCAAAAGTCGAAAACTCCTAAACATCGAAACATTATTGAGATGATCGATATTGTCACAAAAGATATGAGATTTGTTGAAAAATTCATTCGTAAGTCATACAGTGAAGTGAGCCGCAGACTCTCGAAGTTTGAAAAAGTGAGGTTCGGAATCTATATTAAACATATCCTAATTGAATTTTAGAAATCTTTGTTTCAAAACTATTTCATCAAACATGTCAATTTCGAATCACCATTCCGTGGGGTCCAAGCAGGAAAATCCGAGATAGTTCTACCAAATGGAGATTTCATGGACAAAGATGTCGGCCGATTCTACACTGGACATATCAAAAAATTATCGAATATTTCGAAAGAGTCTATGAAGTTGTGGGTCTTGTTATAAGAAAGTTTAAGACGATTTTTTTTTTAGATTCTTCAAGCACTATTGGGAAGAATATAATCGTACGGTAGTCAATGATGTCCAAGTCTGGAAACCGGATGTTTTCGAATTTTTGGCAGTTTCTTCACTAATGTTCTGGGATATAGGTCTAGAAGATTTCTCACAGAAAAGTGTGGAACTATGTCGAAAAATGCGAAATGAAATTATTTCTGAAATTAGTGTATATTACAAAGAGGTCAAGAAGTTAACAGATCCATGTATTCGACTAGGAGAAATCATGCTATTACTTCTATCAATACAGGTAATAAATTGAAACATCTTGAGAACAATTCCCAAAAACTATGGATTTATCCGCAAATATATATATGTAGATATTCTACAGTCGTGATAATTTACCCCTATATTAACTGTAAGGTAACAACTTCATTTTTAGCAATAGCACAGTTGAAGAGCATTTAATTGCAAAATCACAGAATTAGGGTTCTATCCCAGATTTTTTGGGCCTATAATTTTTCTAGAAGAGTTCTGATTTGACGACTTATTTTCCAGAAAAATTACCAAAAAATTAAAAAAAAAACTATAGATTAACCATTGGAACAAGTAGAACTTCCTCTATTTTCAGTATTCCATTTTTCAGAAGTCCTTCACAAAATGTCAAGAAGAACTCGAAATGTGTGGATTCTACAAAATCTACCAACAAATGCATTCGGATGCTCATCAAATGATCAACGACAGTCTGAGCCTCTAATGATTTTTGATCCATCTGATTCTTCAAAGTACACCACGTTCGCGTCTACCTCCCAATCACATGTTTTTCAGTCTACCCTTTTTATTTTTTGCATTTTCTCAGCAAACTCAATTCTAATCTGATTTTTGAAAGTACTTTCTGCTTTGCACAAAAAAGGTGTTCTTTGTTTTCAATGAATATTTCTAATGAGTTTTGTTGTCCAATATGTTCGGGAATAGCTACAGAAGCTCATTTTGGAGCAATTGTTTGTAGGTAAGAGTTATCTTCTGAAAAGTGATCTAATTGAGGAGCTTATGATATGATTTTCAGGGCATGTGCGGCCTTTTTTCGAAGAAGAGTTATGTCAAAAAGATCAGTGAAATGTTTGAATCTCAGAAAA
This sequence comes from Caenorhabditis sp. 38 MB-2015, assembly GCA_900536415.3. Classification (NCBI taxonomy): domain Eukaryota; kingdom Metazoa; phylum Nematoda; class Chromadorea; order Rhabditida; family Rhabditidae; genus Caenorhabditis; species Caenorhabditis quiockensis. Next base: position 246,936 of record LR548928.1, read on the forward strand.
TGTCAAATATCAGGTGAGCTCTCAATCCATTTTCACAACGAAGGCTTTCTGCTCGACCGGACCTGATATCACTGTGCTTGGCTCGGTTTTTTTTGTCCGATTTCTACTTGGTCAAAAATGATGAGCCCTGAATTTATAAATTAGAAACTGGAAATCGGACTAGATTACAAAGATAAAAGATTCAATATGATTGGTGAAACGGGCCCAGCTTTAAAAAAAACAGGCCCAGTTCATTTTTCTTTCAATATCTGAAACCTGTCTGAAGAGTCCGTACATTTTTTTTGATTTCCCAACTTTTGAACGCAGTATCATTTTCAAAATTAAATAGGCCCAATTTCTTGTTCTAGACCCGATTCTAAGAATTTTTACAAACCACGATGTGATTCAGAAACGTCCTTTTTCTTTATCATTTTGAGAAGGTCGGCCCAATTCAGAGCTTGTCAGATCAAAAGGCCCGAGAGTACAAAAATAATTCCGGATCATCCCGTACATAATTCTAAATTTCAGATAACCGTGAGATTTCACAATGTAAATTCTGTCGAATGGAAAAATGTCTTCAATCTGGGATGAAAATTGAGCGTAAGCCACCCAGCACACTTTTCCCCATAAACATTTAAAGTTTCAGATGTTCAAGGCCGACGTGATCGTCATGATAATGCAAAGCCGGGTCGAAATCGTAACTACACTTCAAAGTTACCTTGGTGTTATCAAACCTTACAACTCTGCATCCCTAATTCTACTCAAAATCGTCGATTAGGTCTCCTTCAACGGAATTTCAGTCAACTCCTCAAATCTCGAACAGAATGTTTTCCAAAGAAAAAACTTAATCGGAGTCTTCATTTAGCCGAAGCATTGATGATTTTTCGAAAAGATGTGATGTTTGCTGCCACGTGGATTCAGAATACATTTCCAGAATTACAACTTCTGAATCAGGATCAGCAAAAACTACTGTTCAGAAACTTTTACCTCAAGTTTACTATTTTTGAGCCAGCCTACTTGGCTATTTTGTTGGGGAAACCGAAGACTTATCATCTTCCAACTGGAGATACTGTAGATGAAGTAAGCAGATATTATACAAGACATTTATCGAATCCACCGAAGATCAGCTTGGATGAAGTATCAAGGTAATGAAGAACCTCTTGAGCATCCTTAACGACCCATTATTTCAGATTATTCTCCCCATATTGGATTGATTTTCGAACAACACTCATTGACCCAGTTATTCAGTCAAATCTGACAATCAACGAATTTCTTTTGATTTGTGGAATATCATTGTGGGATATTGGACTAGTTGGACAAACAGAAAAATGTGCTCATTTGTGTCATAATATTAGACAACAATTATACAAGGAGTTGAATGAAGTGTGCAAAAATAAGGGAGATACGATTTTCCGGATGGCTGAAATTATGTTGTTACTTCCAGCCATACAGGTGAGAGAAAACGTTGATTAAATTAAAACACAACCACATCTGTCCGGAACTACAGTTCGAACTTTCCGAATTCCTTTCAATTTTGACTGTTTTTGGAGCTAAGTTGAACCTTGTGACAACGCTTTTTGAAAATTTCTGGTTAGGAATATCTCTTTTTTTTCAGCTTTGGCCGAACTCAATTCCTAATGCGCGGAATTCGCTTAAAAATTGGGAGTCAAAATTTAAAAAAAAAACTCTGTCTTCAAATGGACACTATAAAATATTCAAAGATGAAAAGAAGCCAAACAAAATTTTTCGAAATAAAGATGTATAATTTGAAACCCCTAGAAAAAATTAGATAAAATTCACAAAATGTTACGTTTTTGTCTTATCAACATTTTCTTGTTAGTTCTGACTTGTAGTTTGAAACTGTTTTTGTACCACGAAAATTGTAGCCTTCGAAAGGATTTTTCAATTTTTTCGATTTTCTTGATTTTGTTACCACATCTCTCGTTTTCATGCCTTTCTGATTGTTAAGTTTGAGTTCACACACAAACGTAACAAAAATCAAGTGTATATTTTTGCTCTTAAGTTGAATTCTGGGGTGGTCAGGATCGAAATATGATATATTTGGCTGGTGTTTGACGGAATAAGAAAATCAGGGATGATTTTAAAAAAATTAGGTTTTCTTTTTAAAAATCCACAAAACTAATTAGCTCTTGAGGGCTTGTTTTGACCTAAAATCATATTTCTTGAAAAATGTCATGTTCGTTTTCCCAAGCTTTTATCAAATGATATTACAGCTCAAAATAACATTTTTTATGGTGCTTAGTTTTTGGTTCTTATGTGAAAAAAAAACAAGATCGAGCTTCTTTGTGCTTTAGACTTCTCAAAATAAGTTTCGCCTCCCGTTTCCAAAAAAAAACCAAATTTTGGCAATCAACAAAATAGGAAAAACTTGTTAGCGAGGTGCTGTGAACACCATTTTTGTTCAACCTCAGCCAAAATGTTATATTTTGATTTTCAGAGAGGAGTCGACGTTTTCGAGGAAGAACTTCAAATGGGCGGATTGTATCGATTTTTAGTAACGGAAAATACGGATGACTGGTATGAGATGGTAAATGGGCCTATTTGAACATGTATGTATACTGTGTATACTTTGTAAATATAAATAATACTATGTACCAAATAAAATGTTCGCTGAAAAAAGGAGGAAAACCAATTTGTTTTTTTCCTTCCTATTTTTTCACCTAATATGATTCTAAAATGTGGAATAAACAACAATCTCATCATCTAAGCTTGTTTTTTTCCCAGTTTTTCATCTATTTTTCGACTTTAATTAAAGATCTTCTTTTTTCGAGAGAAAGGTTATGGATGTTTGATTATTTTTCTTCTTTTTTTTTCATTAAGTGTATAATTTCGACGTCACATTGTTGCGAAAAAAAGATACTTCACTCAAGATAATGAAATTACAAAGTGTGTGAGTCTGAATTTTTGAATATTTTCTATTGCACTTTTTTCTTTTTTTTTTTTGGAGAAACTTTTCTTGTTCGCCGGAAATTCAAATAAATTTAAATTTCAGATTTAATTGCGTTCCAACATGCACTTTTGGTGAGTTTTTGATTGATTCCTTCATCCAATAAAGACATTTTTTTTCTTGACACATTGAATTTCTTTGGTAACCGTCCAGAAAAAATCTGTCCTTTCATTTTCAAATATTTTTTGTTGAAATAACAAAGCTAATCATCTCGAGATGAACAACTCACATAAAACATCAATTTTTATGACAATTTTTTCTTGTTAAAAAGTGTCTGAAAACGAAAACTTTGGTTTTTGAGATATTATATATCATTTATGTAGTTCGTGAGGTTTTTCCGGTGTTTTTTTGAGTTTTTGACGTAAAAACTTACGCAATTTATTCCGAAAGGTGTGATATACAAAAAACAACTTTCTGACTAATATATTATTGAGATAATTGAATCAAATGTTAACGGGGTAAATAGTGATATATTATAAACGAGATTTGTCACTTTTTAGTTAGCTGTACAAGCTATCCACTTCCTTTTAGAAAATTTTTGAGAAAACTGGCCAGAAAAAATTCCAGGAGTAGCCTTGCCCATGTTTTCCGAGCCCATCCGGGTTTTTTTTCTAAATTCCAGTTTTAACCAAACATATTAGTATTCATGAAAAGATAAAAAAAAACGTCCTTTTTCTTAGAAAATGTTGATATTTTTAATTTCTTTTTTGAGTCGTTTCATTCTGAATTTTTCGAATTCTGAAGTAACCGGCCGGAAAAACCAGATTTGTTTTCGGTTTCGTTAAAATAAATCCAGCTCGTACGGAATTTACACGGAGATATTCCTGATTTTTTTAATATAATTTTTTTCGAATATCGGAAGGGTTTTTGTGAAATGTGATTCATTTGATCTCGAACATCAAACTGCCGACATTACTAGCCTAACCCAGCTCATTTTCACTTCTGTATTTAAGTATTTCAATCATGAAAAATTGAGGCTTCTTGATGTTTTTCGACAACAAGTAGCTTGTTTTTCTTGTTCTTTTGAATGACTTCCAAATATTGTTCTTTCAACTGAATAACCCCATTATACCATTGTGTTTGGTTGTTATTCACGTCATCGCATTGTTACACAACGTAACATTCAACTTAATGTGAAAGTTTTGAACCTCTATGAAGCTTTGAAATAGATTTCTCAGGTTAGCTTCAAAAAACCAATTTTCTCTTTCAACACATCAGAACGCGACAAAAACTTTACGAAACCGAACGAAACTCCAAAAAATCATCTTCAAATTCCAGTGAATTTTTGGAAAATTATTCATAACTTTTAAAGTACGAAAAAAATTGTCATTAAACTGAACTTTTAAGATCATACTTTATGCTCCTCAAAATTTTTACACTTTTTAGCCAAAATTCGATCGCCGTCAATGAATTACTGTATTTTTGTTTTTGAACTGGAAAAATTTCAAGGACCAGAATATTTGAAATAGTGATGAGTTGATCTATGGGGTTATTCGACCTGTAGAATTCAATTCTGATATCAAAATCAGCCAAAAAAACTATTTTGATCGAAATAATATGGCATTGTTAATAAATACATCTTAGATGACTGAAATAGAGACGAGGTGTCAAAAAATTATTCATGACAATGAACACGACGAAACTAGATGATCAGATAACGTTTCAGTGCACTCATAAAGTAACGTCAAATTTCTGTCTAAAAATACCTCACCAAAATTCAACTTTCATTTTTATTGTTTCTCTTGGTTTTTGTTTTTTCCTAGATATTTTTTCATCAAGAAATCAAACAGATTCATTGTTTTGTTTTTGTTCAAAAGCAAAATGAAAATATTCGTTACGTTATTCATTATCAAGAATGTGCCAAAATCAGAATAGCGTCGTGTTATTCTCGCCCACAAAGTTTTTAATTATCAATTAGTGTCTCGTCTCGCTTCACAGACTAAAATGAATCATTCTCATTTTTGTTCAGTGTCTCAGATTTGCATTTAATTATTTTAGAAACCATGTCAAAAAAAAAGAACAGAAAAAGAGATTAACTGGAATTACGTATCATCCCTTTGCATTTCTTTCCAAAAAATTGGATTTTCAGAATTCTGGAAATGTCGAAAATTCTTCTTGCGCTTCTTATTGTTTTCTTCGTTTCAGTTGACGCTTATTCTCGATTCGGCCCAAGTAACATGAACAAGTAAGTGGACAAAACTTGTTGCAGATTTTGAAACATATTTAATTTTTTCATCCAGAGCTCCAGAAGAATCTCCCAAATCCATTAATGATCAAATGTTGCAAGGCTCTCAAATCCGGTACTATGGTCGATTCAGGTATTCTTAAATTATAGTTAAGTCAACGTCAATATGTATTTCAGAACTGGAAATGATGATGTTCTCAATCGATACCTAAGTCGTCTATAACTTCTTCATATTGATTATATTAATAAATAATAAGTTATTTTTAAATTGTTCTCGAGTTTTCCACACAAACAAATAAAATGTTCAACTTTTGAGATAGTTATTATCATCAACAAATCACACAAACCACTTTATGATAAAAACAAAGCTATTGAAGGGGGCAACTGATAAAAATCATATTATTGAGCATTTTCTTTTTCGGACGACTCGATTTCGAAACGGAAAACGATGGTCAACAAGTTGATCGTCGCTATTTTCTTGATTTTGGCAGTCGGGGTAAGTTAACTTGAGTTGAACTCAAATGAAGAGGAGGATCCATTTAACAATTTAGAACTCTTGGGAAATTTAGTTATACTTCGGTTTTTAAACTAAATATTTTTCGGGCAATTTTGACAAGTTTCAATAGGTCCCGGTTGAGAGTTGTTTCAAGACTCATTTGGATTTCTTTCTTTTAAAGAGATCAGAAAACACCTGATCCTCATTTAGAACTGTCAATCATCCTATCTAGAAAATTTGCATCATTGAAAAACTGATATGAAACCAAAAAACATCTCCATTAGAGAAAAATTGTGAAATAATATGTAGTGTGTCCTTTTTGGACTTTAATCGAACGTTCGGTTCTATTTGATTCTAGTATGGGATTTCCATTGTAATATGAGGGTCCCGGGTTTAAATGAAGGTTATAAATAAGGATAGCTTACTAGTATATCTATTTTTTTGTACCAATAAGCAGTCTTGGACAAATTTTTCAAGCTCTTCAATTTCTTATAGCACTTATTACGATGAATGAAGTGATCAAATCTTAGTTTCATACTGAGCGCCAAAACTTTTGAACATTATTTTGTTAATTTTGGAATTTCTGATACTTCCTTGGATACATATACATATCAAGAGAATTTAATTCATCTTTCACCAAAAATTGGACCTTATTTCATTTTGGAAAAATTGTACTTTACGACAAAATGCACTGATGGAATAAATGATACCACAATTTTATATTGTTTCGAAATCTTTACTATGGATGTTTCATAAACTTGGTCACACTCCAAACTTTGAAGTTGAAACACGTGCAATAGAATTCAAAAGACGTGGAAAAACATACGGGATGTTGATTAGTGCCAAATAGTAAACCAAATTACATAGGTTCTACCAAATAACTCCAAATTTTAGGTTGCCGGAGGAAGACATCGTCGTCATCTCGATTCTTGGCTCACTGATGAGCAAAAAAATCAACTGAAAGATCTTCAACATACTTCTACTGAATATAAGACAAAGGTCAGCAAGTTCTATGCATTGTTACCAATTGAAACTCAACAAAAATGGGACAAAGTATACGGAACGAAGTGTTTCGGTTGGACTAGCAAAGTACAAACCGACGATGAAGAGGCCGATTTCAAAGAATTGATCGAATCAAAAAACGTTGAAGCGGTTAAGGAAAGAATTAATGAATTGAAGGAAGAGTTGGGAAGTGAGCATAGAGCTTTGGTTGATTTATGGTTGGATGATTGTATGGAATTGATAAAGAGAGGAGTTTCGAGAAAGAGAAGAGAGATTGATGCTGCATTCAAAGATTATCTCGGATGGTTGACAGCAGATCAGAAAGCAGCCATTGGAGAATTGAAGGCATCAGGAAAATCAGATGAAATCAAAGCTAAAATCAAGGAATTCTTCGGACAACTCCCAGCTGACAAACAATCGACTTTGAAGGAAGAGTTCAAGGGAAAATGCAAGGTAAGAAACTTAAAATCTATTTGATGAAAAATTGAATTCTAGGCCTACTTCACTCCACTTCTCACTCCAGAAGAAGCTGAAAAAATTCAAACACTTAAAAATGACCACGCTGCTGCTGGAGCTCTTATCAAGGGAGTTGTTGATCGTCAAACCGGAGATGCTCAAACCATTGCTGCGAAGATGTTCGAAATGTGCGGAGAAGTCTTCAAGAATTCAAGAAAGAGAAGAGAGATTGACGCCGCGTTTAAGGATTACCTCGGATGGTTGACAACTGAACAGAAAGCGACTATCGGAGAATTGAAAGCCTCTGGAAAATCAGATGAGCTCAAAGCAAAAATTAAGGAATTCTTCGGAAAACTTCCAGCTGACAAACAAACTACACTCAAAGAAGAATTCAAAGGAAAATGCAAGGTAGGAACCACTTTTTTACAGGTGGATATAAATTTTGAATGATTTCAGGCCTACTTCACTCCACTTCTCACTCCAGAAGAAACCGAGAAAATTCAAACATTGAAGAATGACCACGCTGCGGCTGGAGCTCTGATCAGAGGAGTTGTTGATCGTCAAACCGGAGATACTCAAACTATCGCCGCGAAAATGTTCGAAATGTGTGGAGAGGTGTTCAAGAACTCAAGAAAGAGAAGAGAAATCGACGCGGCGTTGAAAGACTTTGGTAAATGGATGACTGCTGACCAAAAAGCGGCTATCGGAGAATTGAAAGCCTCTGGAAAATCATCAGATGAGATCAAAGCCAAGGTCAAGGAATTCTTCGGACAACTTCCAGCTGATCAACAAGCAACTCTCAAGGAAGACTTCAAGGGAACATGCAGAGTATGTTTTAAAAACTATTTTGAAATTTCTACTTATTTTAATATTTTTCTATTTCAATTAAATAAACTCTTCTATTTGCAGACATACTTCAAGCCACTTCTCACTGAAGAAGAAGCTGAGAAGATCAAATCAGCAAATGGCGCCAAGGCAACAGCAACTGCTGTCATCAGAGGAGTCGTTGATCGTCAAACCGGAGATGCCAGAGTCGTCGCTGGAAAAATTTTTGATATTTGTGGTGAAGTATACAAAGACGCTTCGAGAAAGAGAAGAGAAATCGATGCCGCATTCAAGGACTATCTCGGATGGTTAACAGCAGATCAGAAAGCAGCAATTGGTGAATTGAAGGCTTCTGGTGGTTCATCAGACGCACTCAAGGCTAAAATCAAGGAATTTTTCGGACAACTCCCAGCCGAAAAGCAATCGACATTGAAAGAAGAGTTCAAGGGAAAATGCAAGGTATAAAACATTTTATTTCAGATACAAAAATTAGTATATTTCAGGCTTACTTCAGTCCACTTCTTACTGCTGATGAAACAACCAAACTCGAAACTTTGAAAGGTGACAAAGTTGCTATTGGAGCTTTGATTAAAGGAGTTGTCGATCGTCAAACCGGAGATGCTCAAACTATCGCTGCTAAAATGTTTGAAATGTGCGGAGAAGTTTTCAAAGATTCATCAAGAAAACGCCGAGAAATCGATGCCGTGTATAAAGACTTTTCTGGATGGATGACAAGTGAACAAAAAGCCACGATAGAAGAACTGAAAGCCGCTGGAAAGTCATCAGATGATATCAGAGCCAAAGTTAAAGAGTTCTTCGGACAACTTCCAGCTGATAAGCAATCTACTTTGACAGAAGAATTCAAGGGAACGTGCAAGGTGAGAAAAAAAAGTTTCAAAAAAGATTTTAAAAAAAAGTTGATTCCAGGCCTACTTCAGTCCACTTCTCAATGCCGAAGAAGCTGAAAAAATTAAAACATTGAAAAACGACAAAGCTGCAGCTGGAGCTCTCATTAGAGGAGTTGTTGATCGTCAAACCGGAGATGCCAAAGTCGTCGCTGGGAAAATGTTTGGAATTTGTGGAGAAGTATACAAAACTTCATCGAGAAAGCGTAGAGAAATCGACGCAGCCTTCAAAGATTACCTCGAATGGATGACAACAGAACAAAAAGCAGCGATTGGAGAATTGAAGGCTTCTGGAGGTTCATCAGATGCACTCAAGGCTAAATTCAAGGAATTTTTCGGACAACTCCCAGCTGAGAAACAAGCTACATTGAAGGAAGAGTTCAAAGGAAAATGCAAGGTACTGAAACTTCAGTTGAGATGAAAAAATTTAATTTCAGGCCTATTTCACTCCACTTTTCACCACAGAAGAAGCTGAGAAAGTTCAAACATTGAAGGGTGACAAATCTGCTATTCGCGCTCTCATCAAAGGAGTTGTTGATCGTCAAACCGGAAATGCTCAAACCATTGCTGCGAAGATGTTCGAAATGTGCGGGGAAATATTCAAAGATTCCTCGAGAAAACGCCGTGAAATCGATGCGGCTTTCAAAGACTTTGCTGGATGGATGACAATTGAACAGACAGCAACCATCGGAGAACTGAAAGCAGCCGGAAAATCATCGGATGAGATCAAGGCTAAAGTCAAGGAATTCTTCGAACAACTCCCAGCTGATCAACAAGTCACACTCAAAGAAGAATTCAAAGGAAAATGCAGAAAATATTTCGAACCACTTTTCACATCTGAAGAAGCCGAACAAATCAAAACATTGGCTATTGAAGACAAAACAGCAGCTCGTGCCTTGATCAAGACTGTCGTTGATCGTCAAACTGGAGATGTTAAGGTCGTCGCTGAGAAAATGTTCGGTCTTTGTGGAGAAGTCTTCAAGAGTTCTTCAAGAAAAATGAGAAGAGATGTTCGCCAGAAAATCGAGAAACATTTGGCATGGCTCAGACCAGAAGAGAAAGAGGTTAGGTTGAGCTATAAAATGTTCCCAGCGAATAAATGTTCATACTTTGATATTTCAGACAATCATCAAGATGACAAACGAAGGAAAGAGCAAAGAAGAGATCAAGAACGAATTGTACAAATACATCGCTTTGCACGAAAAGGACAGTTCTCAAAAAGAAGCAACGATCAAGAAGTGTTATTCTTGGATGGATGAAATTGCCACAAAAGAGGAAATCGAAAATTTGCACAAATTGCACCACGTTGATCACAATGCATGCAAAGAAAAAGTGCGCGAATTCATTTCACGATTGAACCCAGAAAAACAGGAAAATGTGCAAGCATCTTTGCCGTTCTGCGAGAAGTTGTGGTATGGAGATCATGACAATCACAAGGAGCACAATCACGATCATCAAGGACATGAACATCATCATCATAGAAGACGTCGTCATTTGGAAGTCATCAAAAACTATATTGATTGGATGAATACAGATCAACATTCTGTGATTGAAAAAATGGAACATGAAGGTGTTGAATTCACTAAAATATCCGAAAAGATTCGCGAATTCTTCTATGAATTATCATCTGAAAAACAATCGGAACTGAAATCGAATTTCAAGACAAGATGTTTGACATGGGCAAAAGAAGTGTCGAAACCAATGGAATGGGAAGAAATCAAGAAATATTACAAGGAATCAGAATGGAAGTCATTGAAAGATAAATTGATCGAATTGGAAGAAAGATTAACAGAGAATCAGAAGCACACAATCGAGCATGTTCGAGGAATCTGTTATCGTCTTTGGGCTATTCCAAGTGAACAACAATTGTTCTAAACTTCAAATGACACGATTATATACATATTTTCAGTTTTAAACTAATTTCACTGAACTTGCAAATAAAAAATTTATTCTTTGAAAAAACCTGGAATATGAAAAAAAAAATCTTCAAATAAGGATTCTGAGATTTGTAGTTCATCATCAACTAACTCTCAACAACTATTTCAACGAGTTCAAGATGAAATGATACCCCTCTCATGGAATTTTTGGATAATACCAACAAAAAACCTGATAATAAAAAAGAATACGTGCAAAACAACTACTCAAATGTGAATTTCGATTAAAAAATCTTCGAACATCAAACATCTTATCGTGCTTTTTATGTATTGACTATATAAATGTTCCGTATAAACTGCACAATATATTCAGTCCTCGTTCAGATTTTTTTCTATCTAAAAACGGCCCTAACTATTCACCGAAAAAAGTAGACGAAGAACTTCGTCAAGACGGGCCCGATCCATAATTCAATTTACCAGAGTAGTCGATTTTTCTACCAAAAATAAACACATTTTATCTCTAAAACTGAAGTCATATAGTTCCAAGACTTCATGTCGAAGTCCACTTACAAACTTGCATTAACTTTTTTCAAATTGCCGTGCTTCCAGAAAACTCAACTTTTTGCGAAACCCCTCAATTCCGTCTCACCTTTCACTATTTTTACCTGAAATTTTCCCTGTAAATGTTCTAAATTTCAAAACTCACAAATTACAGCATTCATTTTCAATTATTTAATTTTATTATACATACACTTAACAAAATATGCGAAATCATATACATGCAGATAAAACAGTTGATAATACCCGAATATTAGAAAATAGTCTGTGCCTGTAAATTAAGCTATTTTCATGGATAGAACAGTTGTGTATAACTCACTCTCTTTTTTCCGTATTCTTTCGGTTTCCATTGCAAAGCATCCGGATTAATACGCAACTTTTTCTTCGAATCTTGGATTCGTTTCTCGTAAACTGCTCGTTTGTCTTCGCTGATAACGATCACATATTGTCCTTTATAATATTTGTACAAATCGAGTTGCTGAAAACGTATATTTTTTCTAAAAACATCGAACTTCATTAAATTCCATCATGATGAAGCGAAAAAGTACAGTTAAGAATTTCGACTCAATTTCACACTGCCTCGAAGCACAGAAATAATTGAAGCAAAAATTAATATTTTAAAAAGGCCCACGTTTGTAGTCGATTGTATTTACTTTTTATTTTTATTGAAATTAAATAAAATAATTTTCAATTCCGAAAAACAAGCCCTAATTCTCAGAAAACATACCTGTAGTGTTGACACGACATCTTCTCTCTTAATCGCCGTTGCCTGACTCAAATCTTGCACTGTTATCTCTCGCTCTGTATTGAAATTCCGCTTGAAAGCGAATAATTCTTTCATAATCGCCATCGACCAATAAGATCGATAGGATAGCTGAAAATTTTTCATTTTTTTTCTATTCAAAACCTTGATTTTCTTACCAGTCCAAGATCGGACAAGGGTTTTTCCGGTGATCCAGTTTTTTGTTCAATTTTCGACAACTCATAGCTAAACTCGATGAGCAGACTTCCATATCCTTTCTTTTGGAATGGCGGTAAAACAAGGATACATGCCACATTGTATTCTTCGGCCGATTCTTTTTCTTTCGAAAAATATCCAACGATGTGATGACCTTTTTCGTCTTCTTCAGTCAAAACATAGAACAAAAATGGGTCTGTATCATAATAGAGAGTTTTGTGATCCAGAAACAACTTCGCTATGAGACACAAATTTTGGGCATACGCCTGAAAAAACTATCAATTGAAAACGATACGCACAAGTTTTTTTCTCACCTTATTTTTTCTGCCATCTATTTCAAAAAATGACAACTTATCATGACTATAAATCTGGTTACCAGGAGGGTGACAAAGTTGACATTTTTGCTGGAAAATTTTAGTTTTAGGAGAGTTTAGATGCTTCGAATTATTTACCATATGTCGTTTCAGACATGTCTGACTTTTCAAATATTTCAGACAAAATTCGCAAATATAAATACAATCAAGATGGGTGAGTTGTTGTGGATATGGAGAAAAATACCAAGGTTGTATCCGGGACCTGAAATTATCAACATCAACTTTCCTAATTACGGCTGACGGAAAGTAGGAACCCGTGATTAGATTTTTGAAAAAAAAAACTCGTTCTCCACGGATATTCATTTTGGGAAGTGGGAAATGTGAAATTAATCCAGTAAAAACGTAGGGAAAAGTCATCACATGTTTTTAAAACATTATTCATGAAAACTCTCACCTTCCAAGCTCAATACAATCGATATTACGTATCCTTGTCATCGCATCTTCACTGTGTCCAACCATTGACATTGAGCCTCGTAAACTTGGCGCTAAAACTAAATCATAAAATCCACATTCTATTTGTCAAACTTACTTGATCCACTGGCACTTGTAGGAACCGGTGTGGGTTCAGGAGCAACTTCTGGTTTTGTTGTTTCAACTTCAACTGGCAAAAGTGGAATTTTCCGTTTCCTTCCTTGTGCTTTTTTCGATTCATGTGCATCAGGAGCATCTTCTCCTCCTTTATGACCTCCACCTTTTTTACTGCCTTTTTGAGGCATTTTGAGGGTCGCCAGGTCTATCAAATCCTCCGTTACCCATTCGTCCAACCTAGAATTTTCTTTAGATATTTCAAGTGCAAAATAGCAAAACTAACCTCCGATTACAATCAATATAATGAACATAGAACTTCATAAGTCCATTTTGTGCTCGACTTCTTGATATAATTTCAGCCTCTCTCCACTCATTTTGCGACACCATTTTCACCATAATTCGACATCCCTCCAATACTTTTTCAACATTTTCTTTCAACGGCTTCTCTTCACCGGTATCAGACATTTTCTGAAAAAATAAAACTGAATATACGAAATATTGTGAAAAAAAAAATTTTAGAGGGAAAAATTGCGTGGCCGACAACATAAATAAAGTAGTCCTTCTCGAAAATGCTAGGCCTTTTAGGTGTTTCGCAAGTAAAACGACGCCAAAAAAGAATGTGTTATAAAAATATTGGGGTTATGAAAAAACAATAGCTAGTGTATTGAAGTGTTTTCGGTTTATGTGTGATGAACATCGGCAACATGCCGTTGGGAACTACGTCATAATGTTTTACATGATTTACTAATGAAATTTCTAATTTTGCTGAAATGGAGAACGTGAAAATACTAATAGTGGTTTGTTTTTTATATATCAACTTCTGAAGAACTAAACCCGATATGATTAGGCTCAAAACAATGGTTTCGGTGTAATATATAAAAAAAATTGGTAGCTTAAAACCGTCAATCTGCATTCTGCATTTTTGGTTGGGGAGATTCCAACGTAAGGCTAACCAGGAGTGCATTTGTATTTGTGATTCCAACTAGATCAAATTTATCCGAAGACTAATTCTGATAAACGGTTGATTCCTATTACCATTGTTTACATACATGGAATACCCTTCGTAAAACCGTAAAAATTAAGGACCCCTCCCCAGTAAAAATGAATAACCCCTCCCCTCTGTTTGAAATTTTTTGGTTGCAAAAGTGTGTTTTTAAGCAAAAAATGACCGTAAACAGCAAGTAACTCTTCGAATATGGAACCTCAAGGGCTGATATTTTGCACGAATACTATCCACTAGTTGATGAACATAAATAGAAAATGAAGCAAACCCCTTCCTATATTAGTTTTCGAAAAGCAGACCCCCTTGTCAAAAAAGACAGGGTACCATGTTTGGTTTGCTTCATTTTCTATTTATGTTCATCAACTAGTGGATAGTATTCGTGCAAAATATCAGCATTTGAGGTTCCATATTCGACGAGTAACACCCTGTTTATTGCCATTTTTTGCCAAAAACACACTTTTTCCTCGTTTGAAGGGCCGTAAGAGTCCTAAAACCATATGACGGGGTTTGCTTTTTTTTATGTTCACGACGTACTGAGCTATATTTTTACAAACTGTTAGCTTATCTATTTTGACATTCGATGAGTTAAATCCTGTTCATGGTCATTTTTTCCTTAAAAACTCTTTTTTTCACTGATATGGTCCTTTTTTGGCCCTTCAACAAAAATTTTTTTACCTTTTATGGCTCCAAAATTTTTCAAAAATTAACAATCCCTCCACCAATTTTCACCAGATAACAATCCCTCCACCATGTCATTTTTTACCGACCTATCCCATGTATGATTGTTTATACTCTTTTATCTTTTTTCAAACCACAAACAATATAATCACACAAAGATCACAATGTTCTTTTCCAAGATATCAATTTGACAGAAAATCAGGCGATTCTCATTTAACCGGAAATTATCGCAACACTTGTTCATCTTTTTTATCTGAAATATTCGCAACATTTCTGTCTTGAAATTCGTTTCTCATTTGATACACAATATAGAACGAAAAGACCCAGAAAGTGATAGCAAATCAATCATTACCTATTGATTCTATATTTAATATGATATGATACCAACTAATATTAATAATAACAAGATGAAACCGATCACTCTAATATTTCTATTTTTATTATACGATATAAAGGTATCACATAATTTTGGAAAATAACTATTATAAACTGAGATTTCGCAGGCTTCTCAAATCTCCGAACATGAACTCATATCACTTCGATCAAGAATTTTTACCAAACTAGACAAATGTACGAAGTGGCGAGGAGAATTAAAAGATGCCCAAATTTTGGACTATATGCTATACAATACAAAATTTGAAGAATTTCGGTGGGTGGAAGTGGCAGAGAGGAGAAGTTGAATATTCTGGAGGGCTCAAATAATTTTAGCGGCTCCAGAAAAACACTTGTTTTCCTGCTAACCTAGAATCTGATGGAATAACAAAAAAAAACTGAATTTTCAGAATTGCAGCAACTGAAAAAGCAGTTTCAACTTATCCCGAAAGTGTAGACTGTTTGGATAAAATGGCTGATGAGATTCAAAATTTGAAATATGTTCAAATTCATCACACGAATGATAAGAACTTGAGACATTTCTTGGATTCCCAACAAATTCGAGAAATTCACAATATCCTCGATAAAACTGGAAGAATTGACCTGATCGAAAAGGCGGTTAGTTTATAGCTTATTTGGAATGGAATTCAAGACATATACGGTTACAGCTAGATCAGCACTTTGCTCTTCTTCCCGGAAAACGTCGATTCGAGTTGATTTCTGAATTCTTTCAAACTACAAAATTTCGAACACGTCGACAAGTTAGAAACTCTGTGGTTGGAGAAGCACAAGCTCGAGAACCAGAATTGCTGAAGCCTGAATGGTTGATTTGGCAAACACAAAGACAAGTATAATCTGAGATTTCATCTTTTTTACATAACCCCAAATAGGCGCGGTGCGGAGCCCTGCGCCTAACAAAGCAATTATTTATTTCAAATGAAATCTTATGAAATTCCAGAAAAATATTATTCGAAATATGGCGAAAAAACCGAAATGGAGCTCAATGATGACAATTGGTGATCAATTTTATCATTTGAGAAAGAGCAATCGAATCAAATACGAACCGTGAGAACAATTAGCCACTCAGATTTCCAAAAAAATTGAACTTAATTCAGATTTCTAACTAAATATTGTACAAAGAATATCCAACAAATAATTGGGAACGATAGTTTCTCACAACTTGAGATCATGTTTCGTGACAGTGATCAAATTGAGCATATCAACACAAAATATCAGCAAATTATTGGGAATCTGGAAGACGAACAAGATAGATTAACTGCTGATCATTATGGCCAATTTTGTAGGAAGATTTATAGATTGGTCAAATTCGAACAAACTGATTTGTTTTCTTGGATGTCAGGCAAGCAAAAAATTCAACTAGCAGAAATGATAAAAGACAGTGGAGTCGAGGATGAGCAGGTATGAGAATTTCAAGATTTTCATTAACTTCCTTGTTCCAGGTATACCACAAACTATATGAAATTTTCAATTCAACACAAGGAGAAGCTAAAGAAGAAGCCGATGAAATCATCACATTGGGATGTCGTCAATTCATCGGACATATTCTTGGAGATCAAATCGCTGAAGAAATTGAAGACATGCGATGGTCAGCAAATGTCTCTTCACAATACATTGCATCAATCCTTATGATCAAAAATCAAGAACTAGAAAACTCTTCCGAGCAAGAAGAGAAATCTGCTGATCACAAGAAGCGTGTGATGTGAGAAGATTTTTAAAAGAGAATAATTGAAGCTATTTCGATTTTCAGTGAATCACTTTCAATTTGCAAGAGAATCTATCTCGACTTTAATGGAACTTGTGACTGTAATGGATACTCAGAAACATGTGATTCAATCACACATACTTGTCAATTATGCAAAGATAATCGAGCTGGATATCAATGTGAAAAATGTGCACCAGAATATCAATTAGTTGATTCGAAATGTATTCCTAATATTTGTCAGTGCAATAAACATTCGAATAAATGTGTGGGATTGGTATGTTTAGAATGTGAGGATAATACAACTGGAGAACAATGTGAACTATGTGCGGATGGATATTACGGTGATGCGACTCAGGAAGTATGCAAAAAGTGTCCATGTCCGTAAGTGAAAAAAAACGGCCAGAAAGACAGTCTTTTTTGGATCTAAAACTGCTAATCTCCTACACAATAAGCTTATTTGTCAGTGAGCGATTCGATGACTTTCAGAACATCCGGAGAATGTCTGATCAATGGAGAAAATGTCATAGAATGTGCCGATTGCCCAGCAGGATTCATCGGGACTTCTTGTGACATTGACAGTAAAACGTTTTCGATAGATTTGACGAGTTCCACAATTTCTCAGCAAACTACAATCCCACTCAATGATATCAAAGATGATAACACAGTACTTTCTTGATAAATCTATTCATATATTATTCTAAATATCTTGAAGTATTCACAATATCTATCATCATTTTTCACAATTTGACTATGAGCTCAATAAAAAAAGCTCATTTTCAAAGCGAAATGACAATCTTACCTCAAATTGATTTTTTGTCGCAATATCTGTAAGCATGTGATTTCATATACTAATTAAAATAAAACCATTGTCAGATATGAAGATATGGATATCAACCAACAAAACATCGTTTGGAAGGCTAAAACAAATTATTCATTTACATTTTTTTGTTTAACATTAGAAATTGCGCAAATACGCCAAGCGTGACGATTACATTCGATTGGTGACTGAACAAATCTCGCCTCAGCTTCAACCACATCTCCGGAGTGAAGTCGAGTTATGTTTTTTCGAAAATGCTGCAAAAAAAACGATGATTCTGTGTACACACCATTCAAGAAACTCACTGCACACTTCACAAGTTCGGCATTTAAGTCTTCTTTAGTTATGAGAATCTGGAAACGTACGTATTAAGAATTTAAATGTTTGTCAGTTACCTTGAAGTCACGATATTCTAAACAATAGTTTCCCGACTTTTCGAACAAGGCTTCCTTGATATTGTCATTGAACTCAAAACTGAATTCAATAATATATTCACACACGTTTCTGTTATTGTCATCTTTGAAATCTATTGTGTCTCCAGCAGATTTATCAGGCACGACTTTTGTGAGAAAAGCTCTATTTCCGCACAATCCCAGTTCGACAGATTTTTCGAAATATACCCAATGACCGAGCTGAAAAAATGATTATTTTTGGATTGAAAATCTTTTATAAATTCCAACCTCCACTTTATGATTTATATAATTAGAACTGGTGAGCACTTTGACATTTAGACCATCAGATGTGGCAAGAAATAAATGATGTTCTGAAATTTTCTATTTTTTTCACAAGGAAAAAAATGAACTTACGTATTTTTTTGTACACGAATCCAAGTTGTTCAGTTTCATTTGCACTGTCTATGTCTACTTGTTGTCTTCCAAGATTCCAAGGCTGAAATATTTTATTAATTTCAGGCCATTTTCAATCTATTTACCGCTCTTATAATTTGAAATTGTGATATACTATCGAAGCAATTGAAAATCTCAGTGATTCGCCAATTATACGAAGTTTCTGGAAGGGCGTGTTGTTTTCCTGGTTTGTAACTCATTCGAACATTGAATATTTTCTCTTTAGAGAACCTTGCGAATAACATTTCTGGATCTCCGACTACCTGGAATCACGTTCTAAAATATTTTGCATTGCGATTGAAAATCTCACATTCCATTCTGTTGACCAGACCAAATATCTCCATGATTTTGTAACTTCATTCAAATATTGATTTCCATTGGGTGCCGCGGCTTGTGACATTATAGTCACTACACCATTATGCACGCAAGTTTCCGGAAACTTCTTGGCATCTTCAATCTTTATATCTTCTAATTTGTTTTCCAAGTTTTTCCGAAAAGATAACCAGGTTCCTTTCTCAAATTTCTGGTCAGTTTCCAGCGTTTTATCAGGAACACAAACCTGAAAATTTGTGATATTAAAAGAGACAAAGTTTAATTATATGTAAAATGTATTAGCTACTGGGAAGACACACAGCTGAACCAATGTATTAAATTACAGATTTTGTAGTCTTTTAAAAAATTCAGCACATCTTTGATTTTTTTTTAGTTTTCTCAAAGTGAAACTGGAACTTTTTCGTGAATAAATTTTAAAAAAAAGTTTGTTTAACAATTTTCAACTATAAAAGAGAGTTGTGGGATCATTTTTTTTAGAATTTCATCTTTGTTGAGTTACTGTATGACATTTACTTAATGGCTCAATTTTTGGATCACAGATAGTGTCTAATACTCATTTTTCAGAACTTACAATGGTTTGTCCATTCGCCACATCAACAACCAATCCATAAAGGCGATCTTTTAGTTTGATTTTTTTGTTTTTGAATACAGCATCTTTGAAAATAGTTGAAATATCCATTAGTATTGTGAGTGCAGTAAAAAATCTCGAGTTCTCCCAAAAAAAATATTTTTGTTTTGAAAAAAAAGAAAATTGTTTATATTTTTACCTACACGGTGACGCACATTTGCGGACTGCCATTTGTTCGTCATTTATATAAATGTGAATTGACGCTGTGATAGTTTTTCCATCACAAACCTCAAAAACTCTTAACAAACATATGTTTTTTGTATTCCTCATAAAAATACAAACAAAATGAGTACCAAAACCTTCATTAAATACATCAGTTAACCCGTAAAAGAAAACCCGATTATAAACTTGACTGGATTATTGAATATTTCAGTTTTCAGAAGACTTGCAATATTCCAAGCATTGTTTACGTGCAATAAATTGGTTTTGATTTCCACCACATTTCTGTACTCCAAATGGATAACAATCTTGGGTGGCGACATCGAAATAATATCGTGTTAAGAGTTCCATTTCAGCTGAAGTGGCGGACGTGTCACAAAGACCCGAGTCTGAAACAAATGATTTGATTTGTAAGAAGGAAAGATTTCTCAAAGTGAATGGTTTGAGAACGCATTAAATTTGGTAATATCGGGTCCAACCATCGTGACTTTTCAATTTGGAATCTTACGGATTTATAATTTTTAAAAAGTCCTAAGACGAGAAGTTAGACGAGGTTATTGGTGAATATCTCAGTTCAAAGGTGGTTTTTTGCATATTTTGACTCCAGAATCAAATTTTACGGATCAGTAGAGCCCTGGGTCACTGCTATTTCCATATTAGTCGTTCACAAATCGCTGCCATCGGACTACGGTATTCTCATTTTTCCTACTCGAAAATAAGCTTCCCGAAAAATGAAAACATGAAATAAAAAGTTTCCTATAGTAGTTTTACATGTAGAATTCGAATTTGATAATCAAAATCAACCTAAATTTCATTTTCAGAGCAAAAACTTATAGATTATCAATAGAGCGCGTGTTACCGATCTGTGAAAGGCTTATATCAATAAGGTTTTTCCTGGAAATATTCAGTGCTCAAAATTGAATCTACAGTAACCACGTGGTAGAGATTTAAAATCAAACATCACAGATGAAAAAAAAAAACATCACAGAGAATTCCTTTTACAACATAGTATTCTATAAATTTTTTCACTGAAAAAGTATTTTGAGTAAACTTAAATGTTGAATTCGATGTCTACGTGGAAGAAGCTCGTCGAACTTTTTAATTTATATTAATTTTTTGATACATTCCGGGAAGCTTATTTCCAACTGGAAAAACTGAAACTTCAGTAACCCGATGGCACTAACACATTGGCTAGGATACACTTAATGAATAGAAGGCATTTTTCAAATTGATTAGGTACTTCTACCCGTTTTATTCAGGTACTTCTACCCCCATTCCCCCTTCGACATACCTGGTGGCAAATAGCACAAACTCGGAAACGTGACAGGCGACGCAAAGACTGGCGGATCAGGAAACCTCGACTTGGCTTGGCCGCATTCAAAAACGCAAGCAACAACAAAAAACACGACAAGCACCTCCACTTTCATTTCCCTACAAAATGCTCATGTTTGTTCGTCTTACATGATCCGGTTAAATGAGTGAGACATTAAGAGACGCAGACAAAAAAAGAAAAGAAATATTAAAAATGATTCATAACTGTGGCTTACAATATGTTAAGAAAGGTGACTATTTTGGGGGGAAAATGAACAAAAATTGTACAAGAAAAACAGAAATAGAGGGCGGATTAATACGATAATTACTTTTTTCTGCGCGCGACACGGAAAAAAGTAAGAAGAAATTGAAAGTTTTTGCGGTAAGTAGTATCTATTGGGTCACCCGAGACCCAAATTTCCTGAATTTTCGACAAATGAATGACAGTGTAAAGCGAGTGCCACACCCAGAAATATGTACAACATTTGAGGTCTTAAAAATCAGGTTCAAAACTTTGAAAAAAACAACAATTTGTCATCCATACAGTACACTATGTCTACTCCAGGTAAAAATAAATTTCACCCTCGGAGCAAGGAAAAATCGAGTAAATAGGTCTACAAATATTGACTCATTTTGTTGAAAAATTGAGAACATACACAGATTTTGTTACTTATTGTCTGATTGAATCTTTGATTTTTTGTAGTGCGTGAAAAAGTGAAATTATTCATATGTGATTAGAAAATGTGTAAAATTACAATATTCAAGAAAATATGTGTCATCATTTATTTGAAAAAAAAAACAAGAATTCTCTATGTTTAACAAGAAAACATATTTTTGTGTTACAAAAAGTATATTTTGGCAATGGAAATGGAAATTTTAAATTTCCCCAGCGGATTCAAAAACTATTTATACATATTTATATATAGAAGAAAAAAATATATAATAATGATTCGATTATACACAGGTCTAGAATTGAGGAGAATACAAAAAATATGCATACCGGGTACAAAAATAATCCTGAATTTCGACGAATGAGTGAAAATAATTACGCGATTTTTCCTATTGTTATTATTATAATATTATTTGCCCTCGCGCGGGTGCGCGAAAAATGACATGTTTTGACCTATTTTGTTGTGAAAATTATAGGGATAAATTATGTGTGGGAACAACAACATGCCGGTGGTCAGGAACAGATATAAACTTAGTTTGAAATAAATCGAATTCATTTGGGACCGTGTTTGGCTCATCTTCGAACAGGTGGCTATGCATACATCAGGTCCCAATTAAATCCTTCGAAAGGTCGTTCTCTTATCTAGATCCTGATCAATGAGAATATTCGGAAAAATACTTGTTTCTATTCAACACAGTTGATGTCATGATCGTTTTTTGAGAATGATCCAAACCGGGGTGGTCAGGTATTTGTTAAAACTTCTGAAATCAAGTTTCTTTCTGATTTTTCAGCGCAAAATGAAAGTATATAGTTTGAACATTTTCAAACATGTTCATAATTTCAAGAGTTTGGTTTTTTTATGTTCAAAAGCCAGTTCATAGCTGAGCACTATATGACTTAAAAGTAAGGCAAACCCTATACACCCAAACCTGACCTGGAATCGTAAATGACGGAACTTACTCAGATCATCAAGTGAGGTCTATGAATGAGGCCTGAAGAAAAACGCAGGTCAGGTATTACCAAATTTTTGAGTTTTCGGACCTGTTTCATTGACTATACATAATTTGGGCCCAATATGTTCGTGCTTGATCCTCTTTGAATTAGCCAGCGTAAAACTCGGACCAGGTTAAAAAAAATCGGGTAAAAAAAATATATTACCTTCAGAAATGAACTCCAAAACTGAAAATAAATCTAAATTTGACCCATTCCCATTTTTTCGATGTTCGCTTGAACTGGGCAGGTTTAAAAAAAAATAACTTCATCATTTTTCACGAAAAAAAAACAACGCTAGAACAATGAAAAACTAGATAATGCTAATTTCTTCGATTTTATAGCACTGGATTCGATTCAAAAATTGATATTTTATTTATGAATATTAGAAAACTAACAATATTAGAAAACTTGTAAGCTTTACGTGGATCTTAGAATTCGAAAATTAATATCAAGAATATTTGTTGAATCAAAAATATAAATTATGTTAGAATATATATTTAACGATTTTTGGCTCGGTTTCAAGCAATTTTATTTTTGGCTCGGTTTCAAGCAAAATGTTTTTTCACAATTTTAAGGAACATGTAGATCACACAAGACACGCTTTTTCTCTGCGCTTTCTTCTGTATGGCTTGGCAGCCTCCTTAATATTTTAAATCACCGTGCTTTGTGAAACCGGAATTCTAAAAGTCAAGAACTTATTCTGATTAAAACACGAAATATTTTAATGCTCGAAGAATTATAAAATTGAGCTCAAAACTGTAGTGTAGTTAGTACCTAAAACAAACAAGGAAACGAAAAACTGGACAGCTCATAGCTAAGAATAACAACGAAAAATATACAAACTTGTAGAATCAAGGAATCGAACAACTAGAAGTATTAAAAAGTAAATCCAGCTGTGTAAAAAAAAAGAAGAAAAATAAAAAGAAAATGGAATTGCGCAGTTTAGTGACTGGCCAGTCAATATCTATTTTATGAATCGACGAATTATTCTCTTTTTCTGTTTACTACTACCATTATCTGATCAATAAACAATAAAGACACTTTTTGAGACAAGTTATTGATCTTTTTATAGATTACCAAAACAGGCAGAAATTGTTTTATAATTGAAACAAAGGGAATTGTTAAACATGTTACAAAAGTGAAAAACTTTTTTCGTACCAAATGAATGAAAGTAAATAAATACAAATAATAATAGATTTCATCTTGAAAATGCAATTAAAATTCATTGCTACCCCTAGGCATTTTTATTTTTCCACGAAAACAATTAAAATGAGAAAAAGAAGAAGCCGCGCATGACAAGAAGAGTTCGACATACAATCCATACTATTTATTTACTTTTCGCATTTTCACCTCAACAAAAAAAAATAATCGGAGAAGGGGTTTAGGTTGGATTAAATGAGGGGAGAGTGTTCGGACAAGAAGAACCAATCTACATTACTTATTGGTGTGAGGGTTTGCCTTTTTTGTGTTGCAGAGAGAAAAAACATGATCAAAGTTCAAATGTGGAGGAAACGTCTAATTTAACAAGGAAGTGGTGTCACTGCTATAGGATTACTGTAGCTTTCCCGCTATTTTCTGAATTTTTTTTATGAACAAGTTAAGTTTTTTGGGGTAATCGAACCTGCACATATCGGTTCTATCATCAATTTAATTTACCAAGAAGTCAAAAATGAGGTAAAGGCACTTGGCAATTGCTCTCAAATGAAAAATCACTTTTTCAAAAAGATTTTTAACCGAAAAGTCTGATTAAAAAATCAAAAATAAAAATTTGAAACTTTACAGCTAAATTCAAAAAAAAAGATACGTTCAAAGTTTCCAAATTTTTAACTTCAGAATTTTTGTCGAAAACTAGACTTTTCGGTCTCCCGTCACCCCAGCTTTGCGTATTCAAAAAATTGGGTTGAATTTTTTCACTCAACGAGCTGGAGAACTAATAAAATTAGTCCATGTTTTTTTTTTTTAGATTTCTGAACCCAACAAGGAACTTTTCAAGTTTCGAACTTCAAAATTTTTACATGAATAAAGGATCAAAAAAATTGAAAAAAAAACTGAATCTGCATGAATAATCAGTTGATTCACAATGTTCCAGTCATTTGACAACGAATTCATTTACTACAGTCTAGTATCGGACCTTTCGGTGATCCAAATCATTCAGGAAATTTGGGCCTGTTTATTAGGAGACCAAACAATATGCATTAGCTATTTTTGTTTGTAACGAATGGTTCTACGGTTTCTTTTGGTACCAAAGATCCTTTAAACTTCCTTATTCATGTATATCAAAATATCAACAAAAAATGAGAGAAAAACATACAATGCTTTGCAATCAAAACTTCAGAGCTCAACTTAGAGCTTTATCGATTAGATGAGTTGCTGAATAGGACTGACAGAATTAGACTGTCAAATCCAGAAACTGTTGAAAAAGTTGAAAAAATAACTATTAAAAATGACAATAGTAGGCGATAGTGGATAATATAAAAATATTTCTTGAAAACGGTAAGGTAGGTGGAATAAGATTTCCTGGAATATATGTATTGTAAAATTGGCGATTTTTTGGACCCGATTCAGTAAGTTTTTAGGAGTCGCAGTTCAATTCAGGAAACAACCATGAAGCGGGTGTTCTAAGAACCAAATGATGTTTTTCGAAAAAAAAATGTGCATGACTCGAATTGGAACCATAGTAAAAAAAGACAAAATAGTCTACATTAAAAACAAAAAATATAGACTTAGGTTGTTTATTTTAGTGATCTGAAAAATATTAACCATATCTATTTTTTATGAGAAAAAAACAGAACAAAAATATATGTGAGTAGTTTGATCGAGTAAAATTAATAGAATGAAAACCTGAAGCTTTTGGTTCCGGATAAAATTATTGAAAACGTCGAGGACTGGGATTCGTGGGAAAATATCCACTTGAAAAGTTCAAAGTCTTCTTATAAAAGTTGAAGTATAAGAAAGGGTTATAAGTGAGAAATGAACACTTGACGCGGAACAAATAAAAACAGCACATAAATTAAATAAATATAAACCCGCGACCTCACCTCGAATTAAATAAACAAAAAGATGAAGAAACGAGAAAAAATATAAAGAAAATAAGGTGGCTGGAATGAAAATAGTAGATGTGGAAATGAAACTAATTAAGAAATCTCGAAAAATTAGCTATTCTTTTTGAGAAATATGCATTTTTAATCTCAACCAGTTGTTGAAGCCTCTCACTTTATTTGTTTTTTATTTAGATTTTTTAAAATATTTGTGGTTTGATGCATCAAAAAGATGAGATATCTCATGTCAGAAAACGGGGGAGTT
Source organism: Caenorhabditis sp. 38 MB-2015 (assembly GCA_900536415.3). Classification (NCBI taxonomy): domain Eukaryota; kingdom Metazoa; phylum Nematoda; class Chromadorea; order Rhabditida; family Rhabditidae; genus Caenorhabditis; species Caenorhabditis quiockensis. The sequence goes on from LR548928.1 coordinate 272,879, forward strand.
GCTAATATCTTATCGTTATCACACGGTGCTGTGGTTTACATTTTCAGCCAAACGCTTATGAAAATTATCAAGAACAATTTTACTTTTTAGATATTAAAATTGGTGTATATCAGAGTTCCGAATTTCATTGATCCTTTATAGTGAAACCTAAGTATTGCATATTAACTAACCGAAACAGTGCTGAAATTGTGGTATACAATACTGACAAATGTATCGTACAGACACTGTAAAGTACAGCATCAGTTCATGGATTATATCGGTAGATGTATGGTACATCAGTACTACATATAATATGGTGCACATGGTGTACTAAGAACATACACTCATTTTATCGAAAAGTTTAAAGCCCTATGTACAGAGGTGATCAAAAATTTGTATACTGTTGGTGAGATTTGTTTTTCCTAATATTTTGCACAATTGTCTCAAAATGTTCCAGTTTTTGGAGGACGTCATCTTTGGCGAAGTCTAGAGAAATTTTTTTCTAAATATATGAAAATTTTCAGAAAAAAAATTCCCAGATTTTTATTTTTTCAGGTGCACGGTTTATCGCGAATCAATACCGGAATTCTGGTGGATACCATGTAAACCATGGAGATGTATTAAAGAATCTACTTTGCCAAGATCAGGTAACTGTAATTATATGTTTTCTTTTTTCTGAATATTGATTAAATCTATTTCACAAAATGTTTTTCAGATAATGATTCTCTCAGCGTTTGATAAATTCTCTTTTGTTCTGGCCCATTACGACTCCGTTTCAAAAACAAAAAATCGTTTTACTATCGTTCTATATAATGATCCACATCTATCCACTAAAAATAGATTTTTTTAAATTAAAACTTGACCCTATTTTCACGTGTTCCAAACCCTTCAACCAACATACTCATTTTTTTTTTGAATTCAGGAAAAACAATCGTATCTGGAAAAATGAAAATAAAAATTCTATTCATATGTTTGATGTCGTTATTTGCATTCTGTATGGGACAATATTTCTCGGAAAACCCCAAATGTCAACAAGTTGCAACCGATAAACCACTCAAAAAAACAACATTTATTTTTAATATTGATAGAGACACAGTTTGGAAAATCGTAAGTACTATCTAAATACAATAATAACCTAATAATATAATGAGTCTGATTTCAGAGTGAGAGATGGATGTACATTCTCAAACAAATAACATGCATGGTTCCAAAGAGTAATCTTGTCGATTTTGGTATTCTGCATTACTCACATTATGATCCCGAGTTACATGCTCATATTGATTGGAATGAAGTGAGTCAAAGTATCTTTGGATATGGTTTGGATAGAGAAAGTTGGAATTATGGATACTGTGATCGACTTCGTAATGCACTTAATTCTCTAAGTACAACTATGCGACAATGGTTGGAACCTATTGAAAATATTCAATTTATTTTTCCAATTATTGCCGATGCTGATGATGCCTCTAATTGTTCACTGGTTGATGTTTTCAATGAGTTTTTCAAGAATTATCCAGACAAATCGAATATTCACTTCAATGCAGTTTACATACAAGGTGTCAGTGATGCGGAGACCAGAAGAAATTCAAGTATTTTCCTGGATATTCCAGATATTACTGTTATTAATATCGATAGT
>LR548930.1:0-224013 GCA_900536415.3 Caenorhabditis sp. 38 MB-2015
AGGGGCGGAGCTATGTTACATGACTATCGCATCGTTTTATGAGCGGAGCAATAGCACTTCACTAAGGCTTAATTTACTACGTGGACTCACTACCCCAGGGATAAATGGGCGGAGTTACGTCAGTTCACTACCGCGGGGTTTCAGGGGCGGAGCAATGTTAATTCACTATCGCATAGTTTGATGGGCGGAGCTATGGTATAAGACTATCGCATAGTTTCAAAGACGGATCAATGTTACTTCTTTAGCATATAATTAACTAAGTTGACTCACTATCGCAGGGTTTTATAGGCGGAGCTTGTATCACTTCACTATCGCATAGTTTGATGAGCGGAGCTACGTTTATTAACCATCGCAGGGTTTTATGGGCGGAGACTATGAACATGACGAAGCTTGATGTGATGCAAATTTACACACTCGGAGTTCGACACCACATAATTTTGAAGACAGGACAGCGCACGCTTTTATGGGCGGAGCCTGATTAACTTAGTTTCGAAACACAAATCTCGGAAAAACTCATCGCACGCTTTTATGGGCGGAGCTTTCCTTGTGATTTCATTCAATTTCATGCAACGTAAGCAAGTGGGCATGATTATAGATAAACGCACCAAAAACGTGTTGTAGTCGCCGGGAGCAGCCAAGTCGATACAATTCCAGTATTGTCGAGGACCGATTGAGCTGAAAATAAAGAATTCAAGACAAAATTTCAACAATTTTTAAGATTATTGAGCTAATTTTCAGCTTTTTTCAGATTGTAACCTGAAAATCGAAGCTAGATTTTTTTTGTTGTCTGAGCTGACTATCGCATCGTTTTATGAGCGGAGCAATAGCACTTCACTAAGGCTTAATTTACTACGTGGACTCACTACCCCAGGGTTAAATGGGCGGAGTTACGTTAATTCACTACCGCAGGGTTTTATGGGCGGAGCTTGTTTCACTTCACTATCGCATAGTTTGATGGGCGGAGCCTATGAACATGACGAAGCCTGATATGATGCAAATTTTCACACATGGAGTTCGACACTACACAATTTTGAAGACAGGACGCACGCTTTTATGGGCGGAGCCTGATTAACATAGTTTCGACACTCGAAAAACTCATCGCACGCTTTTATGGGCGGAGCTTTCTTGTGATTTTATTCAACTTTATGCGACGCAAAAAAATGATTCTTTAAACGCACCAAAAACGTGTTGTCGTTGCAGGCAGCAGCCAATTTGATACAATTCCAATATTGCCGAGGGTCGATCGAGCTGAAAATAGAGAATTTAAGACTAACTTTCAACACAGATTATTGAGCTAATTTTAAGCTATTCCAGACTTTCAACTGAAAATCGAAGCTAGGTTTTTCTGTTGTTAGAATTAAGCTATAGCTACTGAGCTCTCGCATGGTTTTATGGGCGGAGTCTAATCTTTCTCTCTCTCTCTCTTTTTCTTCTCTCGAACAGGAATGTATGTTGCACAAATCGTGAAAGCGTAGCTAAAATTATGAAAAACAAAATTCACCGCTCGATTTTATGGGCGGAGATTATGAAATTTATTGTCATTTGTTCATGACTGAAGATTGAATGTTCGAATGACAAAGGCGGTTACTATGAAACGTTCAAAAAGTCTCATTCAGTACTATATAATTTGAAGGACAAGGCATCGCAGGGTTTTATGGGCGGAGCTTCTCATTGACAGTTTTCGTGATTTGGAACTAATTAATTGAACTTCTGTTGTAAATATTGTGCTCTTTTTTTTCTAGATCGATTTCTATTATTCAACCCAATTTCAGCACCCTTTGTAGTTTTTTTTTCAACACCAACCTCAAAATCCTTTGACCATTGCGAAATCGTTGTTATCAGAAGCTGATTTGTGATCAACTCGGCAGAGCACATCGTGTGTTCAGATGGGTGCAACAGGTTCAGCACAGTATTGAATTCTAATTTTTTTCTCAAAAAATGCGGTGATTCGAAAAATTTTACATAGTTTTTTGAATAATTACTGTATGAATTCAGAAAATTATATTCAGTTTTTTATTTTTCAAGAAAAAAAATGATTCCCGAGATTATAAAGAAAATTTTAGCTTAACTCAGTAAAATTACTATTTAAAAAATTAGAACCCAACTAAATTTTATGAAAACTTGATAAATCTAAGATTATCAATAGAGCGCGCAATACCTAAATTGAAAAAAGTCTATGAAAATCTAAAAAAAAATAGTGGATAGATTAAATTAATTGTGCCCAAGGTTAAACTAATTTTGGTGAAAAATTTGTTGAAAATTTAGATGACCTAAATTAAATTAAAAACGGTTGAAATTACTCAAACTCCTAATCACTAAAAGAGAACCCCTTATTTGCCTACCCAGAAACTTATGAAACTAGATAAAAGCATTGAAAAGATAATAAACAGCATTAGGTTGAATTCGTTTTACCTAATTATACCTTAAAAATTTAAACTGGCGAAATTTAATGAAAGTAGTAGACTACTAACTTAGTATCTATAAAAATGTGACCCTGAAAACTACTGTAACAAAGAAAACTCTAATTATAACTGTATAGTTTTCCTGTATCTACAACCCATAATAAGTGTACCATTTCGGTTTGCAAAAAACAGAAAAAAACGGAAAATCAGTTAATTGCTAGTGATATACCATGGTTATAATTGAATTTTTAATTCAAATGAGAAATTCGATGTTCATAATTGAAAAATTCCCGAAAACTACCGAATAATAATTCGTAACAAAGCATTGGATTATGGCATAACGGCGGTTAAAGCGAGAGTCAAAGTCCCTGTCCTTTAGGTGCTATCATACGCAAAAACACGAGCGATGTTGGTGAAAAAATACCGGGGGTTATAGTTTTCAAGATATGGATAAGCCTTTTTGAGAACTTCGAATTTCCCATTCAAAAATACTAAATGTTATGAATTAAATTGTTTTTTTTTTTTTTTGAATTTTGACTACGAAATGTTGAAAAAATGAAAAATAAATCCCATGGGTTTAGGTGAAAGTGTTGTTCGATGATATTTTCTAAAATTCCAGAAAACTTCCCAAAAATTATTATGTTTTCAGGATATGGATAAGCTTTTTTGAAAAACAAAACATCGAACTATAATTTAATAAATTGAGAAAAAAATGAAGTGAAATTATTAGGTTTTGAATTTGAAAAAAATACCACCAGCGCTTATTGATCTTCCATAATATCCGTATTCACAAGGTGAAATTTAACACTAAGAGTTTAAAGATGTTAGGATAACATAATTATCAAGAATCCCTAAAAATTAGGTGAGTTACGTAGAACTGTCATACTTAAACTAGCCGGGAGCACATCATTTTTTTTAAAATGAAATATCACAAAAACAAGAATACATTTTTTTTTGGCTCAGTCAGATTCCCAAAACTCATTACTTTTTCTCAAAATCAAATGCATTTTTTCTTGGGAAATTTTCAAACTAGATCAATTTATCGGCGAGCCCTGTCACCCTGAACACACGTGCTCCGATTATGGTGCACATTATCGGGCTGTCTAAAAAATTGAAGTGATTCTTGCAGGTATTAAAAAAAATACCTTATGGCACAACTTGCTGAACACCATTGTCCATTCCGCAAATTGTCCAATTCAACCTATCAATTTTCTTCTTCGAATTGGCGTCGTTGTGGGCCCTGTTAGATGGCGGTGTTGTTGACCGAGTTCTCTGAAACCAGGATATATTATTTTCATATCCTGGTAATAATTAAAAAATGTACAACACATTACACGACTCACATAACATCCGCGTCAATTTCGCCCAGCTTCTCTTCCTTGTCTCTTTGGTTTGGTTTTGTTTTGAGCATTGGTGGATTCGGGCGGTGTTGAGTGAGTTTTCTGGAAATAAGCTGGATTATTTTCAGAATTCACAGACAGCAGTGATAAGTTTTCTCTACAGCCAGAGGTGTTCGCTGTGTCTCACAATCAGGAAGCACAAATCTGACTTATGTATTAATAAAAAGTATGGTTCTATTCTAGTACAGTAGTCCCAGAATAATATAGGGGTTCTCGAATTTTTTAAATGAAAAAAGTGGTCCAAAAAATGAAATAAATCCTGAGATAATATAAGGGTTTCATAGGGTCTAAATTCTTGTTTTTTCACTTCTCAAATGAAAATAGGGGTGAAAACATAAAAAAGGGTTTCTGGTTGTGAGAAGGTCCTCTCGTCTACCACACAAAAAAATTCCAAAAAACTTGTGGATCCCAGAAAAATGGGTCCCAAAATATTCTAGGGTATTAAAAGTGAAAACTAACTAAGAATGCACCCCAGAATAAAGTTAAGACGCAATCTTTGAAAATTTGAAAGACGGGGTTTCACCAAACAAATTTGGAGACCACTTCTTTGAAAAAAATTTGTGGAGGCTTTTCTTTGGGTTCCCCATATTATTCTGGGACCCCTATACTAGGATGGAACTAAAATTGTATTACTGATTAATTTCTTAGGCGAAAGAGTACGCTTCGGTGAAAGGTGTACTGTGAACCACAGTACTCATCAGCAATATTTTTTCCGAAGTTCATGTGCTACCATAGAATTGCTGTAATTTTTTGCTGAATTTTTTTCTCGGTTTCAGATTGGTTTATTTGATTTGAGCTCATCAAACAGTAGCTCTATTTAGCTCTTTCCAGGTTCCACAAACGGTTAGGTGGATTATGAAAGAGAAAAAGAGGCTTATCCTTTCCAAAAAATTCTCCTTTTTTGACACATAAATTTTGAGCACAATTTCTGTTTTGAAAAACAAACCTACCATTTCAAACTTCTTCTCCAAATCCACTTGACTTTCGCAAAATCGTTGATCACCAGACGCCAATGTCGATTCGTGAGCCAATCGGCGGAGCACAACGTGTGTTCAAATCAGTGGGGGTTTTGCACAATATTCAGATCTATTTTTATTTTCCTCAAAATGCACAATAGACTAGACTGATTCGAAAAATTGTACATAGTTTTCTGAATAATTGAAGCATAGATTCAGAAAATGCTCTTCCTTTTTTCAGAGAAGGTTTATTTTTGCAGAAAGAAAGTAAAGCATTCCCGGACTAATTTTTTAGAGAAAATCTTTGTTAAAATTAGCAAAATTACTATGAAAAATGTAGAAACACGGCTGAATTTTATAAAATCCTAATAAAACTAAGGTTACTAATAGAGGATGTAATACTTACTTTAAAAAATTTGTAAGAAAAACATAGAAAAATTGAGTAAATATCCCCAGGTTGAACTAAATTTGCTGAAGAATACCTATGAAAATTTTGGAAAAACTCAACTAGTCTAAATTGTACCTTAAAAATAGAAACCCCGGTTAAATTCCCTAAAATCTTAATCCCTGAATGACTCTTACTGGCCTACCCAGAAACTTGAGAAACTAAATAAAAGCCCTGAAAAGATCCTAATTTAAAAAAACCAGGTGGAATTATTACTTGTTTAATTAGAAAACTAACTTGAAACTGGTGAAGTTTAATGAAAATTCTAGACTACTAACTTAATACCTATAAAAATGTGACCCTGAAAACTACTGTAACAAAGAAAACCCTAATAATTACTGTATAGTTTTCCTGTATCTACAACCCATAATAAGTGTACCATTTCGGTTTGCAAAAACAGAAAAAAACGGAAAATCAGTTAATTGCTAGTGATATACCATGGTTATAATTGAATTTTTAATTCAAATGAGAAATTCGATGTTCATAATTGAAAAATTCCCGAAAACTACCGAATAATAATTTGTAACAAAGCATTGGATTATGGCACAACGGCGGTTAAAGCGAGAGTCAAAGTCCCTGTCCTTTAGGTGCTATCATACGCAAAAACACGAGCGATGTTGGTGAAAAAATACCGGGGGTTATAGTTTTCAAGATATGGATAAGCCTTTTTGAGAACTTCGAATTTATCATTCGAAATTAATACGTGTTATGAATTAAATTGTTTTTTTTTTTTGAATTTTGACTACGAAACTTGGAGAAACTGAAAAATTCCATGGGTTTAAGTGAAAGTGTTGAGGAGTTCGATAATATGTTCTAAAATTCCAGAAAACTTCCCAGAAATAATTCGTAACAAAGCATTGGATTATGGCATAACGGCGGTTAAAGCGAGAGTCAAAGTCCCTGTCCTTTAGGTGCTATCATACGCAAAAACATGAGCGATGTTGATGAAAAATAACCGGGAGAAATATGTTTTCAGGATATGGATAAGCCTTTTTGAAAAAAATATCGAACTGTATTTTAATAATTTAAAATTTGAATAAAGTGAATTGAAGATATAAGATTTTGAATTTGAAAAAATACCACCAGCGCTTATTGATCTTCCATAAATTTCCATTTTCACAAGGTGAAATTTAACACTAAGAGTTTAAAGATGTTAGGATAACATAATGAATTAAAATTCCTAAAAATTAGTTCCTAGGGTGACACTTTTCCGTAAAAACAACGAAAATCACAAGAAAATGGATATATTTTCTTTGGCTCAGTCAGATTTTCAACACTATTCCCTTCTTCTCAAAATCTAATGCATTTTTAGTTGGGAAATTCAAAAATCAGATCAATTCATAGGCAAGCCCTGCTACTCTGAACCCACGTGCTCCGACTATGGTGCACCTCATCTGACCGTCTAAAAATTCGGAATGACTACTGGTAATATTTGTTAAATTTACCACATGGCGCGACTCGCCGAAAATCCACGTCGATTTCTCATCCTCCCCATATTCTTCTTCGATTTGGCGTCGTTGTTGGCGTTGTTGGATGGTGACGGCGTTGAGCGAATTCTCTGGAACTAGAGTGGAGTATTTTAAGTTATTTCGAGAAGACTTGACCTGGCAGAGTCCATTCGAAGATTCGCAGTGAACATCGGAGACGACATGAAGGACGAACACCCTGATCTGAAATGAAAAAAAAAACTATTGAAGATGGAGAAAAAGAATGAAGACGCTTTTAAAAATGAAGGAATTACCATGAATCTGGAGATATTCAATCAATATATGGAAATTTTCAGAAATTAACAAAAAAAAAAGAAACAATTTCGCCCTGAAACAAGTTTTTAGACACGTAGACCGAGTTGGCCTTTCCCAAGCAACATAATTTGAATGTGGGCTCTAGAAAAAATCACTCAAACTGGGTCGGCCCTGTGGAATTATCAATGGAGCGCGTGTTACTGTCTAGCTATTAGTCAAAATTCAATGGACAACACGTGTTCTTCTGAGAAAATCATATTAATGCAATCTAAATGAAATTTTTGAGTGATTTTGGTATTAGAATTGAATTCTACGGGTCGAATTACCCCATAGGTCAATTTTTCATCATTTGAAAAGTTCTGGTTCTTGAAATCTTTCCTGTTGAAAAACGAAACTACAGTAACCCAATGACTTCATCAGAAGTTGAAGTTTCGGATATGATTTTCGAAAAAATTAACAGATTATTAAGAATATCCTCTTGAAAATGAGTAAAAATGTGGCATTCCATGTTAATTACACAAAAAATGATGCAATTATTCAATAACAAACAAAGAAAACAAAGCGTGGACATATGTTGTTGTTTGTGTTGTTTGCAAACAAAAAAATGCGGGAAAAAGTTCTTCCATGGCCGAACTATTGCATGTTGTGTACTTCTCTCGGACAACAACAATTTTTTCTTTTCTTCCGCTTCAAATCTCAATTTTCAGTGTGTTAGCGACCGGAAAAGCGCCAAAATTCTTCGCAATATCCACCGAAACTTCAGTCAACTGCTAAAAATGTCGCTTACCGATGTCGCTGACGTTGATATCGATCCAAAAGGAGTTTTCAAGTATATTTTGATCAAAGTCACGGAAAAATCGAGCAAAGAGGAGAAATTTGTTGTTCGCGGATATTATCGTTGTCATTTTCATGCGGATATTTTTGATGAGACAAAGGTAAGATTTATTTGAAACAGTTTTGAGAAAAAGTAGTGAAGAAGTGCGAGCAGAAAGGAAGAACGCCTATTTTAGATTTAAATAAATTACAAAACCCATGTTTTATAAGAATTTTCGGCCACAGGAATGAAATTTAAAATCCATTTTTTTTTTGAAAATCATAAATAAAATGAAAAATGCATATTCGCACTTCTGAAAGCACCAAATTAGAAACATCCAGACAAAAATTTTGAAAATAAACATTTCTGACGACTAAAAAATAAAAATTGAATGCATATCTCAATTATTTAGTGCGATATCGCCAAATTTCCAAATTTTTCTGTGCTGAAAATGTAATTTCTAAATTTCGTACATGCTAAAGTTGAACTTCGGTATGAAATCAAACAATTAACATAATTTTTTCAAATTCTTCCATCTTGTTAATCTTTGGAGTGCTGAAAGAGAGATTTCTCACCAAATTTTCGAAATTCGACATAAAATTTACATAATTAGTGATTGAAAAAAGAACTGAAATTTCTACGTCCCAAAACTTTTCAAAGCAAGATTTAGACCAAAGAGCAAATTAAAAATACATCTTCCGAAATGAAACAAAGCTCTGGAAATATTTAGTACTCCCAAAGTCAGAAATTTCTCCGAAACACGTTAAAATTGCAGTAGAATCCGAATTTCAGCACAAAAAAAAAATTTAAATCTCAAATTTTAGTGCTGAAAATTGTATTTTTCCAAAACTGTTCCTATTCTTCTCAACAAAATCTCAATATTCTTCCAGACCGCCACTCCAGACACTTTCAAGCTAAAATGCGTCGGCGGCGGCCGGATCCAACACAACGAAATTGACAAAAACATTCTGGTCTACGGTTATTCGCAAGGCTACGGTCGAGCTGATCATCAAATCGCCGTCGACATTCTCAAAAAACAATACCCCGACTACTGTATCACCTTCTCCAATGATGGATATTAATCTTTTTGCCCAACTTTTTTGCAACATTTTGGTAGAATAAAATATATTTTGAGAAAGTTTTGTTATCAAAAAAGCATGCGAATTTCGCCTCCTTATCACCAAAAAAAATGTTTTATACAATTAACAAACAAAAATGTGTATTATTCATTTTTTTTTGGTTAAAATAATAGTACTAAACATTTCCTTTTGTTGTAGAAAATTGTTTCTTTTTTTTGCTAAATAGAATTTCTTCGTTCAGAATGCTTAGTAGGTGCCTATTTCTTCTGCTTTTGGGATTTGTAGCAAATTCGAGAACCGATCAATCTTGTAATATAAACTGCTCAACGGTGAGTTTAGTCTGAACAAATTGTTTTTTTCTGGAAAAAGCTACAAAAAAACTAGATCTTCAATTTTGTGTGTAACCGGAAAAATTCAAATTTTAGTAAGACCATCCAAGTTTCTGTAAAACTTCGAAGTTTGACTTTCGAAAACTTCAATCTTTTTTCAATTTTTCAAGTCTTCAGACTCTCTGGTAGTATTTTTTCGATTCTGAAAGATTCTTTGGAGTTTTCAGAAGTTTTTTTCTAGGATTCTGAGTTTTTCCGAATCTGAACTGAAAATTACCTGAAAGATACTGTAGAAAAAAGTTCACAAACCCATTCTCAGTAATATTCTGAAAATTGAAAAATCCAACATCAAATTTACAATTCTCAAAGTTTGACTCACACAATACTTAATTTCAGAAATCTAACACACACTCGCACATTCTAAAATAAAATTCCAGGACTTTCTCCCCAATCGCTGTGGAGTTTGGCTGAAAAACGAGACGCGCATCAGTTCTCTCGGCACCTACGAGCTCGGAAAAGGACAAACCCGGCTCTATTGCTCATTCTCATCGCTGCCAGCGCCAGTTCAAATTCAATGGATGTTCAGGCCTTCGGAATCGGCACATGGACAACCACAATGGCAAGAGTTTGCGTGTGCAAAAAAAGAGGAGAATAAAATATGCGGGTGGGTTTGAACAAAAAATAGAGAATTACAAGAAACTCATTCCAGATTATAATCTAGAATAGCTAGTGAACAATTTCCACTAAAAATTTTACCAGAAAAATTTAAAAAAAATTTTTCATCAAACTCAAAAAAAACTTACAGACAAGACGAAATTGTTGTCGAATCATCATGCGAAGTGCGAACAACTCAACTAGAAATGAGTGGAACCTATCGTTGTTCGGCCACAATTCCCGATCATCCGGATCGTAGTCTTCGCGCGGTCAGCTCCGAATTTCCAATCAATATTGTCGGAATTCAATCACCCTCTGTAATCAAATCGCATTTGCCATTGAACAGAAACGGACAAATTGATATTGAAGTGAGTATTTCAAGGATATTACGAAAAAAAAATCAATAAAAAAATATAATCATGCAGCGACGCACAGCACAACCCCACTCACAAAAAAACAAGAAATGAATCCAAGAAAAGAGATGCCATCTGTCATGAAAATGGGAAAAATATATATTGCGCGGGAGATCAAAAAAAAATACCTCAACAAAAAAAATTTTTTCAATGAATGTGAAAAGCTTGGGTTTGAAATTTTTTGAGATAAAAAAGCTTTCGGTTTAATCACAAAATATTCACGTGACATTTTGGTGAAAATGTTCGTGACCGTGGATTAATTTTTTTGACCTCAAATTTCATTTTGACCTCAAAACTCAAATTTCAATTTTGACCTCAAATTTCCCAACATATCCCATTCCAGATCTGCGCCAATCCACAACCCGAAATAATTTGGCACACTTCGGACGGTCTCCTTCAACCAAAACAATCAAATTCTCGTTTCGCCTCAACTTCTCTATCAGTTCGTAAGGTTCAAACAGAGAATGGAGTAAGCGGTCGATTGACACGAGTTCCTTATTGTTACATTACGAGTCTTCTTATTCATCGAGTACACGAAGACGATCAATTCAAGCTAACTATTCGTGGTGAATTGACAACTTTGCACGAAAAAATCAGTGTTCGGGTAAAGGTAAGATTAGAAACAGTGAGAATAGAACATTTGAAAAATTCTAATCTTCACAAAACCTCCATTATCTTTTTTTTTTAAACAACCTCGTTTCAGTCATCCAACAGTTTGTTCGCCTCTGCCACTCTACTTCTTCCAATTATGATCTCGATACTTTATATTTACACAAGTCAATAAACAAAATACCCCAAATAAAACATTTCTTCTTGCTATTCTTCTTCTAGCGAATCAAAACTCCTCCAGTCTTTGCGTAATTCTCGAAAACGTGTCTTGCAATGATGATTCGTTGAATTTGGCTGGTTCCTTCGTAAATTTGCAAAATCTTCGCATCTCTCATCAATTTCTCAACTGGATATTCCTTGTTGAATCCGGCGCCTCCAAACACTTGAACGGCGTCGTTGGTGATTTTTTGAGTGTGGTCAGCCGACGACATCTTCGCAATCGACGCAAAATACACGAAATCGTCATTTTTCTGATCAATCATTGTTGCTGCTTTGTATGTGGCCAAGCGGAACATTTCCAAATTCGCAGCCATGTCAGCGATCATGAACTGGATTGCTTGATGCTGAAAAAAAAGAAATAGGATATTCGAATCGCGTATTGGATAAATGATAAATGTGGTTTCATGTTACATTGAAGCAAGGATTGTTGAGAAAACTCACATTCATGATTTTGGTTCCGAAAGTTTCTCTTTCTGTCGCATACTTGACGGCCTCATCAAGAGCTCTCCATGAAATACCGCATCCGATGGCACCAACAAATGGACGAGTTCGGTTGAATGTGTTCATGCATACCTTAAAAGGGAAACATTTTTCACGTTTGTGAAACTTCTCATTCCAACTCACTCCAAATCCAGCTCCTTCTCCCACAATAACATTCTCTTTTGGAACTCGAACATCCTCAAACGTGACCATTCTGGTATCTGACGCACGTTGTCCCAAATTCTGCTCCTTTTTGCCCAAAACAATTCCCGGGGTTTTGGCATCGACGACAAACATGGTGAAAGCCTTGGAGAGCGATGCTTTCGGGTTTGAATCAGTTCTGGCCAAGACAACGAAGAACTTTCCGGGAGCGGCACCGGTAATCCAACACTGTAAAAAACCAGTTTTTGTAACTTTTAAAAATTGTGGAGTTTTTATTGAAATGCCAACTGGACCTTCCAGTGATCGCATTAACGCAGACCGGCTCACTTCACTATGAAAAAACGTGGGCTGACGAGGGACTTTGTGGCTGCGCGCTTATTCCTTTAGAGTTTAAATATTTGGCCAGTCTACTTTCGTGATCATTTTTTGGAGTTTTTCATCTCGGATTTCTTGTATTCAAAGTTTGAAATCTTCTCCATTTCTTATTGTTTTTGACATCAAATGCATATACTCGCCTTGGTTCCATTAATCACATACTCGTCTCCCTTCTTCTCCGCCTTCGTTTTGATTCCACCAACGTTTGATCCAGCTGTTGGTTCAGTTACAGCCATTGCAGCAACGTGTGGACCACTTGTTAGCATTTCTGAAAACAAAAAAATATATTATAAATCAAGTTTCGCATTTAATGATGAACGAAGTTCAATTTCAGAGGTTCAAAGGTCAGAAATTTAGCTTCTCAATGAAACACAGTGAAACCTACCACAAAACTTCTTCTTGATAGCATCATCTTTGTGTTGCAACAATCCCAAGAGTGGCAAAAGGGCTCCACCGGCAGCCAAACCGAGTCCCGAACAACCGTAGGACAATGCTTCGGTGATGAGTGATGTGTCCATCAGTCCGAGACCAGCTCCACCATATGCTGCCGGAACGTACGAGTTCATCAGTCCAGCTTCGTGAACCTGAAAAAAAATAATTTCAAATTTTCTGAAAAGTAACAAAGATGTTCATTACCTTTGCAACAAAGTCGTATGGATATTCACCCAATTCGTCATATTTCGCCGCGATTGGGATCATTTCCTTCTTTGCGAACTGCAATGCCATGTCTTGGTATTGTTTTTGTTCATCGGTTAAATCTGAGAAAAAAAAAATAATAACTCAATGTATTTTTCTTACTAGGAACTCTAGTGAAATAGAATTTGTCATAAATCGTGGTGTTCTAATCGACTTAAAATGTGCAATAACATCCAAAAGTTAGACACCTCCTCATTTTAAAATTTTCGAAAGTTATCGAACTTCGTCGTCTCTATATGAAGATATATTTTTTAAAAACAGAATGGCGTTATGACGTTCTCCGGTTTTTTTTTTCGTATGAATCGTGAAAATCGATGGACGTGCTCATGAAAAAGGATAACACCTTAGAATTGTATGATCTATCCTGTTTTCAACCCATAATTTTGAACAGTAAATATTTCAACGTTTATTTTTTGTTCACTCGAAATGAAGACTATTAGGGGCGGCTCGGTCGGTTTTCGTACCCCGTAATTACCAAGCGCTCTTTAATCTCTGATCGAGATACAAAATATAAATTCTCAATCCGTTCATAGTTAAATTGAGGAAAGCGTAAATTTCATCAATTTTTTGATATAGCTCGGACAATTTCGATTTCCTAAGACCATGCTCGAATCAAACTGGATTCAGAGGTTATTCAATTTGGATTTTAACGGTTATAAAAAAGTTTTGGAGCAATCTCGTTTTTTTCGAATTGCTAATGCTCGATTGATCGACTCTTCCAGTGAAAAAATTGTTATTTTGACAGAGAGATAAATAGTATTTTCAGCGATAAACTACGCTCATAGTTTTTTTTTTCGAAAAATTCTTACCAAAACTCAAATTTCGGGCCGATGCCCCATTAGCCAACTTCAAATTTTTCGGCGCCGATAATAGTACATTTTTGATACTTCTTGACAACATTTTCCGATGTGCAAAACAAGAGCAGTCTGAAATGAACACAATTATTTCGGCGGAAAAAAAAACAACAATTTTCCGTGTTGGCAAAACAGCTGCCACGTTTGACAGAGAACGGAGGAAAAATAGGTATCGCGTGAAAAAAATTACACACTTTTTGAGACCAGACAAAGAAAAGACAAAAAAGATAAGAATAAAACAAAACTTTAACTATTGATAACGAATGCATTATAATATAGAACATGGACAACGAAAAAAAATAGTAAATGGTGAATTCAGGTATTTACAAACTAGTTTTTGTTCATTTATTATTGAATTATTTCTTAAGAGTACGAGGAACAGGTCGGCATGTTTGTATACGATGAAGATGGCAATGCCGAGTCCGAAGTGACCGGTTGATCCCAGTCATATTTGGGGTCCAAATTGATCTGGTGGTCGACGTAATATGGGCAGTTCGAAGTGGTCGGCTGATCCCAGTCAAATCTGGGTGGTGCTCCACCACCACCAGCAACAGCTGCTTCGTTATCTTCTTCTATTGACTTGTAGATCTGGAAAAATACAGTTGTGATTGAAATAATAGATATTGATGAAATATATAGTTTAGAAGGGCGAGAATGGGCCGTTTTTCTTAAAATATTCGGGTTAGCATTGCCGAAATATAATATCCGAAACTGTTTCATCTTTTCGTATTCAATTCACGGATATCCTAAAAAATCGATGATGTTGATAAACAGAAAAATGGGCGGTACCTGATGTAGAATATATAGTGAATAGGAATGATGTATGATGTTTACCGTGTAGCTTAGATAAGAATGCATGAATTTTACTACTCAATGGAATGGGAATGGTGAACTTTCTGTTATAACTGAATCATAAGTCACATAAAATTCCTCAATTTGAGTAAAATTATAGGGAGGTACTGTGTCCTAGATTTTTCATAATGTACTTTTCCCCCATGAAGACATTAGTTTTGTTTGAAATACATCACTCCCAATTTGTTGACTACTTGAGAAGCTTGAAATGCTTCTTTACTTTTGTTTTTAAAGATTAGGGGTTATTTCGAATAACAGGATCAAAGGAATGCTAATTTTAATTTTTAAAAAATAGAATTTTGTGCTAAAAAGGTACTTCAGAAATTTCAACCTAAATTCAGAAACTTGATTTTTCTTTCGAGTATCTCACAAAAAATCTCGAAACATTCTCTCCGGATCAATAATGCATTAACCTTCTCTCGTAATTTCGCAACTCCATAAACTCCAGATCCTTCCTTTGAATTACCGAGATCTGACTCGAAGCTCGTACTAACTGAATCAGCGTAGCCAGGTGGGAAGAGCTCTTCATCACTTTCCGGATCCATGGAACCTGTAACAAACGAAATAATGTTCCACATATTTTGAAAATGGTTTTAGGAACTCCATATTTTGTTAGTTCTGGCCAAAAAATGATGAAAATTTTACCCCAATCGGACTCATCAGGATCGCCGTCGTCGTCAGCGTCGATCATACAGGACAACTCATTATACGTATCCAACCAATCCGTCATCATACTCTTCACAACTTTTTCGCACTCATATCGCTTACTAGCCTGGTCTGCAATGAAACTGACGATTTTATGGAATGTTTCTTCCCATTGTTTTTCGGAATTCGCCGATTCAAGCATTTTTCTGATAGGAATCTGCAATTCTTCTCGTTTCAATAGAAATTCGGGGAACATAACTCACCTCCGGAAGTTTACCGGTTCCCAACATTTCATCGACTTTGAAATCGAATACATTGTCAAGGTTTACCGTTATAAGCGCTTTGTATTGCTCTTCCAATTCAGTTACACGATCGGCTTTCTGAAAACAGTTTTATTCAGATTATCGACCGGTATTTCTCACCTCGTGTAATTGAATCGCTGTTTTCAAATTCAACTTGAAGGAAGAGGAAACTGTAGAAATCGACATTGTGTTCGTGATGGATTCTTCTTCTTCCCACTCATTTCGAGATACATAGTTCGGATACGACGAATTTACCTGAAAAAAATCAACTCAGTTTTGTTGGACAATGGGACGTTTCAATTTTGAAAACTAGTACTGATGTTTTGTTTTTCTAAATTAATTTTTTATTCTTGGACTCTAATTATAAACTTTGAAAAAGTATGTTTTTGAATAGAAAGGTTAATGGTTTGAAAAACCTTTTTTGGTATTTGTTCTGAAAATTGTTCAATTCCTATTTCATTTTTCAGAAATCATGTTTTCGAAATTTGGTGCTCAACAAAAAAGATAAGGTCATTCGAACAAAAAAAAATCCTTGCGAGAATCCACTCTCGGAGATGAATATCTCTGAAAATCTCAATACGTTTTTGAATATCTGCCAAAATCGCAGCATTGTTTCTGGACATACCTCCACCGGAGTCATACAAATCCAGGGTGTATTTTGAAGTTTTTTGAGAACGAGCAAAAATGGAGTCTAAATTTTTCGAAGCCGGTCCCACAAATAACAAATAATTAGAGGTGTTTAGCGCTTTTTTTTTGGGGTGCATTTTTAGAGTGTTTTTTGGACTTCAAGCCCAGAGTGCATTTTAGAACATAAACCACCCAGGGTTCCGGCGGAGGTATGTTTCTAAACCTTAGAGTAGTTTTTTTCCGTTCTTTAAATCTTTAGCATGAAGTCATAGAAGTTTTTAAAAACTAATTGAGAATGTTTTGACTCAGTTACCCAAATGAAAATCCCGTTACATTTGTGATTTTCAGTCAAGTAATTGGTTGTCTGGTTTGGACCCGATTAAGTGAAACTTGAAGTATTGAGCCTAATCACAAGCCCAAAACGTTCGGAATCTGAAAACTAGACAGTAAATTTCAAAAACATTAAATTGGAATATTTTGATAGTCATTAATTTTGATAGTCGACTTGAGAAAATTTCTGATCTGGAAACGACAAACTATTTTTTTTTTAATTTCTATTTATAGCCTGTTAGAAAACAGTTTCTATGGTTATTCAGAAGTTTTTAACAGTAAAACTACATAATTGTTAGCTTCTCACCTTAACAGGTATTTTATCTTTCACCTTGACTCCTTTGACAACTTCCAATCTTTCAACCTTGGCTTCTTTATTAACATCCAAGCTCTTCGTCTTGACTTCTTTATCAACTTCCAAATTTTTCACTTCCACTCCTTTATAAATTTCCAATTTGTCCACACCAGAATCTCTCGGTTTTTCCGTCTTTTCAATCCTCTCCTTTTTCTCAACTTCTGCATGTGGTTTTCTTACAATATTTCCATTTCGATCAGCGATACCGAGCGGGCAAAGACGACAATCTTTGCTGAAAATTACAATTTATTTTTCAGATTATTTTTTTTCCAACCACAGAAAAGAATCTTGAGGATTAACATTTTTAATACACGAGAGAACTGACGTCATCTGGCTGATCACAGCAATTTTCACCATATTTAGTCAATGTTTGAACTTAGCGAGATTTCGTATCTAAATTTTTCATAGTGGAATTGGTCGGATTTGCAAATATACTTCAGAGGATGAAATAATCTCAACGATTGTTGTTTGATTTGTTGGAAAGAGAGGATTATTTGAATTATTTGCGTTCTACAAATGATTAATCGTGTTTAAATGGGGGGGGGGGGGGNGGGGTATGACGAAAAAAAAAGTTGTGTTCAAATCAAAGAGTACCACCGATATAGTAAAACTACCGAGGGAATTTTTACCGAAAAGCCTAGTATTAGAGAAAATTGGATTTAGAACTTTTTTTGAACGTATACGTGGGTAAAAACGACGCGGATGTAAAAATTTCTCGAATACTAGGCTTTCCGGTGAAAATTCCGTTGGGGGTTATACTATATCGATGGTGCTCTTTCTTTTGCACATAATTAAATTTCTGGTGCACCTCCCCCCTCGAAGTTATTTTTTGGTGCAGCTCTATATTTTTGTTCTGGTGCAGCTTCTACCAATTTCGTTGTAATCAAAAAAAAGAGCACCATCGATATAGTATAACCCCCAACGGAATTTTCACCGGAAAGCCTAGTATTCGAGAAATTTTTACATCCGCGTCGTTTTTACCCACGTATACGTTCAAAAAAAGTTCTAAATCCAATTTTCTCTAATACTAGGCTTTTCGGTAAAAATTCCCTCGGTAGTTTTACTATATCGGTGGTACTCTTTGATTTGAACACAACTTTTTTTTTCGTCATACCCCCCCCCCTTTAATATAGATTTTGAAAGAAGATTCGCTACTGAAAAAATCATACAGATAATATTTTTCGAAGCTCAATAAAACTTTTCAAGCAGAATTATTACCAATTGTGCATTTTTTTTTCAGACAAAGCTTCCATCTGGCGTTCAACTGAACTTTTCAAAAACTCATAAAACCCCGAAGTTTCTTCCGATATCGCAATTTTCAAAAAATCAAGTGGGCGAGGCTGAATTTGGCGTGACTCGGGTGAGCAATAAATTAAGACTGTGCCAGAAAATCAGTGAGTCATTTTTCTTTTTTTATGCATCGTTTTCATTAATTATGCTTAATCAAACCTATGTTACTTTACGACTATTCTACATAACAGAAAAACCATATAATTGAAATCTGATATAATTTTGACATTTTGTTTTGATAATTTTATTAGGTCATAAATCAGTTTATTCATCTGGACAAACTCAATAATCTATTTTTCGTTAGTTCTGTTCTCAAAACATTCCCATTTAGTACTTTTACAAACTCTAGGATTCAAAAAATCACTCAATCTGATGTGAAAAATAACTTCTCAGAGTAGTTTTTACTTAAGTGGGGGATCTAATACTTCAATTACAGTTCGTTCCTTGGGCTCCCTAAATATGAAACATTTCTCGACAAATAACCGACAATTTTTTGAGGAAAAATCAAACCGGTCCATAAAACATTTAAAGCTCAGCGCTCATGTTGAGACTTATTGAATTTTACTGGAATGCATACTGTAGTTATTGACTTTCAAGTTGTCGGAGATTCACGTCTGAAGCTTGAACTGATTTTAGAAAATCAAAGAGAGCATATATGCTCATTATACAATGCACATCTCTGATTTTAAAGTTCATTTGTCTGTTTGTTAGTGTTTTATCTCATTGTCATGTCAATTCCATTTATAGCAATGTCAGAAATTAGAAAAGCAGCCACGAAATTCAATGAATATTTCTAACATTGAATTTTTGTTAGAACTTCGGGCCGGGATGATTTTCCTCTGCGCAGCGTGTAATTATTCCAAATTTCCCTTGTTTTTATTGATTTTTGTTTCAAAATATCCGCTTTCTTTTCTAATTAATGCGAATGTGAAAGATAATCCTATCCAAATCTCCTACACCAAGTTCTTCTCATTTCACACAATCGATAACGACCTTCCTAAATCCTCTCTTCTCGTTTTCCTCCATTTCACTCCAACACGTCACACTCACATACATACGCACGCCGGCGAAAAATCCTTTGCATTCTAATCAATAAACACAACACAACCAGCCAGCCAACATTCTCTCTTTTTTTTTGTCCGTCCGTCCGGCCATTTTAGCCCACCATACGCACACACACAAAAAAAAGAGAAGAGTTGATGCTTAGTGTCTGCTTCTCTACCCATACCCATCATTCAAAAATTGGCGGGCGTTTCTCCTCCATTCTCTATGGCCGCCCGAACACTCTCTAGATAGGCTAAGTACATCTAGGACTCTCCTCGTTCGCCTCACTATTTCGTCTCGAGTGATTCTGACCGATGTACTGTGTATGTGTCTGCGACGGCACATGAATGTCATCGATTAGAGCGAGTGGCGGCGGGGGTAGAGAAAAGCGTCTCTTTTTCTGCATCGTCTCCCCCCTCTCTTTAGCGTCCCCTCGGAGGCCCGTTTTTTGCAGATTCTAACAGTCACTTTTGTTCGGCCCGCTACACACCAATTTCGATGAAATTTCGATGGTGGCTAGGAAATGGTGTGTGGGCGACAATTGAAAAGTTTCAGACGATTTCGCCGATTTTTCAATGAGTTACACGATTGATTGTGCTCAGGCTAAGCACTAAGTTTCAATAAGTTGTTTAATGTGAATCACCATATTCGATTTGGTAGCAACCTCATGGAGTTCGAAAATGCGGCCAAATCTTCGCCCGAAACTTTTGCGTCCAATAATCAATTTATAACATTTATGGCTTCTTTCACACTTAACATGTGACGCTGTCGATGTTTGAAATCGATTGCCAAAAACTACTTTCATTTCTCGTTAAAAAATGGCATAAAAATCCGTTTTTGAATACAGTATGACGCGAAGGTTTCTTTTCCAATAATGTAGCTCGTTGTACAGATTTATTTGACAAATTCAGTATTTAGAACCAACTCTAAAATATTAAAACAGAAATTTCAAACTCTAATCCAAATTTTCTGCGCTCAAAATTCAACATTGTGGATAGAAACCCGTAAAAAAGTTACTAGGAAGCTTACTGAACCGAATAACATAACATTATAGTTCAATGTGGAAATGTATTCAAAAAACACACATTTTCAACATTCAAAATTGAATTTACACGTTGAAATTAATAAATGAGATAATCTAAAGTCCCACAGTACCTTGAACACTCAAAAAACCCCTTGATTGTGTAAATATTTCGATTACTATATTTAGCGTGAATTCTAGTTTATGAACGATAAATATAACCAGATTTGTTAGTAATACGGTTCAGAACTGCATTTGTTTTTTAATCTCTTTCAAAAGAACTACCAATTTCTTGTCTAGAAATAAAAAGCTCGTTGTGTTCAAAATGACGTCACATTCTATTTCAGTCAATTGAAAATGTTGCGAAACATTGTTTTTTTTTCTGCCAAATCACAAGGTTTTTTTTTCCTGTCCTTTATCGTGTAAACATATAGATCAATAACCCTATTATTTCCCACCATTTCCTGCCCTAATTGCTATGCAAGGTATGAACGCCACTAGATGTACACCCGAATCACAGGTGCATTCGTTGTTTTTGAGGTCTATATAATTCGTTTTCGTGGTCTTATTTGCGCTTAATTAAAAATCTAATTTGCCGTTATATTACAGAAAAACAGCTCTTCGCGTCGACGGTTACATCGAATTGAAAGAACACGGTGGGTAGTTTGAAGATTTGACGAAAAAGTTTGGGGCGGTTTTGAAATTTACCTAACGTTTGGGTTCTTTGTGCACTCCGAACAGAAGAAGTGATTGCATGGGAGATAGCATGGTGTTCGACGCATAAAACATTTCTTCTCGCAGTGCATACATCTGCTACTTGGATCCTTCGACATTTTGATAGCTGAAATGTGAAACGTACTTTGTTCATTTCGAAAAACTATTTGATATGCAAGAGAAATACAAAAACAAAGAATATATCATAGTTTGTCTTTCAAGTAGACTATTTAGGACAAAACTACAAACCTTTCGAAAAATTAAATGAAGAGAAAACAAAATAAAATAGATATTGAGAAGAAATCCACGAAATGTTCTTCAAATTTGGATTATTTATACTTTCACTAATGGATTTTCAAATTTTTTAGCACAGGTCTTTTTGAATTTCTTTCCTATTTCATCATCATTACCATTTTCGAGTATTTTCGGCATTTCTGAGAATATTTGAATATAAAAAGATTTCGATACTTCAAGTCTGATATAATTCTATGAACATGTAGTAATAAGTACATTTTCAAGAAGTTTTTCTCCAATTTTTCCCCCAAAAAGTGTAAACACCTTTAAAAATTTCGAAAACGTCTCACCACGAAGAATACTGTAAACAAACGTGTGCATACACGCGAACGCCAAGTCGCACGGTGGCCGTTTGAAAACTCGTTGCCGCCCAGAACTATTACGGCTTGTGCATACACAGTGACGTGAATCCGCACAAATTCATCGAAAAATATTTTCAGCGTCCTTTTTTCAGTCCTCAAAATGACTGTTTTTCAGATGGCCGATGCGAACAATGCTGACGGAGTCCGGCCGGAGCGACCATGGGCTAGTCCTCGACAGGTTAGTAATTTTGAAATACTATTTTGATACGAAAATTAATCAAATTTTACTTTAAAAAAATAAGAGAAAATCGATTCGATAAAGCCTACAAAGAATATTTTCTGTGTTTGAAAAGTAAAAAGAAATGACACTAAAAACATGAACCAGGAAGTTATTGTGATTGAACAATTTCCGGTGTTCGCAGATCAAAAATGTTTATAGATCAAAAAGCTAAATTTTGAAAAAAAAAATTGAAAGTCTGTTATTTTTGAAAATGATAAGCCACTCACTAGTGAAGTGCACTTCAAATGTTAAATTTGACATTTCGATTTCGAGATACAAAACAGAATTTTTCAAAGCCTGACTAGCTGGTATTCAAGTTTTTAATCATTTTTAAGCTAAAAAATACAGCTGAACTAATTTAGTTTGGCCTAAAAACTGTATAAGTAGAACTTGAACTTAACAATTGCAGGAACCAACAAAAGGACAAGTTCAACCTCGTGTTATCGCGCCGTTCGGTAAACCAGTTCGTCACACTAACATTCTCGACTACATCCTTCACACAACACTGAAAGAAGCCAGTCGACACAAGCATGTCTGGCCATTTTTGAAACCAGTCGACGCGATCCAACTCGGAATTCCCAACTACCATGAAAAAATTCAACGTCCAATGGACCTGAAAACTATCGAAAGTCGTATAAAAAATATCTACTATACATCCTTCAACGAATGTGTCGAGGACATTGAAACTGTGTTTCAAAACTGTTACAACTTCAACGGGCCTGAAGATGACGTAACAATTATGGCACAGAATGTTCATGCGGTCATCAAAAAAAGTTTGGAAAATGCGCCGAATGAAGAGGTCGATCAGGAAACTACGTGGGGAAAGAAGAAAAAGCCGGCGAAAGAGTCGAATCGATTGGCAGCTGGTGCAGAGGATCGCAAAAAGAAAGAAGGATCGGCGTTGAGAATGAGTGAACCACCTTCAGAATGTGGAAGTGATACGAGCAGTGTTCTGACCAGTGGAGAAAAGGTAAAAATGAAAATCGTGAATCCCAAAATCTCATAAGACATTTTTCTTTTTTTTTAATGTTTTTTATAAATTCGCAAGGCACTGAGAATCACTTGACATCTAGATTGAAGTTTTGGGAGCACACATTTTCTAGAATGTTCAAGCAAATCAATAAAGTAACGATTATTCATTATCGAACTGTCATTAAATAATTTTATTGAATTTTGGAAAGCAAAGTGTCATTTTTTATAGAATTCTCATACCAAACAGTGACATCAAATTTAACCTCCTAAGATGTTTGGTCTAAAAGTGTAGCGGTCACGAGTACATGCTTTGTTATTATAACCCTATATTCAAAAATCGAAATTTTTGTCATTTTTTCTTGAAATGCCAAGAAGTTGACGTATTATTCAAAACCGGGTTTTCACGTGAACTTCCTTTTAGTTCATTTAAAATCTAAATAAACTTTGAAAGTTCCAAGATTAAAACGTGACCTCTCTTAGTAAAACGTGGAATTTAAAATTTCTCAAAAATAATCGTTTCTTTAGGTTAATTCATCAAAACTTGCAATGAAAACGATGAAAAGTGGATCGAAAAGAAAGGTGGAATCAGATGATGAAGAAAAACCAGAACCAGTTCGCCCAGCCAAACGAGAAGCGACGAGCAAAAAAGCGCAAGTGGTTCCGGTTACAGGACGGATGAAGTTCTGCCAAAAACTGTTGAACGATTTTTTCTCGAAAAAATACTCTGTGAGTTTTTTTTTTGAAGACCTATAATAATTATTCTAGTCGGTTTTAATCGAAAATGTTTCTAAATCCTGTAAAGAAATCCATGAACTCTGGAATTTGCAGGAATTCTCATGGCCTTTCCATAAAGCAGTCAACGCCGAAGAACTTGGGCTTCATGATTATCACAAAATTATCAAACATCCAATGGACATGAGCTTGATCAAAAAAAAATTGGAAACTGCCGAATATACAGATCCTAGTGAATTCGAGGCGGACTTCAGATTGGTGAGTGACATATTTTTCGAAATACAGGGAACAGTACAACATCCATAAAACGTTTTTCAATAGTTCGGACCAGTATGGAGATTGAATTTTGAAATCCCAGAAAGTTTACAATTTCCATATTGAAATTTTACATTTTCAGATGCTCAACAATTGTTTGCTCTACAACCCTGTCGGTGATCCGATCCATAACATGGGCGAACAATTTTTGCAGCATTTCGAGCAACGGGTAAGTGTTTGAATCACGAATATAGAATACGCATCAATTTTCTATCCCTATCATTTCAGTGGAAAGAACTACCATCGGAGAAAGGAGCCACTTCAAACTCATCTTCATCCGCCTCGGCTCGCCATCCACCAGTTCCCTCCACCCCAGTTGCACCATCTTCGAAATCCTCATCGAAATCATCTTCGTCTGCCGTCGCGGCCTCAATTCCAGTTATTAAACAAGAGATCAAGAGTTCTCCACCGAGTTCGAATGAAGGATCGAAGGCCAGATCGGAAGATGTCATGCGTCTTGAAAATGCCCTTGCGCTGGTAAGTTAAATACATTATGGTCAGTGTTCGTTTTTTTTGTGTCATTTCATCGTCTTCATCAGATCCCGAGTTAGAATTTTATTTTATTAACGGGCCTGGTATTTTTTTTTTTTTTTTTTGAAAGAGAAGAGAAAAAGCTGAAAAAGTTGGATTCATAATTTTTCTGTTTCAAAAATCGTTTTTCTCCTCTCTTTCCAACAAATTTACATACTGCATGCATATTAGAACGGGAGGGGAAGAGGGTGAACAAAAAAACCCGCCCGTGGCCGCGCGTTTCAGAGAAAAATCTTGAAGCCTGAAAAATACGCTCTCATGACAACTAAAACATACGTTAGTTTTTATGTTGTTTAATAATATATTCACCTTCTTCTCGTCTGTCTGTCCATTTAAATTTTTGTTTTTGTTGTCATTATTGTCCCAAATCTCATCATGTTACATGTTTTTTCTTGTACCTATGAATACAGTACCCCATACATGTCCCTTGAATATTTCCATCAACTACTTCTCATATCACGTACATGTCCCTTTAACAACCCCACATCTCTTGACTGCTTACGTTGTATTTCATCATGTTTTTTTTTTTTTGAAATTGCTTATATATAAACTTTTGTTTTTGTTGTCATGAGAAAGGATTTTTCGTTGAAAAATGCAGCGCGGGGGTTTTTGAATAAATCTCAAAATTTCAGTTTTCAAAAAAAAAATTATAAATTATCTTTTCGAAACTAAAGTTGTGTATAAAAGTAAAACAGACGAGTTGAGTGGTTTTTTAAAATTCATTTTTAGATCCAAGAAAGAGAGCAGGCTTTGAAGACGAGTTTGCGACAAGTGGAAGAAATGAAAAGCAAAGTAATGAAGTATCGGAATAGTTCTCGAGACAAACTACCGGAGAGTTTGTTAAATCAAGTCAGAACTATTTGTCAGACAACATCTTCTAATCATCCGTTGGCTGGAGCTAAACAAATCACTGAACAAAGTTCTAGAACTGTGAGTTCTTTTAGCAAAAACAATTTCCGAAATTTTACAAAACGAATTTAAAATCGAAGTTCTGCAATTAAAACTATATAATTTTCAGAATGGTCGTGAAGTGAAAAAGATAATCGGATACGATTTTGATTCGGACTGTGAAGAAGCGAGAGATGATATGAGCTATGACGATAAACGACAATTGAGCATGTTGATCAATAAACTGAACCCAGAACACCTTGCAACTATTGTTCAAATTATTGAAAGACGCGAGAGTAATGTAAGTTATTCAAAAGTTTCCAAGCCGAACACGGTTAAAACTTTCAAGGGTTGTACTAACCTAATAATTCATCACAACACAACAAAAACGAGATGTTTTTCAGTTTCAGCTCGGCAGTCGTAATCAAGAGGACAGTGAAATCGAGATTGACTTCGAAGCACTTGGCCCAACTTGTCTCCGCGAAATGAACGCATTTGCTCGGTACATTTTAAAACTACCACCAGCATCAGCGTCTTCCTCTTCGAATTCGGCAAACCCACCCGCCCCCGCGACACCATCCGGACCATCATCTCTTCCACTCAACAATGCCAGCACATCATCGCTTAGTGCACAGAATGTTGCTATGGCAGCCTCGTTGTCGGCCCGTAGTGCACCATTGCCAAACAGTTCGCCTATGGTTAAAACGGAGCCAGAAGTGAAATCACCCGAAAAGATGCCGATGAAGGAGACAAATTCGAATACGGAGAAAAAGAGTGAGTTAAACCTTCGAGACAAAATTAAAAATCATGGAATATCTCATTCCTTATTATGTTTGAGCCCTGACTAGACAGAATTTTCCGATAAACCCTTCAAAGTTGTCTGTCCATGAACAATGTGTTTCTCTATGTTTCATTGTCTTGAACTAACCTCTATGCATGTATGTCCCGAATTCATTTTGTGTTCGTCTTGTCTTAACAGCGCGTCGCCGTCGTCGTCGCCCACCTCAAAATCAACCACCAAACGTCGAGTTGATCGAAAAAATCGAAAAGGAGATTGACGAGATCAACACGTGTATCATAAAGAGCACATCAGGTCGCGCGTTTTTGAACAATCGACCGTCGGTTTTGATGAGACGGTTCAGTGACGGCAAAAAACCGGAAGATGAAGAGAGAAAGACGAGGGACGGTGCGAAGAAGGAGCAGCAGGGTGTTGAATCGATGGATGAGCTGGAAATGTATGAAAAAGGTGACTTTTGGTTGTCTGGGTGATTTGCATGTTATTGAACTAGCCCTTATGTTTTGTGGTGTCTTTGTAACGAATAGAACTGAGTTTTTCAAATTTAGTTTTGATTTTTTAGAAAAGTCATTCACTGAAGATTAAAAAAAATTCAGCAGATTCGGTTTTTCGTTTTGCTGTTACCCTACTTTCAAAAAAGTATGATAAGTCCCTACTCGAATATTATAGATAAAACGACTTCTAGTTTTCCATAGTTTCAGATCAATCCAATCTTCTGAAATTTACAGAAAAATCTGGTTTCAACATATCCGAATCATCAGATAGTGATCCAAGTCGCAAAAGACGGAAGCCAAGCAGTAAGAACACAGATAATAGCGATACCGGAAGTTCGACTTCGTCTAGTGATGACGATTCAGAAGACGATTATAGAGGTGAGAAGGATTTTTGAATTTTGTAGCGAACACATTGTTTCAAATTCATTCTACGAATATTCGCCGAAATACGTTCGAAGAGTTTTAGAAAATTCCCATTAAATTTCGTTTCTGATTTCAGATATGGAACAAAACCGGAAAGGCGGAATCCCACCTTACTCTCAAGGATCCTCATCAGGCACCTCTTCATCTAACCACCATCCGGGACCACGTTTGGGCGGAATGGGTGGACAACCACCAATGGCACGTGTCCCACCACCATTGCCACCAAGTTCTCACCAAAGATCATCACAGCGTGAGCGTTTTTTCTAATCTCAACCAGTTTTTAAAATGTGTTTTTCTTGCTCCTGGGCTTTATGTATATATATATATATTGTTTATTCATAATTTAACGAAATACTGATCTACTAATCCTTACACGTATAAATTGTTGTTTTTTTCTGCCAAAACTGGTTGGGATTTGTCCTGTGTTTGTTTGTATTCTGCGCAAAAAAAATCAGGAAAAATTTCAGAAGTTATTAAAAAGAAGTCAACATCTTCGACACCGATTCATCAACAATCCACGTCTGCGGCGAATGCAGGTAAGGAATTTGAATTAGAGCAATTTTTGGAGCAATAGAAAGCAATTTCTCAATGCTCCGTAAAATTGTTGGAAAAGTATTCAAAATTGTAATGGAACTTTCAAAGCCGAGTGATTTGAATGTTGCAAATCTTGCAATGCAATCGGAATTGCAAGTGGAAAATATTCTTCAGAAAATATTTTCAACCAAAAAATTCAGAAACAATGCCCCGCAGTCACGTTAAAAAATATTTCTGTTGCTTCTCGAAAAATAAGACTTGTTTTTAGTTCAACTCATTAGTGCCTAATTTAAGAAATTAAATTTCAGTATAACCTTCAAAAAAAATAGCCCACGTCATTGATTTTGAATCCAAGTTTTTAACTTTCAGCCAAAACAATTTTGGACGATTTGCTACCGACTGGTTCTTCAGGAGGAGGACATCAGAAAAAAATTGATGTAAGATTGAAGTTTTTTAAACTGAAATTTAAATTCAATTTTTTACAGGTTGTTGAAGAAGATGATGAGGAGAGAATTGAAAGATTGAGAAGAGAGGTAAATTTTTCGAAAAGTTTTGAACAATTAAAAAAATATGAAGTTCTATATCATGCACATCAAACTGTGATGTATCAGTTTTTGGTGCTGAATTTTTCAAACATCAAACAACCAAGATTTTTAGAGCAGAAAATAATTTGCAAAATTTTCTGCTCACTAATTTGGTAATTCAAAACAACCCCCGCGAATTTGTTTTGTTACTCTTTGAACCTGGAACTTCAATGGTTTAAATTTAGAAGTGCTCCAGAAAAAAATTGTTAATACACTGCTAGACTTTTGAATATAGGAATTTCATATCAAATCCCTGAACAAATTATTTGATGAAATAGTCAAGTTTTCAGTTCAAAACATCCTAAAGTTTCGTATAAAATACAAATACAAAATTCGAGTACAAAAAATGTTTATCAAAAACTTGTTCACTCCCACAAAATACAGAGTTCCTGAATTAGAATATCTCGCAACAAATTTCAAAATTCGCAGAACAGCATCAGTAGTTTTGATTTTTGTTCTCAAAATGTCATCTCATCATTCAAAAAATCTCAATTTTCAGGCAAAACTTGCGCGTCAAAGAGAAGATGAAAATTCGCTTGGAATGTCAAATCAAATGGAAATGATGACCGCTTTTGAATTCGAACATATGTACTAAAATATTGCCTTCTCCTTTCTCCCTATAAACATTCCTGATTCTAGTAATATTTGGCGCCAAAAAACTATTTAATTTTAAAATTAGGCGCCAAACTTCAATTTCGACGTGGTATTTTCTCCTTTTCTCTGATTCTTATTATTTTTATTATTTGTGTGGCTTATTTGTTTTATAATTATAATTATTATTCTCTTTTTTCTTTATATTTAAAATTTCTCTCATTTTTTCTGTCTGAAAATCAAAATATTTGTCAAACTAAGTGTTTAGGAGATCAAAATGAAATGTTTTATGTAATATTTTTTTGATGAATTATCTTTTTTTTCAGACGTTAATAGATATAATTTCCGAAGTGGGGGAATGATATTGAAAAACAGAAATTTCGCAAATTGAAAATGAGAATTGTTATATTTATTTTCTTGTTTAGAAGAACATACCCTAAATCAATGATGATTTAAAAAATGTTATCATACCTCGAATGATGATTTTGAAAAAATTTCAGAACCCACGTGGAATTCTGTACAAAATTTATCACCAAATTGTAAATTGGATTTTAAAAAATTTAAATCGAGTTTTTGTGCTCAAATAAAAAAATTCCACGTGGATTTTAAGAAGTTCGGAAATATAACTAAAAAATCATGATTTGACACCAGAGTGTGAAAATTACTAAATGTTTCGAATTTTCAAAGTTATGCGATGTCCAAAGCTGAAAAAAATGCAAAAAATCACGAAAAAAAATCGTTTAAAGTTCAAGTCCAACTCTCTCTGTTTCACACGCTATTTCGAGAGTACTGTCAAAGGTCTCGACGCGAAGGAACGAAATAGTGTGTGAAACAGAGAGAGTGCTTTGAACGTTTTTTTTTTCGCTTTTTTTTCTCGTTTTTTCCAGCTTTGAACATCGCATTAGTTCCACGAATTTCGAGCCCACGTGGATTTTTTGGCCATGAATCAGTTGATTTTTAACATTTCCCAACTTTGCTACCAAATTTTTTTGTTCTTGAAATCATTTCGTTCTTTCGCTGATCTCCAAATTGTTTATGCATGAAGAAATATTTGTTAAAAATGTCTCTTTTTTGATGAATTCTTTAGGCGTCAAATTTCGTTTTTTCAGACCAAAATGTTTCGATTTTTCATTGAAGACGGACTTTTTCCGGGTTCTATTCTAATTTGTTGAATTTTCAGAGCAATAAATGAAATTAAAAAAAAAATGTTTCGAAATTTCAATTAACAAAAGTGGAACAATTTTTGAAACTTGAAATTTGAGAAGAGAATTTTGGCACTGAATTTCAATACTTATCTAGAAAAGGTAGTTTTTTTCGTGCCAAACTTCTGAATTTGAGAACTATGAATTTATTAATCATGATTTTTGGTGCCAAAAGTAACACTTAAATTTTCTGTTTTTTTTTAATTTATGAAATTTTGTCTCGAATTCTTGGTTTTTTTGTTAAAGTTAAATTTTTGGTTTAAACTTCATAACAATTTCAGACCTCAAAGTTCAGGTTATAAAATCAAAATTTCCTTGTCTGAAAAAAAAATCGAAGTTCAGAACATATAATTTTGTAAATAAATCAAACATTATGGAATTGGATTTGTCTGACGAGAAAATAATACGTTTTCAGACTGAAAAATTCAAATTTCGAAAGGAAAATGTTGGTTTCATATCTTCAATTTTTCAATTATAATTCGGTGTTTTTGGTAACCAAAATTCTGTATATAAAATTTGTAAATTCAGGAAAACGGAAGTCTTTTTTTTCTGAAATTTCAAATTTAAATTCCAAATTTCTCGGACCAAGAACTAAATTCGCGGAATAGGAAAATGATGGTGCCAAAAAAATTGGTTTCAAAATTTGAGGTCAAGAATTCACGTTAGGCTTAACCTCTAATTCAGGTCCAGAAAATTTTGGTTCCAATTTCGTAACAATTTTTGATGTCAAATTTTAGGTTATGAAATCAAGTTTTCCTCCTTTCAAATTTTTTTCCGAAATTCCAAACATATAATTTCGCAAATAAATCGAAAATTATGGAATTGGATTTGTCTGACGAAAAAATAATACGTTTTCAGACTGAAATATTCAAAATTTGAAAAGAAATTTTTTGGTTTAACAGCTTCAATTTTCCAATTATAATTCTGTATTGTTTTGGAACCAAAATTCTGAATGTGAAAATTGTAAATTTAGGAAAACAGAAGTCTTTTTTTTTCTGAAATTTCAAATTTAAATTCCAAATTTTTCGGAGCAACAACTAAATTCGCGGAATAGGAAAATGATAGTGCCAAAAAAGATGGTTTTAAAATTTGAGGTCAAAAATCCATGTGGAATTTCACGATATAGATTCAAAAACAAATCCACGTAGAACTTTATTGATTTCAAAAATTAAGATTCAAAAAAGTCAAGGTTTTGAAATGAAACCGGAGTTTCAAAGTTTCAAAGTTTAACAATCCACGTGGAATTCATGTATTCATAGAATTTAAATTTCAAATTTCTGATACCTCGGCGCCATTTCCGTCTCAAAATTGAACCCCGCTCTAAAATCCCCTTCTGTTCTCCTCTTAAACAGATTATGTTTTTACCCCTCCCCCAATACAAAATCCTATTCCGATGTGCTCACGCCCCGCCCACTTTTCTGCGCCTTCCATTGTCTTTTCCCGAATTCTTTCAAGGATACTCAAAAATAATTTTTTTCATCGTTTTTCTTCTCGTTCTCAGCGAGACAAAATAGAAATTTGTTTTTTCCCATCATTTTTTTCGAGCTCGTTTCAAGACGCGGAAAATGTGTTTTCAGAGCACATAAAATATCGAGAAAAATCTGAAAAATCTCTCATTTTCACACATTTTCAGCAGTCATGATTTTCAACGTCAGATGGACGGTGCAAATTTTTGTGCTCTTTTTGGCCGTCTGCATATTTTCGCCGGTTAATGGACATCAAAAAAGAAGTGTCATGGGAGGGTAAGTCAAGGGCGGCAAGACTTGAAATTCAAAAATTCAGAAAAAAAACCACGTGGTAATTAAAAAAGTCTAAATGCCTATTCTTTAAACTTCGGTGTTGCTTCGGTGAAACTTTAAAGTTGGCTGCTGGAACCAAAATTGAAAATTGAAACCTTTCATTCAAAAAATCCAATTGGCTCAGAGGAGTGGATTTTGGCTCGAAAATTTTGAAAAAAATACACATGGATTATCAGATTTGTGTTCAAAATTTAAAGTTCGAAAAAAACTACGTGGAATTCAATTTTCAGGTTTTCAAAAATTGATAGTCAAAAACCAAGTAAACATTTTCAAATTTTCAGATATTCGCGCAAAAAAAATTTAAATTCATAAAAAGCCACGTGGAGTTTTAAAATTAAATTTAATATTTTTTACAGATCTAGTTCAAGTTCTCTGATATAAAATCTCTAAATTCAAAAAATCCACGTCAAAAAATGTTTCAGTGTGGCTTTTCTATTCAAAAAAACTTGATTTTTTTTTGAATCGCTAAAAATCCACGTGGAATCGGTAAAATTTGCTCAGAACTAGAAAAAATCAAAATCGCCTGCACCTGATCTCGAACACACAATACATCACTTCATTTCAGCTCCGCCTTCGGGAGTCTCGACCGTACCCCACTCGCCTACTTGCTAACAAATCGCATCAAGACCCACAAAAAATGGGCGGCCCCATCTCCCTTCGACGTCACCCGACAATATGGTAAGTGTCGCAGAGCGTTTCAAGACCCGAACTTTTGAAGTTACAGTAACCTTCCGCGACTACTAGATAATGGATGGGCGGCGCCAATACAAAAAAAAAGTCAAATTTTTCAAATAAATTTTCTTTCCCGGTTTGATGAACAAAAAAAGGCTCACTTCTTTTTGTCGCTGTCAGTGGTGAGGAGCGAATCATTCGATCTCTGCAAGAAAAAAGGGGCGTGGCCTCGAAAAATGGGCAGAGTTATGGGACCAACCTTGCTTCTGAGCGGATCTTCCGAATCTTTCTCCGATTTTCCCGATTTGTCCGTCTTCTCCGACTTTTCCGACTTCTTCTCCGATTTTTCAGTGTCCTTCTCCTTCTCTTTTTCCTTCTCCTTGTCTTTATCCTTGTCAGCAGCCGCCAACAACTTTTCCTTCGACTTTTCGTGCTCCGAACTTTCCGCAGACTTGCCTGGAACCTGCAAAAAAGAGTTAGATAAAGAACATATTGAGAACATTTTTAACATAAGGATTTGAATAAAACTGTGCCGCACGGAAAAATGGACGTGGCCAAAAGAAAAAGCTATGCGGCACACGAATATGGGTGGAGTTACTTCAAGCAATTTTTTCCATTCTAAAAATTGGAAATTATATTTCAAAAAAGTTTGGTTAAGTCTTTCGGTTACTGAGATAGGCATTTTGGGAGAGTTTAATACTGAAATTTAAATTTTTAAAATATCATGAATTTAGAGGTTCAAAATGAATATTTCTCAACCAAATTTTGTGCCGCACAGAAAAATGGGCGTGGCTTTGTAGCACACATGAGAACTTTTCAAAAAAAAAAAACTGTAAAAACAAATAAAATCGTTACCTCCTTATTCTTCTCCACCTGTTTCGGCACCTCCTTCTCCGCCTTTTTCGCCTTGATGCGTTCAGCCTTGCGTAAATTGTATCTGCCCAAACTTGTCATAAACATAATGACCAAGAGGGCGCAGACGAACAAAACGAGGATCGAGATGCAGGCCAAGTAGATGCGACGTTGAACACGTTTTTCGCGTTCCTGAAACAAAAAAAAGTGTCATTTTTTAGTTAATTATGGAATCATTCACGAGCAAAACTAAACTTTTTTTTAAATTCAAAAACCCGATTCATAAAATGGTAAATTTTTAAACTAATTTCTATTTTTTACCAACTGAAAACAGAATAAATGAAACAAACTGTGAAAATCTTTTAAAAACGCATGTAATTTCTCATTATGGCCGCTATTATTTCAGTTTTTAAATGAAAACAATTAGAAATAAATGCGATTTTTCCCGTTTCATAAATCGGGTTCTCGTTCATGAATCATTCCATTAAAGAATTCAGTCACATTTCGAAAAATGACTCATTTTATATTTTTGTTGATAGAGACCGAGCCAGGAATATGGCTCTATTTGTGAAAATTAATTGGAAGCCTGTAAAAAAAACCATTCACATTGGATATAATTTTTTAAAACCAAACTGGATACTATTTTTACTTTTTAAATTAATTTTATTTTTTAATTTATTCATTAATTAATTTTTTTTAAATTTTAATTATTCAATTACACTTTCAGAGCAATAAGAAAAATCTTCTTGGCGCCCAAAAGTGTTTCAGAAAGTGGTTCAAAAATTTAAGATTAATATACAGTATTCCAGACAACCTTGACAGTATGATGTTCATCTCAATAACTAGAGTATCTCATTTATAACTTCGGTACATCTTTACTAGTCCAAAAATCTCCACTTTTCGCCATAAAAAATCCCGTGAAAAGTACGTTTTACGTGGATCATATTTTTCAAAGATTTGAATCCAAAATATTTAAAAAGAATCTTATTATAAAAGTCAAATAAATAAAATATAATGATCAAAAGCCAGAAGTTCCCGTCTAGAAAATTAAAACTTCTAACAAGGGAGGTTCAAGTAGTCGCCCTTTTGGAATTTTCTTAAATTTGGCCCATTTATATAACTCGATCTCCTGATCAACATCCTGCATTTTTTTCACCGAAGATTTTCGTGAAAAAATTTCGGTATTTTTACTCTCTTCTTTTTAAAAATGAACCATTGTGAACTCAATAAAATTTCAAAACAAAAAAATATATTTATTTATTTTAACGTGTAGAACTTCTACAGTAAAAGCTAATCACAATGAAGATTTTCAACGCAACATTTTATAAAATTCCAAAAGGGTAACTAGTTGAACCTCCCTTGTAAGATTAAAATATAAACTTACCGCAACAAACGGATAATCATCGGGAATTTGCGATCGAAAAACAATCTTCTGTCGAGCACGAATCGATGTAAACAACGCCGAAGTATTTTGCACCGGGTGCCATTTCTCGTCATCCATATTCGTCTCATCCGACACGAATGCCACCTCTCCGGTTGCTCCCGTGCCGCCGTCCACGATCCAAACGGCGAAGTTCGACATTCCCATCTCCGGTCCGCATGTTATCAAGTCACCACTTTTTCTGAAAAAAAAAGAAAAAATTCTAAATGAAAGATTTCGCGAGCAGTGGGGATAGAACTCGCGTCCATCATTTCCGCGATTCAACACTCTACCATTACTCCATGCAAGTAATTATAAGCCTTTCAAAGATTGGTAACACGCGCTCTATTGATAAACTATAAATTTTTGCTCTGAAAATGAAACTTGAGCTGATTTTCAAAATCAAATTCGAATTCTATGTGTAAAACCACTCCACGGAACTATTTATTTCATGGTTTCATTATCCCAGGAAGTCTATTTTCAAGTAGGAAACATGAAAATACTGTAGTCCGATGGCAGCGACTTGTGAACGACTATTATGAAAATATGTTTTCCCACTATAAAAATCCTAAGAATTTAACTCACGATTTGGCGACGAGTATGAAGTCGCTCGACAATTTCGCGCGATCCACGTTTCCAATAATGTCGCAAACACTTATCGCCGTTTCTGCGTCGCGATTTGCCGCCATCGCGACGCTCGTCTCAACTATTTGTGGCGCATAGTCCTCGTTATGTGCCACCTCGTTGATAAGCTGCAATATGAAAATTTTATGATTGGACTACTGTAGGTCAAAAAAAATGATCAGAGTACTGTGCACCTCAACGGGAAGAAAAACAAAACAAGAAATGATTTTTCTCATCCTGCTGGGTGCCGAAAAAGAAATTGAGAGGAAAAACATTTTTTTTTTGGCGGGTAGATCAAAAATAAAAACTTTCTCTCAAAATTACAAGATTCTAAAATCTCAGCGACAGTTTTATCATAAATGTGAACCTACAGTATCCGGCTGGTTCTCATTCAACATTCCTCTCTACAGTACCACCCGTCCTCACCTCTAAAACCGTTGTCGCCCATGAATCCGTCTGCGCGCCAACGATAATAAATTTGATAATTGAAACATTAGCAAAAGTTCCGGCAAAACAGAATGCAGAAAATAGGAGAATTAGTGCGCCAAAACGCATGATTCGAAATAAATAAAATCTGAACTGCGAGATCGATAATTTAAAAACTATTATTTTCCCGAAAAAAAAATCCAACAAAATTAGAACACGTTCGATGAATGAAATAAATAATACTAATATTTGACACGAAAAACAAAACAAACAAATAAGACTACAGTATAACCCAAGTACAGTACTACCCGGTTTTAGACAGATGTGTAGAGAGAGGCGGCGAAGACAATGTCGCGGCGAATCGACGCGGAAACCTCTTCCATTTTTTCGACCAGGGCTGGGTCACCGACTATTCTTCCAGCGTTTCTGTAACAAAAAATATATATATAGAGGTACTGTATCTTTTATAGTGAATGAACCGAAATATTATTAACAGGTCATTCATTATCTTTTCTTAGATTGCTGAAATTTTTTCAAATCACCCGAAGACTTTGATTTTCGGAGTTTTTACAGTCATGGTTTGCGTACAGGTTTTCATGAAGTGAAAAAAGCAGCAAAATCGTATCAGCCTTTATTAATAAATATAAATATTTGTTAATAAAGGCTTGAAATTCCGGAATTCTCCAAAAATGAAACCACTTAGCAGAATGATAGGTATCATCGTACATAGAAAATCGAAATCTATATAATTTGTGTGAAACGTACATAACTCATGATCTTGTTCTTTTATCATATTTTGAACTCTACTTTATTGAGAGATTTAAAAAATTCCGTAAACTTGGTAGGTATGGCAACAAAAATTTCAAAAGAAAAAAAAAATTAGCAATTTTTATTATCTGAATTGAAACCTAACACATTGATAGTTGTCATCGTTTTTAGAAAATCAAAATCAATATCATTGATTTCAAACGTATATAAAATCTTGTTTTCCAGCAATTTTTCAAATTTTTAAATCAGCTTTTATGGTTCAATGAACTTTCGCGAATATTCCTAAAATCATGTTGAAACTCTTTCAAATATAAATATATTTTCAAATATAAATTGGGAAGAATACTTGTGATCAACGTGTTGTAATATTTTTTATTTTTGGGATATTTTTGGCGACTTTTTTTTTTGAGAAATTTCAGATTAACTTTAA
The DNA here is from genome assembly GCA_900536415.3 of Caenorhabditis sp. 38 MB-2015. Classification (NCBI taxonomy): domain Eukaryota; kingdom Metazoa; phylum Nematoda; class Chromadorea; order Rhabditida; family Rhabditidae; genus Caenorhabditis; species Caenorhabditis quiockensis. Next base: position 36,739 of record LR548930.1, read on the forward strand.
ACTTTCAAGCGACAAGATGCTGGAAATTCTCCAGCTCTCATGGTAGAAAAATTTGAAATTTACACAAAAACCAACCTAACATCTTTGCAAACTTCATCAAGCCTTTGAATACACTTCACAATCAATCCTTCTTGCGCATCTGTCATCTCCATAATGTGTGCGAAAGGCATTCCACTCGCCCAATGATAAACGACTTCCATCAAATCGAATCGTATCTGGAAAATTGGGAATTTTTAGATGAAAAAAATGCTGAAATTTACCTCGCAACCAACATCAGCGATTTGTGCATTGTGTCGAGATGCAACTGATTCGAGACGTGTCATTACACCAGTCACACTTTCACGAATCTGAAAATGGAGTTTTTAAGTGTGGCACATTTATTTATCTTGTTTCCTAGGATAATCACTAACAATAACTTGATAATTATTGAAAGTTCTGTTAAACTATTTATGAAACGTAAATACAGTTTTTTTTTAAATTACCCTGTTTTTCTACAAGTCTGGCATACTATCAAGCAGAATTTCGCCCAATTTTGTAAAAAACAATCCGGAAAGAGATTAACTTGAGTTTTCGATAAGGATAATTCGAAAAATCAGGAAAACATCCTGAATTGTTTTAGATTGTAACTCTGATCTTTCTCACTTCATTGAAAACACTTCCATCTTCAAACTTCATTCTCTCTTTTCCTGAATTATATTGACATGTCAACGTGGATAGAAGAGCCGCCAATTCTGCAGGAGGTCTCGAATGGAATTTATAATCCAATATGAGTTCGGTGATGAGCAGCTCTTGATGATGAATTTCGCAAGCGATTCGGCCTTTGAGACTGACCATTTTGTTATCTTCGACGAAGCCAAGGTTTTGAAGAACCTGAAAAACTTTATGAAAATACTTTTACGTTGAAATACCTAAATTTAATCAGGAATTGTTTGTGATTCTATAATTTCGCCGAGTTTTTTCCTTGAAATGATTTTTAGGAATTCCAGCTGAGGTTTTTTTTTAAATTTAAAATTGGATTTCAGTGAATTTTCTTGGTTTTCAATGTGTTGAATTTTTTAGATCACAGGAATTACCTAATTTTCAACATTAAATTCTCAGTTATCAAATTTTACTGGTTTGGTTTAGAAATCTAGGAATTTTCTCATATTTAATGGTGAGTTTTTTGAATTGAAAATTCAAAGAATCATCGCCGAAATCAAGAGATGTCAATGGAAGTTTTCAAGTTTTATAAGTTGGCTACGATTATTGAATTTTTCGCAGGTAATATTTATTTCAAGCTTCTGATTTTAAGAATTTCAATTACGATTTCAAATATTGATTTCAAAGATAAATTATTCAATATTCAAATATCACTATCAATTTTCCCACAATTCGTAAATTTTAAATTCATTCAAAAAAAAAATTTTAAGCTCATCGGGTATTTTTTGGATTCAAAATATTTGAAATTACATGCGTTAGAATTTTCTAATTTTAGAACTGTTTTGATGAATCAATAAAAAACTCACCGCTAGTCGATTCTGATATTCCTCACTCAACAAAAGCGCATCAGATGACAGATCGAATTTCAACTTTTGCGCGGCTCTTTCCACACGAATTCGTTGACGAAGCGCAACAAGCTGAAATTAGAACAGGTCATTTTAGACTCAAAAAACTTTAAAAACTCACGTGTTCCTCAAAACTGGAGCAATGTCTGGCAGCGAAAAGATTACGATCATTGAGCTCATTCTCATTAGTGGCCAAGAATGATACGTCGAAATTGAGGTCTATGTTTGAACAAGATTGCGCGAGCTCAGCAAAGGTGTAGATCTGAAAATATTGTATGATATTTTAAGCCAAAATTCAATTAAAAGCTCACCTCAACTTCCTCATTTTGAATAGCGGTTTTAACCTGTGACAGTTGTTGTAAAACCTTGAGAGTATTCGTGGGCACTTCTTCACTTCTGAAAATCTTCATGAATATCTGAAATTCTTGCAACCAGAAACCCTACCTAAACCTGGGTATCATATTCCGCTGATAATCCTGTACAATTTCCGAACTTGCGACTTGTTTCGCCTGTTTTTTGAGCACCGCTACAATTGACGAGACGGGCACTTCACAGATTCGATAATTCCACAGATTTTCATCATTCACGCGGCGAGACCCGCAGGTGCCGTATTTCGCAGTGGCGAGTATCGCAGATTCTTCGGAGTTCCACAGATTTTCTTGTTCTGTTAATGACTTCAGGCATTTTTCGGCCTTTTGATCTTTTTGAATCGCCTCGTCTAGTGATTTCACAGCAACCATAATCTGGAAAAAATTTAGTAAATTTTTGTGGAAATTGGAACTGAAAGTAGCAGTTTCAGTGAGAAAAATCTAATTATGATTATATTTTTTAAAATTCCTTTGAAATTGTTTTTAAATAGATTTAAAGATTGAAAAATCAGCAGAAATTATGAATTATTCGCTACTGATACACTCTACGCAAAACTTGATCGTGTGTTCGTAAATTTCAGAAAAAAAAGAATTACAAGAACAAAATTAATTTCTATAACCGTTATTAAGTTTCTTTGGATTCAAAATTTAACAAAGTCTCTATATATTTTGTGAAATTTCACATAGCTTTGCGCGATTTTATCTAAATTCTTGAATAAAACCTGGAATTATGATCTAATTTCAGTTCAATGTGTTTTGAAACAGGTCTCAGAACTTCATTTTTAAATTCCAGCTCGATATCTAACATCATAATTTTCTTTTTCCCAGAGAAATACTAATCTCAAATTCTTCATATGCAATCTGAAATATTTAAATAATAAGAATCTTCAAAAAATTCTGGAAAAGTTGTGAGTTAAAAATGGGTAAATTTTGAATAAAGATACCGAAACACAGTTCTGTTTTTTTTTTAAATAAAAACTGAAACTAATTTTTGAAAAACGAGAAAATGGATTTTTCAAATAATACGATATACAGATCAGGTTAGATATTTATTCCTTACGCGAAAAGATTTTCAGTTTTTAAATTTTTAAAACGTTCTGCTCAACTTACTTGAAGTGATCTTTTCTGTCCATTAACCATCTCTTTTAACAATACAACCACATCATTTTCGAGCTCATGTTGCGCATTGTTTACAATCAAATATCTTCCACTGATCAATAGTTTGTTCACCGCATTTTCTCGATTCAATTTTGGCCAAACGTCTTGTCGATGTCTGACAAATTTGTAAAGAGCATCGTGATATTCACGAAGTGATGCATCACAAATCGAACAATCGATACTGGTCATACCATCGAGTTGCTTGTTTATCTGAAAATTGGTAATTATGTATTGGGTTTGAAAAATACGTTTCAAAGAATTTATATTTTCATTTCACATTTTAACATTTTTATTTTTCGAAAGCCTTTCTTGATAGAAATCGGAGAACTAATGTAAAAAAAATTTGAAAATCCGATACAGATATTTGTTACGGCTCATTTTCGAACTCTGATTCCAATCTTTGAAAATGAGCCGTTTGAAATTCAAAGTGGATTTGCAATTTTTTAGGGGTATTTATTGAATTTTTAGGTTTGTTTTTACAAAAATATAGGAATTTGAATACTTTGTATTACATTGATTGAAAAATCGATTTTTTATGATAGTTTTCGGTGAAATTAAATTTCAAAAAACCGATATTTTTATTGACGAATTTTCACATAAACAAAAAGTATTGATTCTTCTGTTCTGGAAATACTTCTTGATATATCACACTCTGGTATTTTTGAAAATTTGAAATGTCACAGATTTTAGTTTTCAGTAAGGTAGTGTAATTAGTTCTTTATAGAATATTTGAAAAAATATATATCTTTTGCAACGTAGTTAGTCCTAGATAAATGCAGTATTCTTCTTAATTGAAATCTGAAATTACTTAACGTTTAGGTCATTTTTTGCAGTTTAAATCAACTTTTATATATTTTTATTATTTCAGGGATCGAGATATTCGGAAATCACTTCTGAAACCATCAAGTTCTTCTAAAAAGTTCGAAGAATTTGATTTTTCATTCAACTTTATGAATTTTAATTTTATCTAATAATATATCAAGTAATATTGGAAACTTGGCTAGTGCTATTTTTCAGAGAAAAAGAATTTTTGATGAGCCAGAATCAATTTTTTAAAGGGTTTCAGATAGTTTTTCGTTTTGGAGTCCAATTTTCAATAAAAACCTACATCTTTCAATTTTTTGCGCCGATCCACAGATTCTCGAAGTGAACTACTCTCCACATAACTCCTGAAAAACCAGTGATTTAATTTGAAAAATCAAAAATTATTAAAAATAAACCTCTGTAACATATCCTCAATCCGTAATTGCTCAACTCTCAACAAATTCAACAACATCGAATACGTGACACGGAATTTACTTTTCAACTCCAACGCCGATCCACTCATCAATTGTTTCAGCACATCGGGTGAATGCACCGTATCTTTGCATAGGACAATTACAGTACCCGTCGAGTCGAGACCTCTTCGTCCAGCTCTTCCCGCCATTTGGGTGTATTCACCAGGGTTGAGAACTCGTTTTTCAGTTCCATCGTGTTTTATGATATTGTCGAAAACGACGCAACGAGCCGGCATATTAACACCCATCGCAAAGGTTTCGGTAGCGAACAGAATCTGGAAAATTATTTGATTTACTATATTTTTTTTTGGAAAAAGCTACATCAAGAATTCATCCATGACTACGAATTACATGGTTCTGCAACATAGCAATTTTTAGAGATTAATGACAGGGTCCATCCGCGAGAGCCCGTTTTGACCAGAAAGCACAAGCCTGCCCTCAATAACGACGTCTGATTGAATTTTGATATCAATTTTGTTGAAAATCAAAATTTTTGGAAACGTATTTTTTTTTCCAGAAAATATTGTTATTTTTTGTTTAAAAATGAAACACATAGGTTAAAATGTGTTTTGTGTCACAGGTCTGATTAAACTTTAAAAATTTAATTTTTTTTCAAATATCAAATTTCTACACGACAAGTAACTCATCTTAGGTTCAATTTGATCTAGGGTTTTTATTAGATCGGCCCATTAAAACTTCATAAAATCTATAAAAGTCCACATTCGGATTTTCATTTGAAAAACAGATACAATACATTATATTACTAATTTTTTTCTTTTCAATTCAAAATACCTTTTATGAACGGTAAATTTTTCTAATTCAGTGAAAAAGCATGCTTTCGCTTAGAAATTTTTACTGTTTCAAAGAATATACTTATGTTGTTAGATTTTTTGAATGTTTAATGAAGCAGGCATACCTCGAACAAAGCTATGGAGATGAAAATTTAAAAAAAGTACCCGCCTGAATTCGTTCACCAAAAAAAATTTGCCCGTCTAGCTCTTCGCTAAAAAAATGGGGACCGTCTAGCTCTTTACAGTCTCTGGAACATTTATCAATTTGGCCTGCCTGGAACTTCCAAAAAAGTGACCATTTAGGACTTCAGAGGTAGTGCGAGGTATGCAAGTAGGTTGATTCAAGCTTTCTTCTCATTTTTTGCTATCAAAAACTGATGATTTTTGAGAAAAAATGGATGTATTTTTATTCGAATATAAATTGAAAACTGTTCGACGGTAATACCCATTTCTTGAAATGCATTTTTGACGACAAATCCACAAAAACCTACTAGAAAATGGAAATAGAGAACGAGGATTTTGCAAATTTAAACCTTGTCTCTTTCAAAATTAAAAAAATTTCAATTTTTTTTGCTTTTTTATGTTTTGGAAATCGAGAATTTTAGAATTTTTTTTACGTGAATCGTTGGTTTCTAAACAAAAACTCTACCTTAACATATCCTTGTTGGAACAACAACTCGACCACTTCCTTCAAAATCGGCAAAATTCCACTGTGATGAACTGCAAAACCTCTCAAACATAATTCTTTCATTGTCAAAACCTGGAAAAACGAAAGTATATGGTAAAAAGAACATAAATTGACTCTACCTGTGGCAATTGCTTGTCACTTCCTTTGAGCCGTTCTATACATTGCGCGAAAAATTTGTGAACTTGCGATTTCTCTTTTTCCGATGTCAAATCCATCGATTTCAAAAGCTGTGCATTGTCGTCGCATCTAAAGAGATATTTCTATTTTTTTTTTCGGTGGATCACATAATGTTCAAAGATCAAGCCTAGTTTTCATTAATTTTTGCTGAAGAAAGTTATTTGAAACGTATTTAAACGGGTGAATGAGAACATTTTCGCCGAGTGGGCCAAATTTCATGAATCAAAGAACATAAACGGACTTTCATATTTTTATCTACAGAATTATCGGATTAAAAAATGAAGAAAACATTTTTATTCGAATAATTTTTTCTGGTTTTGTGAAAATAAAAAAGTTATTTATTGTAAGGCAAATTTTTGTGGAAAATTCAAACTGGAATTTTCGGATAAAAATAATCAAAACAGCCAAAATTCGAAGCTCAAAAAAAAATTACAGATTTCCGGAGTTTTTGAGTGTTATATGAACATGAATGCATATAGGGGTTTATAGGCTTTCAGTTTTCATTTCAGCATGTTTATATGCAATTTTTCAACAAAAAACCTCACCTTTTTCTCGAAAACACGAAAACCACCATCGGTAATTCATCTTGCGCCTTCATATGATTTATCAAATTCAAATACACATTCTTGTCATTTTTTCCTGGCCAATTTCGTTGACCATTCCCACCACCACCACCGCCTCCCGAATGTCCACCACCTCGATTCTGACCACCTCCACCACGATTTCCTCCGCCGCCGCCACGGAATCCACCAGCTCCGCCGCCTCGTCCACCTCGTTGATTCTGTTGCTGTTGTTGTGGTGGTGGCGTATTCTTTTCGAGAATCTTGTTCTTCGCCTCTTTGGCGTCGTTGTAACCTTTTATCAGGAACTCGCCACGTTTATCGATGATCTGAAAAAATGAACGGGATTGGAACCTGAAACATTTACGTTAGAAAAAGCTAACAAGTATTTTTGTAACTATATCAGAGTTGATATTAATGTCTGAAAATCTTAAATCTTCACTATGAATTTAATAGTGTGACTTTGATCTTATTCTTGAACTTTGTTGCTCACATCAATTTGGTAAAATACTGAAAGTAGAACGGAATAATTTCTCGTGACAAAAATGCTTTTTGAAACGTAAACTAATCTTGATGAAAATAAATCTGTGACAATTGAAAAAAAAAATCATTTGTTGTGATTTGGTGCGTTTCGGGTCAATTGAATGCCCGCTTACTTCGTACCGGGCCGAGAATTTTCCCCAAGCCACTAAAACATAGTTTGGCTTTATTCAGTTGGTTTACGGGCTTATTTAGAAATTACCTTAGATGGGCAAGTAGCGGCGGGACCTCCGGGTTAAAGCTTAATTCTAGACTGAAAGTTGAACCATTAGTCAGTTTTCATTTTTACTTTTTTTTTTTAGAAAAAGCCGAAAAGCCGACCCTGGCTTCCGAGCTCTTTGAACTAAATTCAGCCCTGATTCACTGCAAAAAATTGAAACACGTTTCAAGAAACAAAGTATATACATATATATATATAATCATGTTTTGCAACAAATTCCAGAAATCAATTTTCAGTTTGAATTCTTTTAATTAAAAAAAATATATGATAGGTTTTGAAGTGTAATTGGTACTGAAATTACCTATTAACTTGGTCTCATTTGAAAAATCATCAAAACAACTTATTTCCAATAAAAAAATCTTTGAAATTCACAAAAGTTAATTATTTTTCTGAAAACCGAGAATTTTTCAGAAAATTTTCTGAGAGGATGAGTTCGGTAAATCTGATTTCATCAAAACATTTTTTTGTCATCACGGTTCAAAAACTAACACAAGGTACGTGAATCATCTAATAAACATGTTATTCCTAACAATTCCCCAATTCCCCTAAAGCGCCTTATAAGTCTGCTGCTTCTGATTAGAACTACTCTCCACCCTAATAATCAGCAAAAGTGAGAACTACTCCCATTTTTTTTTCAAAATGCTTCTCCTTGTGGTGTTTCTCTTCATTGCGGTGTTTCTCTCGTTCACCATTTTCTTCTGCATCAAATGCTCCAACGGAGAAGGTAAGCTATTTATCTCATCAATTTTCAATATTTTAAGAAACTAATTTCAGACCATCGTGACGAAGGCCACAACTCTGGAGCCGACGAAGATGTTTGGCTCTAATTTTTGGTTTATTTTGAATCAATAATAAACTACTGTTAATATATTTACCTTGAACAAATCTTTTTGCGTTTTTCCATCCTGTCCAGTATACAAATAATGTTCCAATGGAACTGGTCGCCGATCTGTTGAAATTACATTTATCCGCCGATGTTTGATGCGTCCGACCCAGTCGGCGAATTCGACACAATTCGGCACCGTTGCTGATAACATGACGATTTTGACGTGAGCGGGGAGCATGATGAGAACTTCTTCCCAGACGTGGCCACGTTCCTCGTTGTTGATATAGTGAACTTCGTCGAATACAACCCATTCGAGGTCTCGAATCACTTCCGATCCGTTGTACAGCATTGATCTGAATATTTTTAAGGTTGGTGGGTTACTAAGTAGACTAGAAAAACTGAATTAGCAGAAGGACATTTTTTGCTGGTCATTGAGCACATTTTTTAGTATATTTCAACTTGGTTTTTGTTTAGAGAGAAAGAGAGTTCTTTGTAAATATCGGGAAAAAATTCGGTAAGTATTGAGTTCGTTATTATTTTTGTTGAGTATCTCGAAAGCTAAAATTCTTTTTAGACCTGAAATTCGAATTAAAGTAGTCATGCTTCAATTTTCGATATACCAAAAATCTCGATCTGTTTTAGGTTCCTGAAATTAGTGCATATAAAAAACGATAAACAAACGTCCAAAAAATTAATTAAAAATATTGTTCTTTTGATATTTCATTTGTAATCAATTCGAGAAAAACAAGATAATTATACCCTATCAGGGTGGAGTTTTTAGAGTATTTTTAAAATTAATTTTCGAATCATTATTGTCTACATAGCTGGGGATTTTAGAAAATCTGGGATAATTTTCAGCCATTTATAAGTTCAACAGGTTTTTTGGGATAAAAAAGCCTGGAGAATGCCACGATGTTCAACTCTGATGCATTTCAAATCGAGATTGATGTTTTTAAAGCAAAAATCAAGTTCTCACCTCAAAATCTCCGTCGTCATAATTATACAAAACGCTTCTGGATGCAATTGGATATCTCCTGTCACCAAACCAACATCATCGAAAATCTGCTTAAAATCTCGGAATTTCTGATTCGAAAGCGCTTTGATCGGCGACGTGTAAATTGCTCTGAAAATTTATAGTTTTGAAATTGAAAAAAATAACCCATTTAAAACCTGGTTCGATGAGTTTTACACATTGCGATGGCGTATTCGGCGACAACGGTTTTACCGGCAGAAGTGTGCGCGGCGACGAAAAGCGACTCGCCTCGTTCCATGCAAAGAACCGATGATTGTTGGAAAGGATCCAATTCGAATGGGTACTGTAATTTTTTGGGGTTGAGGGTATTAGCCGGTATTTAATCGCAATTTTCAGCATCAAAATCTCAATTTTTCAAAGAGATATGATTTCATCTTTAGGGTTATTTGACCGGCTGTGTTAGATTTTAATATAGAAGTTAGCCAACAGATACGTTCAGACCGAAAGACATGTTACATTATTAACAGAGCGCGTCTAACCGATTGAATTTAGGCGAATATCGCTGACATAAAACTATAGCCTTGTTTTTTGAAATAAGATGGGAGGCTTTGTGACTTAAAAAATATATCGACATTGAAGTGTTTCTCAAGTTGAAAAAAATCAGTTAATTCAACAATGTATCACTTTTTGCTCAATAAAACCTCTGGAATTCTCCTTTTCACATCACAAACCGTAGTAAAATTGAATTTCTTTCAAAATCTGTGAGAACGGTGAGCCAAAAACCAATCGATATCAGTCTCTATTTCGGCAATTTCAAATTTTCTCAGTTCAAACTTATTTGTTAGATCATCTTTATGTCATGAGTGAATTCTTATAGGCTTGAGAACTTCGTCAAAAAATTATTTCCGATTCGAATAGTATAATTTTAAAAGAATTTAGAGCGAAACAGGAAATACAGTAACCACGTGAAATTTTTGATATTCGGGTGATGTTTGAATAACGATTTCAAGCGGTATTTTTCTTTTTCAAAAAGTCCGCGATTTCATAGTGTATTTAAAAGAAAATTCTAGCTACGGATCTAGTGATAGTACGTTCAGAAAATATGATTTCGGCAACGTTTGATGAAATTTGGTTAATTTTTGCTCAACCTTAATCGATATTTAGTTTTATAAAACACTTTGGCTGGTGGCTTCACATTTTGATTTTCACTGCAATTTTTATAAGAAAATTACCTGTCTCGCCATGGTGGGTACCAATCGTCGATACTCTTCTGCATCCTCCTCGTTCGTTTCAATCCTTCGCGCATGCGAAAAGCCACCTTTGCCGATGATCGCAATTTCTTCATCGCTGTCGCCATCTTCTTCTTCGGATTTCTCATCCTTCGGTTTTAACGAAATCAAACATTCCTCAACTTCAGGATCAACTTCTTCGACTTTCTCCTTCTCCTCAATTTTTTCAATCGATTCATCTTTGTTTTCAACGAGAATCGGTGCTTCCACCGGGTTCTTTACATCCACCGACACCAAATTCATCAAATCAAACATGTCCAGATCATCAATCGATACTTCTTCGGGTTCAGGATTTGGTACAACTTTCGCTTTCGGTGCGAAGAATTGAATACTTCCTAAGACGGGCACATCATTCAAGAGTTCTTGATCAAAATCCAAAAACTTGATCTCATCCGAATCTTCTTGGGTTCCTGGTTCTTCCAAGAACTCATTCAGATCATCGATATATCCGGGTAGAAAAGGAACATTTGAAGACGAGCCGCGGATTGAATTCGTTGGTGCGTGTTTGAATGGAGCACTGAAAAATTGAAGAGTTATTGTTCTTTCCAGAGAATTTTTTTAAAACTTCATTGAAAATTATTATGATTGTTTTATTCCATGTTTCAGGATTAAATACGTTCCGAAATACGAATAAAAAAATATTTGCGAAGTGATTCTCATTGACTGCTTGTTGGATTTGCTGAATTTATAAAATTATTTTCAAACTTTTACAAATATGTTCCGTATCAAAATCATCATGTAGCTTTTCTTTTCAATAGAATCTATAGGAAATGTTCGCTCAAAAAGTCTGAAAAGTTTCAGAAATTTCTCGAAGAAATTTTGGATGTAAATCCCGAATTTTTTCGTTATGTTCTAGCAGCTTTTAGGTTCTCACAAACAATTTTGAAACTCCTTCCAGCTTCGTATCGATTTTTTCGGAGAACTACCTCAATTCGTTCTCCACCCTTAACACCTATAATTATAAGATATACGAGAAATATTGCATGCTCTTTACCAACACTAATTGAATATAGCCCAACCCTCTTCTCATTTCATTTTTTTATATAGCAGTAAATATATCTTGATCATACCTCGCACAAAGCTGTGGAGATGAAAAATTTTATAAAGTGTCCGCCTGAATTTGCTCAGCGAAAAAAATTTGCCCGTTTAGCTATTCGCTAAAAAAGGGGCTGTTTAGCTCTTTACAGCTTCTGGAAAAATTTTGCCCGCCTAGAATCGCTTTTCGATGTACAAAAAAAATTGACCGTCTGGAACTCCAGAGGTTGTGCGAGGTACCTGATTTTTTCAAAACTTGCAAATATCTCCTACTAGCTCTTGTTTTTATCGCGTTTGTTGTTCTACTCAACTACTACCTATTTTTAAAAAGAATTTTTGCTAATAATTTGTTATACATACTTGTAGATATGCCCTTGATCGAAGAAATCCGATTGAATCGTAACTATGCAATTTTCATCAAAGCTGTCGTCAGTACTTGTGTTTGTACATTGGCTTTTGTTACAAGTATGTTCACTCGGATTGATTTTAAAAATTTCAAATCGTTTTCAGAGAATGACTTGCTTCTATTTACTTCATCATTTATTGGAGGATTCATCGCAGGTATTTTATCCGAACTTTGAAATATTTTTTTATGAAATAACCACGCATACTTCATTTGTCTGTATGTGATTCGTTTTATCCTTCTATGTAACCCCCTATTGTATCCTTTACATATATAAGCTAATTCTCTGTCCCCTTTCTTTTTTCGATACAGTATTACTACTATAGTTTTGTTCTTATATAATAAAAATGGATAGTCACCAACGTCCAAATTTTACATGGTGTATCTGGCCATTCGAAGCATCAAAAGGCAAACTACGAAAACTCAACTGAAGTTTCAATCAACAAAGCAACAGTACGCCTTCGTACAATTTTTAGTGGTAAGAGTGGAGAATCTCAAAATGACACTGCTGATCTACAGAAAGGAAGCGGCTGGCACAATCACCATTCATTTATCATTTCTCAAGGAGAACATTCTTAGAACAGAAGGGATTTGAAAAAAAAAACTTTTGGAACAGGCGAAATAGGAAACAACCGATGACAGAAATTTGTTATGACGTTAATAATTTTGAAATTAATCTGACTTGTTACTGTTTTTACTGAATTCCCCGAGTTCTACGGCTCAACAGCTTGTCAAAAATCCCGTTCAACCAATCACAAGACACATGAATCACCTTATCAATTTGTTATTCTCAACAAATTCTCTTGTGTCTTCTGATGTTTTCGATGAGAACTCCTCTCCATTCCAATCATCAACAACAATCACATTTTTGGAACAATTCAAAAAAGTTAATTAAAAATTGATTTTGTCATCTATCAACTGACAAATATTATTGTTTTCGGTGGTAGTGTGAGCAGCAAAATGCTCAGATGACTCCGTATGCTCAACAAAGTATGATATTGAAATGTATTTGCATAGAAAACGTAAGAAGCTACCAATAGGTTAAACTGCTTGCCACTGTGAAGAAAGGCGAACCAAAACAAAATGAAAAAAAAATCAATCATTAGTAGTGAAATTTGAACTCCATTTCGAACAATTTTTTTAGAACAGGAATTCAAAACTGCTCAGTTAAAACAAATTTATATTTCTAAAAAAAATGAGAGTGACACCAGGACGCGCAGGCTTTCTTGGTAGCTCATTTTGGTGTTGACAGATGGGATATAGCTGCGTTCGTTATCAACTTATTATCGTTGTACAAATATCTACTTATTGAAAAACGCTTGTTAAAACTGATGAGTTATAATAATTCGAGTGATATAAAATGAATAAATGTATATTTTTCAATTTCTGGTTTTTGGTTAAAGCTTATATTAAAACCAACGTCAATTAAAACTACTAAAAGTTTGGTCTCTAGCTCAGAACAAAAACCAACGGACTTTTTCGCCATTTCTGGGTTAGTATAAGGGATTCAGCTTCCCGCCTTAAAAACGATTCAGCTTGTCAGTGGTTAGCGCTGTTAATTTCCCACATTATGTTTTTGAAATAATGATGTATATGAGAAGCTTTTTCAAATGCGCTAACTCACTTACATGCACTAAAAAACGAAAAGAAAATTCAGAAGTAGTAGAATTCGAAAGAAATATGTTACGGGGAGGCAGCTTCAGGCACTAGATTTAGAGCTGCTCAGTGAGAAAAAAAGTGAGTGAAGCTAGGACGCGCAGGCTTTTTTTTTTTTGGTAGCTCTGATTGGTTCTGCAATTTGAAAAAAAAAAGTACAAATTCGCTCAGATCAAGTTCTAATTAAGTTCAATGAACTCACTTATATAACAAAGAAAATATGCTGCTCCTTATTTTTGAATACTATAATTATAGAATTAGAGCAAAACAAAATTTTGCCCGCCTACTAGCTGACATATATAATTTTGTTTTCATATTGTAGTACCTAGACTTAGCTATTTTGGATAAAATGCTCCTACATTTAATTCTGCTACGTTTCATTTTTCTCAGTCTTCGACCCGGTAAATTTTTTTTGCTCATTTATCGTTCCATGGGTTGGTAAACTTTTCAGATCCCACCTGGCAATTGATAATCATAACGAAAATGTCTCATGCATCGCTAACTGCGGTGTTATTAAATGTAATAATTTTAATCTATTTAGTTCGAGGTACTTTCGTTAAATTATTTGAAACATTTAATAGTACTTTCAGATGGTTTTGAGCTCGACATATGGATATATGCTTTGGTTAGTATGAGCATACTAGCGACGTTTGCAATTCTACTGATAGAACAAAGCTTGTTAAAATTGACGAGTGACAATACTTCGAGTGATATTTCTTAAAATAAATAAATATATATTTTTGAACTTTTGACTTTTGGTTAAGCAATTACGCTTCATGGAAACCAACATCAATTAAAACTACTAAAAGTTCGGGTTCTTCAGATCACAACAAGAAACATCGGACCTTTCACCATTTCTGGGTTAGTAGAACAGTCGAGAAAATAAACTGAAAGTTGTGATTTTAGAAATGAATTTTCTGAAACAGCGTCGGAAGAATAAGAGAAACTAGCTTTATAATTTGGATATAGATTGCTCAGAGTCAATAGTTTTTCACGTGCAACTCAAGTTCCAGCTTAGCAAAATCAATCTAACAAAAAAAAAGATCTAACAAAGAGAAATATATGTCATTCCATGTTTTTCAAACGCTGAAAATTCCGTAATCGTTGCTGAACGCCAACTTTTTATGCGTGAAGTTCAGCTCCAAAAAATTGCAACAAGAAATTGAGGACATCGGTATATTTTTTTCTTTGAAAATTACAAAAAAAAAAGATGTAAATATTTGGAAGCAACTTTAAAAAATGAATTAAATTCACGTAACTTTCTTTCGTTATTCATCACGTGAGTTTCTAAACATCTTTGAGCATAAACAGTAACCTATGAAAATTGCAGCACATACCTGAACTGCTCATTTTATCGTAAGGGTTTTTGATCATTTTTCAATACGGGATATCGATGTAAGTTATATTTTTGGATTCACGGTAAGAGAACATTCTACGTACTTTCCGCCTCTTTCAACTCCGCCTCTTTCAATTATGCTACCAGAAAAAGTGAAAAACAAAATTAATCATCTATCACTCCTTATATCAGTGTGCCTAGATTTAGCTCTAAAATGCTCCTCAAAATTCTTCTGGTTGTCACTGCTCTCACTTTCTCAGCTCAATGTCACGGTAAATTATTGATTAATTATAGTTCTACAATTAACAAGATAATTTCAGAATTGAACTGGGAAGTAATCGCAACGAAAACGTACTACACCGCTTTAACTACATGCATCGTGACCTCTTTCATGATGATTCACTATATTCGAATTCGAGGTATTTTATTTGAAATTATTGATTGAAAATATTAAAGAAGTACTTTCAGGTCCTCAACGTGATAACACGTTCTTTTTCGTTGTGTTATTTTTGAGCGTCGTGTTATTTTTCGAAACTCTTTGTACAAGACTTTGCTTTTTAAAATATATATGATTATATCGTGACTGGCCTATACAACTTTATTCAAACGACAATATTTTAATATTAACATAAGTATAAATTTGGATTAAATTTCTTAAAACAGATAAATAAATAAATAAATATGAATTTTTCTAACGTTTTGGTTGTATGTCATGATTATGAGATTACGTCTTTGATTGATTTTATGTCTCAATCAGAATCGGGCTCACCGTAGTCTTCAAAAATTCACTCGAACATCGGAAAGCAGAGCTGAGAAATATAAAGCGACCAAGACTTTTCTACTGAATCACTAGAGCTCTAAAATTATTTGTCTGAACACTTGCAAGGTTCGAAAAGTTGTTTTTTAGAAGATGGGGGGCTTTCAAAAAATTACTCTGAAAACTGCATAAAATGAGTATTCTGTATATGAGAACGGTGTAGCTCGCACTTTTCAGAATTTCTGAAAAAATATCCTGTATGTATTACAATCGGTTCAAAGTGATTGAGAAGCTTTATAAACGGCTTTGTCTGATTTCAACTTTCAATTTTATTTTTAGATTAAAAATGTTTACGGCTAACGACACACCGGTCCGTCGAGATCGGCCCAAGAATTTTAAAAACCAGACTGAAATTTACGGATGGAGTCGAAAATAAGCATTTTCCCTTCAGCTTCGTATTCAATTTTTCGGCGAACTACTTCATAATCTTTTCCACCCTTAAAGGTGGGGTAAAGGGACTCGGCAAGTTGCTCTTAAAAGAAAGAGCACATTTTTTTTAGGTAAGACCCTCGAAGGATTTTTTACCCAAAAGTCTGGTAATCGAGAAAATTTCATTTGGAAAAAGAAATTTGGAAACTTTCCACGTATATGTATACGTTGATAGTTTCCAAATTTTCAACTTTGAACATTTTTTTTCTCGAATTTTTCTCGAATAATTTTCGGTAAAAAATCCCTCGAGGGTCTTACCTTAAAAAAATGTGATCTTTCTTTTAAGAGCAACTTGCCGAGTCCCTTTACCCCACCTTTAACACCTATAATTATGAAATATGCGAGAAAGCTCTCTTACTCTTAACCAAAAACAATTAAAAATTTTGAACCTCCTTTTTGTTTTAATATTTTGTTAAAGCAGTAATTCTATTTAGCTGAGTTTTGAAAAAATGATTGGATTATTAACAATTTTTCTAGTCGTGTGTGTCATCACGAAAACGGTATTTTTTGAAAATATTTCAGTTAATAATTTACAATTTTTGCAGATGGCTCGAGAGAACCAGATCGAATCGCAACAAAACACTTTCGATTCTTGGGCACATAGTCATTTCCTGGAGATGCTTGGTTCACAGATATGATTCACTATTTTGATGATAGGCCTTTCAAAATGAGCAAATATTTTACTTGAGGTTCAATTAGACGAAATTTTCAGGTTAGCTGTTTTTTTCTGGATAGTGAACGTTGATTCTTAGAAAGTCCGCATTCTAATAATAATTTGAATGTTTATGCTTGATAAAATCTTATCAATTATCATCATCATTGCCAACAGTTTCATCAAAGTAAACTATGAAAAATTTCCGAACTATTGATTGGCAAAGATTTTCAGTAAGACCCTTTTTTCGAAAACATCGTACACACTTCCCTAGTAACCTGACGTCTATTCAATTCCCCATCAACTTTCTTTGTTTACTAGTACTATTGCTCCACCCTTGTCACCTAAAAATCATCATTTGTACGAAATTTCTCTAATTCTCTAAAAACTAATTAAAAATAGTCGAGTCACTTGACTAGATTTATCATTTTAGTATAGTACTAGCTAGCTAGATCAGTTACTCTAAAATGCACATTTTTATAAAATATCTTCTACCACTCATTGTCTTTGTGGTGTTTGTCGTTCCACCGAATGCCTACGGTAACTCTGATCACAATTAGAAAGTTCTGAAAATCAGTTTCAGACAAACTCGAAGACATCGTTGCCAAACTCTTCGAATTGACACAAATAATTATAATTTGTGCCATACTCTATTTTTTCTATACTGCTGTGAAAGAAACAGGTTAATTCCACATAGTTCAATAAGAAAACAAAAAAAAATTTACAGTCGTCGGCAAAGTCGACGACGACTACGAGGATGACGATGATGACGAGGACGCGATAATGATCGGGCACACACGCGACGCGTTCAAAAACATTGCTACCGCAGTATGAACTCTTCTCCTATCTATGTATCCTAATTTAATGCTTTGTATCTATCTCATTTCTACAAATGTAGACTTTTAGGGTAAATAAAATTGTAGTCGAAAAAATGATGACTGCTGCAAAGTACGGTCCTAAAAAAGAATTTCAGAAAAAGTATTGATTGTTCATATCACAACAAGACTCCTGCTGAAACTCGGAAAAGGTCAAATTTTAAATTTAAATTTCAATAAAAGTCGAAAAAAAAATACATTTGGCGATTTACGAATTATTTTGTCATAGAGTTTATATAAAACGGGAATTTATAATGAAAACAACAGTGACCGAGAAAAATTATCGGAAATTACAAGATAAATCTTATTTGTAGACTAGAAACGATATAATAAGCCTAACTTTATGCTTAAAGAAATATACGATATTAATTTTGGCTCAAAAAGTTTTAATGACGATTTTTTTAATATTCAATAATTATTTTTCACAGGCAATTTTGCCTGAACAATAAATTATTCGTTTTTTTGAAGCTACACTGATTTTTTTTAGAAAGAGCTCTGATTTTTACTAATTTTTTATTAACTTTCTCATAAGGTGAGTCATTTTTTCACAAATCGCACATTATTTCACCATGAGAAAATTCGAAACTGAATTGATGTGGCAGTGGAGTTTTTATTTAGTTGAGCAATTTTTTGCATGTGCGACGGAAATATATCCTTTTTTAATTATGCATAAATTGCACGCTAAATTCAATTTTATAATTTTTTTCGTTCGATATTTAATTTTTGAAATCTTTTCTCTTCAGAAATTACTCACCGATTAATCGACATCGACACGGCCGAAGATCCAAATTCCAAATTCGACCGATCCTCTTCAAAAAACGATCGAATATTTCCTTCCTCATCGATGTCGACGGCAATACTCGTTGAAGCGTCGAGCGGGAGCAACACGTTGTCCTCCAAATTTTGGCCAATGTTGATCGGAATCGCGGTTGGATCCTGGCTGAAAACACGAAAAATCCTTTTTTTGGAAATAAAAATTAAGCTTACTTTTGGATCTCTTTTGATAATTCGCCATATGGCGGCCAGCTCAGAGTTTCGATGCACTCTAGCCGGAATAGCCGTTCGGCTTTTTTCTCCAATGTTTCCGACATTTTCAGGTCGGGAAACAAAAAAACTGGAAAAAAAAATTGGCCTAGTAAAGAGAATGGCCGAGTTTTTATCAAAGTTCGGCCAGCCAGTGTAGTTCTCTCGGAGAAGAGAGATTATTTTTATTTTTTTCAGGAAAAATGTTAAAATCGAGAGAAGTTTGAAGTTTTTGGGATGTTCGAGAGTTGTGAAAATAAAAAAATTTACTTCTGAAGATTCTGTAAGTGTTTCTGAAAACCTGAAAAACCAAATAACTTCCATTCAGGTAAGTATAACTGACAAAAATTAAAAAATAAAATTAAAAAGAAAAAAATCACATTTATATACACAAATCTATGAACCCGAAATCACTTCAAAAATTGAAAAAATGCGGCAAAAAAATCTGCTAACAATAAAGAAAAAAGAGGAGAAATAAAGTTAAAAGGTCATGTTTAAACTTCAGGTCGATCGGTGACCGACGATTTTTCTGGTTGAATCTTGGAATTTTTTGTTTTCTGGCGCGAGTTCGTCTTGACTGCAGGTTTTGGTCGTTGAGCAGCGGCTCCTTTTGGTCGACAAGCCCATCGAATCGAATCGAGAAGGATGAGAATGGCTGGAAGGAAGACGAGACCATGGAGATTGCAGAGGACGACGCAGAGAATCATCGTTTTCACGAAAACCTGGAAAAAAAATGGATAGTATGTTTTCAAATTTCTTTTAAATCATAGTTGAATATAAATTGATGCAATAAAATATGACCTGAATTTCAATCGGTAGAACACTTTGTAAAAAATATCAAGCTTCCTAAATTGATCAAAAGGTAATTTTTGAAATATTTTCGATTTCAGAATAGGATTCTGGATATAATTGCGAGTTTTCTAGGGTAATTCTATTCATTAAAACCCATTGCGACATTGTTATTCTGATAAAATATCATATAAAGTTAGAAAAACTGATTCCCAATCAAATTTTGGAGTCAATCTCGAACTGAGTTTTGGAACTTCAGTAGCCAGAGGGTAGCGATTTTCAGATGATTGAGCTCATAAAAACAAAATGTTAACAAAAATCTCGGTTTTTACCATGAAAACTTTGTTTTTTACGTGAAAATTCGAATTTCTCGTCTCAAAACTGGTAACCATTCTTTAATTTCTCTGGAAATTTAAAAAATTCTTGATTTTTTTTCTGAAAAAATATAAGTTTTTCATCACATTTTTTCCTTTCAAAAATACGTTTCGAAGTCTGTACATGGTTGAAAAAATTATAAAAACATTAGTTTTTCTCTTAATTGGCGAAGATTTAGTTTTAAGAAGTTCTTGCTTGTTCGGTGCAAACCAAACCTATTTACAACTTCGGAAAAGTTAACTAATTTAATAATAAACTCTCAGAATTGTGCTTTCGGGCTCCCGACCTTATTCTAAATTACTTTGAAACTTTCTCATCTCAAAATTTTGTCGGATTTTACACAATGAATTCATCCGTTAGGACTAATTATATGTGAACTATGTGAAGCATGAACTTTTAAAGATTTTGAGAAGTTTTACACGTAGAATTCAAGTTTCAATAAATTAAATTCTATTTTCAGAGCGAAAACTTATAGATTATCGATAGAGAGAGAGAGAGAGAGTGTTACCAATTTCATTTCGGCTGAAGCACCAAACAACAGTATGTGAATTATATCACTAACTGGATACATTGTTTAATAAAATACATGAAACGTATACTATATGTTATTTTTTCTGATTTGGGAAGTTTGTAGATTTTTTTCGCGGTTTGTGTTCTGATTGGGATCCGAAACTAAAGTAGAGGTCCACAAATTGTTTCACAAAAACCAAAAAAAATCTGTTCTTCTTAAAAATCAATCTAAAATCCTTATCCAACATCTCAACCCCTTTCGAATGATATAAATTTCATCAAAAAAATCTTCAATTTTGTTTTCCACTATCTATTTTTTGTAATTATTCAGTTCCCCAGACTCCCCAGTCGCAGTTAATATTTCTGAGAACTACACTCCGCCCCTCACCTCAGCTATAATTATCTTCTCGAAATCTCCATATCAAAACAATAAAGATAAAAAAGTAGTAATATTTTATTCATCTATCACCTGACTAATTGCTCCCAGTTTTATTATTCTTTTTTTTCTTGCAAAAACAAAGAGAAAAAAAAGAGTATGCTCTTCTTACTCCTTTTGGTATTTTCAATCATGTACGCTCACAGACGGATTCATTTGATCCACAACAACAGTAAGTTTCAAGGGTTTTGTATAGTAGAAGAGGGATTTTTTGAATTCTGACTTAACTAGTTTAGAAACTCTTGAATTTTAACATTTAAATGTAATAACTCTGAGCCCTAGGTCATTCGATAGGTGTTATCAACATCCCTCAATCAATTTCGAAAAAAATGCGCGAATTTCAAAATTCAACATTTTTTGGAGTATTCTGGTTATAGTTTTTTCTAACATGAAAATTGTTCTACGGAAATTCGTGATTTTATGATGAGCTCCAGCTCATTCGATAGACGTTTAGACACTGATCAATATCTCGTCTTCAGATTTTATTAAAAGTCAACTTCAATGCGCGAAATGAAACATCAGAAGTTTGAAGTGAAGATCCTGTCTTAGAATAATTTGTAAGGCTTGTGTTAACTATAGGGTAATAGAACATGAAAAAAAAACTCTAAAATTATTATTTTTAGCAAAAATCTTGAAACTAAACGGACTATACATTTCTCATTAATGTTTTAGACAAGCTTACATTCGGAAAACAATTTATCGTATTGTGACAAAAATTTAAAGATCTCTTCATATAAAATTGAATACTGAAAGCTATGTATCTTTCTTGATTCTGACCTATTTCATACTTCAAAATGTTCCGTAAGTGAATTTCAGTTCGTGAAGACGAAGAATATGCTTCAAGAGAGGACGAGGAAGAAGATGAGCGTGTTCATTTTTTTAATTTTTGATCGAATGTTATTCTTCAAAAAAGATTTAAGACTTAGTTTTTGGAAATAGTCGAGTTGTATATATTCTACATGAAGTTTTCAGCAAATTTTATTTTGGATGAGTTTATTTTCGCAATTTATAGGGATGAATTTTTAATGATGTAATTAATGGAGCGTATGTTACTTATTGATTTTTAACACTAATTTCAAGCAGGTTATTGAAATGTTTACACTGAATATGCATTTCTAATATCTAACTAAAACTCTTTTATTTTGGGTTACTGTAGTTTCGACTTCTCCTAACAAAAATCTAGAACTTCTGGAGTTCTATGGATAAACACTGATCTTGATTTTGACATGTTTTGAGCCCAAGTTCTCCATTAAGATACATTTATAGGAAAGACAAAATATTTTTCAGTTTTCGAACCTTAAATGAGATATAATGATTGCTTAATTATATTCTAGAATGGAATTTTTAAAGTGAAACGGTTTTAACAACGAAAAAAATTATTTTCTCTATATATTTGAGCTCATGAATCTGAAATTCAGTCAATATCCTAAAAAAATAGAATAAGATATATCAATTGAAATATTTTCAGCTAAATTTGTAAATTTAAAATTTTTCTCTAAAAACTACGTTTCAAAAATAGTTCATTAATTCTTTGATAGAATAAATGACGGTAACACATTTTCAGTAGTTTTTCATTACATGAAGTCTATTTTTTTCAAACGAATGTGGCCACAAAAAACTCTTCAACTAACCTCAGCCATATACAGGTTGACGAAGAGCAAACTGCAAACACATAAAATCGTGGAGACGGCTGCTTGGAGAGCTGGGAATGCGACAGATGAAAGGCAATTGGCGAGACGAGAAGATGGCGGAGACATAGGTCCTTCTTGGATGGCTGAAAATGGGGAATTGAGATTGGGAGGTAAAATTTGGCGAACTAGAGATTAACGTTTCAAACAAAAATGTTAGAAAATTTTCCTTTGAAAAATGTGAACATAGTTGTGGATCAGACATCTAGTAGGAAATGGATTCATAAAAAATCAAAATTCATAGGACTCGTTCCAAAATATTATCATGTTCTCTTTTCTGCTCCATCTTTTAGAAAACATTGATCGATTCTTGTTCAGCTGGAGAATTGAAATTTTACTTAAAATTGCATAAAAATTTCTAAAAACAGTCACAACCTGGAAAATCTGAAAACCAGGCTTCTTGGATAAATTCTGAGTTCAAATGATACTTTTTGGTTTCTCCAATATCAGTTCAAAATTAAGGTTTCAAATATAAAAAAGTTTATCGATTGTTTTTGAAACCTATTTCTCACGGTTTAATTTAATTTTAGAATTTTATGGAACCTATCAAATTTAGAAATCGGGTGTAGAAAATGTCCCAACAAAATAAAGAACTCACAAGCTTGATAATAGTGATAAGAAACATGTGCCGGGATATCCACCGAGAAACCAATCGAAATAATCATAGCAGCCATGGTAATCGGGTCCAAATCCACTCCCCACCACGACAAGATTCCCAAAATTCCGGCACAAATCGATAAAACCGAAAGGGAGGCAATGGCCACTGTGAAGAGGTTGTTGAGGAAGACGAAGCAGACAAATGCCATACAGACGAGAGTTCCGAGAACAGATTGCATAGTGTCGAAGGGCATATTATCGATGAGGTCGAGGTAGACACCATCTTCGTGGAAAACCGATGCACCAAAGTCTCTGGAAATTCAAAATGTTCAGATTATCTGAAACTGAAGTCACATTTCGGTGAAAATTCGGGATATGTCAACGATAAATGCATCATTTTGGTAATGTTTCCGCTTGAACTCATATATTTTTTGAAACACAGGTGAAACAAGATTGTTATTTTCAGTCATGTCGGATGTTACTTCTGACCTGGTCCGGCCAAACTGAGCTTACAGAATAAGATCATAATTTGTGCTCATATAATATATACTTCTTGAAACGTATTTTCTCCGATAATTTTTTTAAATTTGAACGGTACAAAATCAGGTTTTGACATTCCTTTAGTAGTAAATTATCCAGAACTTCCGCATTTTTTCACCAAAGCGTGTTTAACTCTCTTGTTGTTACTCAGGATTTTTTAAAAATAAACCCGAGAGAACGAACAGTTTGGGATGATGTGCTTATCATTGTTTTTGATATTATTTAATTTTTGAAAGTTATTTTACTCGAGATATTTTTTTATTTTGAAGGGTACAATTAACACAAAAAGAAGGTCCTTTTTTTAAAAAATGTTTACATTTTCCAACATATCAAAATATCCAAGATTACTTCAAGATATTTTCCTTACTCACGATTTTTCTTGATAAACCCAAAAAACGAGCTGTATGAGATAATGTGCTCATAATTCTTTTCCTGATATTATTCATTTTTCGAAACGTATTTTACCATAGAATTTATTTCTAATTTGAAAGGTACAAATATCACATCAAAACGGTTCAAAAATTGTTTTGACGTTTCTACAGTAGGCGAAAATCCAGCACTATCGCCTTGAGATATCTTATTCAAAATGTATCCAACTCTCTTGTTGTTTCTCATGGTTTTTCTTGGTAGGCCGAGAGGAAG
This sequence comes from Caenorhabditis sp. 38 MB-2015, assembly GCA_900536415.3. NCBI lineage: Eukaryota > Metazoa > Nematoda > Chromadorea > Rhabditida > Rhabditidae > Caenorhabditis > Caenorhabditis quiockensis. The sequence continues at coordinate 60,953 of LR548930.1, forward strand.
AAATCATGTTCTCATAAATTTTTTAAAATTCATACACTTTTTGAAACGTTTTTTTGAGAGTTCGATAGAGTTTCAGAAGTTTGTCTGGAACTATGAACCTTCGATTTAGAAGTCAGAAACATTTTTTGAAGTTTGACGAATAAATCAAAGCCTATAGTCGATGAATTTCGACCGCATTCTTAAAACAAATAGTTAATGAAAATCATACACTATTCAAATAATCTCAATACTCAAAAAATGCAAAATTTAGCTTTTTTTTTTTTTAAATCAAGAAGGCGTCAGATTTAGAAAAGGGTAAAATACGCTTCAGGACAATGATAAAAACATACGCATTTAATTGAGAGTTGATTTACAATTCTTTTGTGATAGAAAAATTTCATCTTCAGAATTCAAAATGTAATTTTTAAGTCCTCGAATTTGTGAAAAAACTATGATATTGAAAAAGGAGAAACCTGATCAGTGCTAAAAAAAAAACTCACTTATACTCATCAACAACACTTCTCCATCTTTTCAACATCAATCCTCTTTGAGTCCAAACCGACAAATTTTGTCCATGATATCCGGTTGTGAAGAAGAACTTGTCCAACACTTGAGCTCTGCAAAATGCACAAAATAGGTACTAATATGTTTCTCTTAAAACTAACTCAGGATCCGTGTTATTTGTGGCGTTTTTAGTTTTGACGAATCCCTGCCAGAAATCGTATTCAGGCCAGTTCAGGAAGTATTTCAACTCGTCTTCTCGATATGTCATTTTGTCATCCGGGTGTACTGTAACCTCTTTTTCACTGTCAAAGTCATCCTCTTCTTCATCATCTTCGCTTCCAAATGCTGAAGAAACATTAAATTAGAGAAAGAGAGGAGATTTTTGCAAGTCTGGCACAGTTTTTTTTCTATAAAATAGACTGAACTAGACCACGCCCCTTTTAAAATCAGGCACAGTTTGGACTTTCATTGAAACCTGACACACTTTGCGAAAGTTTGCATCTATTTAACTAAGCCACGCTCATTTTTGAAAGATGAACACAGTTTTGAAGTTTTAATTTTTTTAAAGAAATTCGAACCATGCCTCGTATTAGTATTATTTCTGTCATGATGGACAAGGCCCTGTCCATTTTGCAAGTTTGGCACATTTTTTTCTTAGAAACTAGAAAGAAGTAGGCCACGCCCTCTTTCAAATCAGACCCTGTCCTTTGCTAGAAAATTTTTATTACTATATTGTAGCTTATCATGCAGACGTGGCACACTATTTGAAAGTTTGCTTCTATTTAACTAGGCCACGCCCATTTTTGGAAGTCTGGCACACTTTTAATTGAAAATTATAAAAATAAGCAATGTTTTCCCAGAACAGTTATTGAAAAAGTAGGCCACGCCCACTTTTTGTTCTGAAAAACGTGTCTTTAAAATTTCCTGGATTACTGTAGAAATATGATTCAGAAAAAAATCCTTAAATAACCAGGCTTGGTCCAGTTTTTAACCGGGCCTCTCCGGTCTTAATATATTAGGTACTTCTTGATCTCGATTCCTATTGACACGAATATCAAAAAACTGAAAATAAAACTCACATTGCTGGAACACATCATAATCTCTGACAAAATACTTCGTTCCCGTTTCACCCCACGATTTTCCCCACGTCCCGTTCAATCCCTCCATTTCACGAATAAATCTGAAATAATTTCACAATCACTGATCATCTCGCTGAACATTTTCAAATTACCTGTTCAATCGCATAAGTCGTTGCGGGTCTTCCAAGTTTCCAGGATTGTTGATGAACACTGTTGCCATGGAGAAATGGGGAACCTGGTATTTGACGCGGAGTTCGTCGAGCTCAAGGAGAGGAGAGTCGAGGGCGAAGAGTTTTTGCGCGGTGAGGTTGATGTTCACTTGAGTGATTCCCTGGAAAATTATCGAATACGTTTCAAAAATTGTATAACTTTTAAAGAAAAATTATTAATTTATTATTTCATAAGTTCATTTTCTTTGATTTACCAAGAAAAATAGTGTGTGAAAATAAGAAACACAGAGAGACATCGAGAAAGTTTTTCACGAACCAAAGCATACAGAAGTCTGCTGGCCGAACTCGAGCATTTCTTCACTAAAACTACGTTTCAAAAATTCGATAATGTTCGGATAGTACATTACGGAACGTTTTCATTTCATTACTAATCACGTTGTTCAAATAAAATACGTTTCAAACAAAACTAAATTTAGAGACAACAATTTTTAAAATATTATATTATAGAGTTCGTTCTGTCTTATTCACCAAAAAAAAATGTGTATAAATTATACATTTTAGTGCTCAAAGTTTCCAGAATTATCCAGACGTTATGCGATGTCCAAAGCTAAACAACAAAAAATTAATCCAATTTAAAATTGATACCTACACATATTACTGCAAAAAATCGCGAATTTAAAATTTCATAGAAGTTTTCGATAAAAATTTTAAATGTTGAGAGCGAAATAAGGTGTCAATATAAATTTATGACCAGCTATATTTTTTCATGATAAATTCAACGCACAAAACCACTTTGAAAAATAAATGAAAAATCATCATAATCATCCTAATATTTTTTTATTTTTTTTATTTTTGGTTGTTTGAGGTCTCGTTTTTAAATATCCTCGTAAGTCACAAAATTTCTTTAAAGAATCTGAATTCTCTCAATTTAGCTCAAAAAATAACTCTTTGATATACACTTCAAGTTTAAAAAATAATTTCTAATTTTTTATTTTGAGATTAGATCAGTGTTAGGTCTCAGAATTTGAATGGATCCGATTTGAGATCCGAATCAGAGGATGTTTAGTATTTTTATCTAGTTCAAAAACTCTACAGGCAGAAATACGTTTCGCAAATTGTATATATTTTCTAAATACACATACATACCTAGTACTTTCACAAAAGAATTCACTTCTAGTACCCCTATAACTCACATAAATACTAAACGCCAAATATGCCAAATATAATACGCAAATTCCGACAAACACCAATGGAGTCGTCATCAAATGTGTGTATTTTTGAAGACTTTCACTGATAATTGGCTGAGTTGCTTCGTGGAATTTTGAAGGTTGGCGCTGAAAATCTAACTTGAATTGCAGAAAGGAATTACAAAAATACAGTTAGAGGACGATGGTGTCTCGCAATGTTGACACGATTTTCAGCGATATTGATTTCCATGCGATTTTTGTCAACTTCATCGGTGCCGAATTCGAACTTTCCAACAATTGACATGAGACCAGCGTAGAATGTCATCTAAAAAAAAATAAACTAGGAAAAATACGTTTCATGGGATTTGTAATAGGAAATAGTCTGATTTTGAAGGATTGTCTAGAAACACTCGAAAAAAAAATAAAAATCACAGTGTCTTCAAAATTCTAGAAAAAAAGATGACTATCAATTTTAAAGGCGCATAAATTTTTCAGTTGGGTCTTGTCACGGTCACTTGATCATCTGCAAGAATTTGAAAAAACCTTCGCAATGGAAGTCGATAAATTCATAAAAATTGTATATATCTGACAATTTTTGACCTTCAAAAAGTCATTTTTGGATTTTTCGTGATTTTGAAACAACCCTTAGAATTTATTCAAAAAAAGTCAATAAATGTAGAGAAATTCCATTTATATGAAATTTCTTGACAATTTTTGGATGTTTTGTGATTTTCAAACATCCCATTGAAATAATCTATTTTTCGTTTTCCAAAACATACACAAATTTACGTTTAAAAATACGTTTATAGACCAAATGTTCAGTTTCGAAATGTTGGCATACAATTCAATAAAAGGAAATTTGAACCATTTCATTTTAGCGCTGTAGGACCAAAACTACAGTAACCTGACTGAGCATCATTTTTTTTATTTGGGATGCATCAGCAAATGATTTTAGAAAAAAAAGTTATCCGATCTCCGGACTATCTACCTTTTTTTAAATTTAAATTTTTAAAATTGTTGAGAGTGAAAAACTGAAAATCAAAAAATTAAAAAAAAAACTGTGTCAGTTGAAATGTTTTTTTTTAATTTCGAGGTATGCGATAGCACTCCAAAACATTTTCAAACTATGTTAAAACTCCCCCAACCAACCTGATAAATAAACGCAAACCACATTGACAACATATTTCCAGCACAAAGTAGCGTGATTTCCGGCGACGATGTGAACGCCCCAACAAAATCGGCAAACATATTAGTCAAACAGGAGATGAGAATAGCCGGACCGATTTCGGCCATCACTTCGCTCATTCGATGTCCAACACTGTCCTTCTTACGTGGCGTTTCTCGCATATGCTTAGTGACACGTTGCCATTCGTGGATCATAAGATACGAGGAATCGACACCGATTGAGAGGACGAGGAATGGAATGACGCAGAGGATCGAGGCGAATCGGACACCACAAAGGAACATGACAGCAAGAGCGGTGGAACAGGCGAGAAGAGGAGTGAGACAAGCCATGATGGCGAGGATTATCTAGAAAAAATATACGGTTTAGGAATAGTTTATGATAAATTCAGAATCACTCACCTTATAAAAATTTTCCTGATGCATGTAAAGTGCGCGAGTCATGACGAGAATACAACTGCAAACACACATTATCGAAAAACCGACGACCAAATATGGAATCATGATAATTCCGCCTCGAACCATTTCCTCTTCAACATATGATTGAGAGTATGAGTAGATTTTCAGACGTTTCGAGTTGTATTTTCTGAAATATTATTTGTACACGGATTGTAATAATCTGGTCGTCATAAAAATATATATTAGCCATGAAGCTTAATTTTCCGAGGTTTGTAAAATTTAATTTTTTGAGATTTTGAATCAATATATTATTTATGATAACTTTGATATTCAAAACGATTATTTAATTTTTGGTTAAAAATATATGACTTTTTTCTCGCATTTTTGGCTTCTGAAAAATTCCACGTTTTTCCACGGTTTCCTACTAACTTTTAGGATTCTAAATTTCAATTTCTGTTTTTTATCTAAAAATTTATAGGCTTTGTTAATCAGCTCTCTGATTCTGAAATTTCAATTCTGATTCTTTCGAAAAAAAGTGCTAAAAATCCACGTATCGATTTCATGGTTTCACCTTTCGAAGCCGTGAAAAATAGACACTAAAAATCCACGTGTTCATTTCCAGAATTTTCGAATCTTAAAATTTTACGGCGTCATCAAAGCCACGTGGAATTTTGGCGTCAAACTTCAATTATTTTTTTTTTAAATTTTGAAGTATAATATTTTGCTGAAATTCTACCTAGTTCATATTCAACTTTCAAATAATTAGGATTTCAATTTTAGAGCCACTTTGGTCACGCATATCCTTCCTACAGTACCCCCTCCCCCCATTCTCCTAAAAAAAAACTCACTTCTCAAAGATCTCGACCAATTCCATTTCCCATTTCTTGATCAAATCATCCGTCCATCCCGGTTTATGCTCTGCGCGAAATTGCAACGCGATCATTTTCACACTTTTCACATTGGTGATCTTCGAAATCGGATCGATCAAATGTGTCGCGTTCGAAGTGACCGGGTCTTCAGCGATTTCCGACATACTCAGAATATTTTCCGCTTCATCGTCCTCTTTTCTATCAAATGTTTCGACGCCAAAGAAATTGGGTTGGAGAGAGAATTGTCGACCAAACATTTCTGAGATTGGGTAGTTCATTTTGATGCGCAAATTGTCGCCGCCATCGGTAAGAATCTTGTAGCCATTCTGAAAAAAAACCGGCATATATACGTTTCAAAAAACCTGTAATTAAAATAAATGGATTTCAGAAACAGTCGCAGTTTTGTGCTAATCTAAAAAATTGTTTGATACTTTTCGTGGGCTCACTGCCATCATTAATTGAAAACACAAAGCTCAAATTTCGTGGATTCAATTTTTAATTTTTTAAAAGGGTGATCTTCGCGAAAAAAAAGTATGCAAACTTTTTTTAAACAACAAAATAAGAAAATAAAAATATATATCCGCTCGTTTGCAATAGAGCACACTTTCTTCACCCTTTTTTTATTCCCACAGAAATTTGTTCGATGCAACACTAAAGTTATATTTTGAACGGATCAGACGAGATCAAGACGTTTCAAAGTTGTTTTTATTGAAATTTTTATGGAAAAATAAAAAAAAAATCCCAATTACCGTATTTACTCTATTATAAGGGCACCTCTAATATAAGGGCACTCGGGACAATTCTGATTTGAGCATCTGAAAGAATTATTATTCATTGTTAGTGTGTTGATGTTGTTACTAAAACCCATTAAAGTATTTATTGATTCAGTGAAACATCAAAAACGTAAAGGGAACCTCTAAAAATTGGAGTTTTCCTAAAATAAGAGTACTAGAAATAATGGGTTGAAAAATAGAAGAGCATGCCCTTATATTAGAAAAATAGATAACTGACTACTTAATAAAAAAAAATTAAACCAAACCACGAAATTTGCATAGTCATTTTTTGACCTAAAATGGGTTAAAATATGGGTGCAGCTCTTTTTCGATGTAAAATAAATATTAGCATGATGTTCGCCGTACTCAAATACCTTTAATCCGAAAGTATCATCAAAATCGAGGTCAGTCAATTTTTGACCAAAAATGGGTGAAAACTCGGGTGTAGTTCTTTTTTTGGTTAAAAATGAATATCACCATGATGTTTGTCATACCCGAAAACCTCTGGCATAAAATATTGAACAATTTATTTCAAAAAATCATCAGGCGTCGAAACGTCGCGGTGTCGAAACGTCCGGTGGCGAAATGTCGCGGTGTCGAAACGTCTGGTGGCGAAACGTCGCGGAGCCGAATTTTTTTATATTTGCTCAGTCGATGAATATAAGATATAAAAATATCGAAAATAAACCAAAAATCCTAATTTTAAAACTCCCGAAAAGAATAGATTCCAGAGATTTTATATCTAAATTCAATCGCTAAAATGCGCTCTATTGATGATATAGTACTATTTCGGTATAAAACAAACTTTTAGCAGATTTTAATATCAGAGGTAACTATTCTAGAACCATGAATCTGAAAATTAGTTCCTTACAATTCTAACTACCATTAAAATTTTTCAAATCACAAAAAAAATCTTCCAAAGCCTCGAAATGTTTTTTTGTTTTTTATATCAATTTTACAAATTTTTAATTATCCTATTGGTTTTTCATGTAATATGCTATATTTAAATAAAATCAAAAGCGTTTCAACATTTTTGTAAAATCGGAAAAAAATGAACAGAGTTTGCAAATAGGTCTACTAAAGGTTAACAAAATTTTGTTAGCACCATTTTTTCTATCCAAGTACTATATGGGGTTTCAGAAAAAAAAAGATCTTAAAGTAGTATATAACTAACTGGTCCAGGAGATCTTTGAAAAAAATGGATCTCTTCCCTTCAAAAATTTAATATTGACAAACTCACATAAAACTGCCTAACCGGCTCATTAATCTGGCAAAAATTCTGGCAAAATTGATTGAAAGTCTCATTCTTCTTCGACACCGAATCATACATTGTGATATTGTTCATCGCATAATTCAACACTTGAATCGTTTCTTCCAAATGATCCGGTCTTGTCATACTTCCATTATCCTTTGCGACAATGAAGAGATACGCAGCCACTGCTAAACCATCCGACGAGAAAAATCGATTATAGTCATTGTATTCGGTGAGAGCTCGAGCACCATAAGGAGAGTAGCCGGTGATGTCGTTTTTTTGTCTGGAATACAGTTCATTAGGATGTAACATACAATATGACAATATATATTATTAGTCACACAAAATTTAAAAAAAAACCTTGAAACGTAATGTTCACAGGGTGTCAATAACAATACGTTTACCGGAAAAAGAGGTTTTTGCATTTTTTTTTCTTTTAAAAACACCTAGCTCGCATGTTCTTTGATGTGACGTTCAAATATTTTAAAGCAAGTTTTTATTTTCAGAAATTATTTAATTTTTTTTTAGCTTTTATCGGATCTGGACAATTTTGTCAGTTGAATAAAAATAACAGGTTGTTCAATTTCGAATTGATGGTTTTTGTTTTGAAATTTTTTTTCTTAAAGGCTTTGAACAGTAAAAAACCCTGATTTCAGATTTCTGTGAAAAATACGTTTCAAGATCTTTATATCTAGTAGTATTAAACATTTATTTTAATTGATGATGTTTTTTAAAATTAAAAATACTATCCAAAAAGTGTTAAATTTTGTATTGTATTTTTGCCCATGTTTCAGAAATGTAACAGAACAAGCTTCTTTTAACGAAATATCACCAAAAATTGATTTTTAGTAAAAATTATAATTTCATGAAACTATGATATGAGAACTCTTGATTTCAAATATCCGAAAATAACTACGTTTCAAAATGTATATGAAATTTTTTTTTGAAAATATAGTTCGATGAGAAGCTTCGCTCACATGTTTAGTGCTCAAACAATTTAAAAAAATATTTTGATTAGGAGAAAAATGTTGTAATTTCAGAGTTTAAAAAAAAATTTATTCCTAGTATTTCTAAAAATCTAGTTCTTCAGTAAATGATAAAAAAAACTTATCCAAAATATGTGTATTGTATTTTTATCTAAGTTTTAAATATGTAACAAAAAATGAAAAGGTGAAAAATTAAATTTTCATAGAAGTCTGATATGAAAAATCTTGATTTCAAATTTCTGAAAAAAATACGTTTCAAAATTTATATAAATTTTCTTTTTAAAAATATAGTTCGTTGAAAAACTCCGCTCACATGTTCAATTTCTAATTTTAAACTTCAGTTGTTTTCTGACAATTTTAAGTTGTTCAATACGAGCTACAAACAAAATAAATAATTTAATAAAATAAGCCGCATTCGGAATGAAGCTTTTTGACTCCAGGATTTCATATTGAAAATGTAGAACTTCTACAGTACCATAGTAGATCATAGTAAAAAAAAAAACTAACTTTGTCGTCACAATTTTCAGCGTGGACAACGTCGAGACAATCAAGCAGATAATGATAGCAATCCACGCGTGTTTAGCAATAATAAATCCCCACGCTCGAAATTTCTCAATGATCCATCGAACAAACTTCGGACCCTGATCCACCTCATTGTACACGTCAAGTGATCGTTGTCCAATGAGCAGCGATTGTCGGCGAGGTCGCGTGGCGATCGACGCCGAATTGCCGAGTGCACCTTCCATTGGGAGTGATCCAGATGGTGAGACGACTACCGGATGGTGTTGGGAGGAAGAAGACGGCGGGGGTGGGGGATGCGGAGCCACGTCGGAATCTGGAAACAATTTAGAGCTTAAAGGGATATGGAGAGCTAGACAAAAAAAACGTAGATAATTCTAAAAACATTTAGAAATATAAACTAATTAAAGTTTCAACCAGAGTTTTGTTGTTTCGCAGGACACGAACCAAGTCACACGATTCTGATATCAAAACTTGTCAAAAAAAAAAAAAAAGAATTTGAGAAAAATCTGAAACGTATTGTTCTCGGAATATCAAAAACAATATTTTAGTTCTAGGTGAATAAGTTGGACTACTGTAATTCAATGAATCGTGTTGGGACCAAATTAAATTTGGGGCGTCTACGATTTTCTGAAGTTCAATATTATTTTACTGCTTTTGAAAAAGAAAACAACAGATTAAAAAAAATATATTTTAAAATACACAATTTTTCGAAAAAATCGAAAAATCTTTTCAGAAAATGAGTTTGATACGCAGGTATCCTAAAGTACTATATCCAAATCTGTGTTACCGATCTGTGAACCTAGAGGGGCTAGCCAAAAATAAGAACATGTCTTCTAATAACTAGTTTTTTCTGCATTCTCAACACAAAAAACATGGAGGGTCATTCGAAACACTTGAAACAAACACAGATTTTTGGTCATTACATAACACTTTTTTTTTGAATGGGGGGGAATTTTTGATATTGGAACATTTTTTTGCGTGTTGAGAACCGAAATATGAAATTCCTGCATGTCGAAAGGAAAACAAAGTAGATACCAATTTAAGGAACAAATAATAAGAGAATTTTGAAACGTACATTAGTATAGGACAGATTTGTCCTATTGATATAAGTGGTAAAAAAGGTTTTAAAGAAATTTCTTCGGAAGAATTTAGTTACGGAAATTTGGAAAAAAAATGGGAGGAGTTTGTCGTTGGGCGGAGTCAACAATAACTGCGCACGCAACACATTTTTGAATTTCGGAGATAAATGTGCAAACACAGTCTGATAAAAACCGCACAAAAAGGTTAAATATTTTTTGCTTGGCCACATTCACAAATAAAATATTAAACAGCTTCCAAATTTTACATGATCTCTAAATTGAAACAAAAAAGAAGCGCTCTATTGATTTTTTTTTTCTGATCGAAACCGCAGTTTTGTTTGAGACATTTTCCCTATTCAAAAAACTATACATAATTTTTGGAACGTATTTTACACTTCGGACTCGAATTTGTCAAATGGAGATTTCAAAAACTATATCTAATGAGGAATTAGGTCAGGTTTCTTTCCTGATTGAATTTTTTGCATTTTTGAGCTGGTGAAGTATTATTGAGATTACGAATGGATGAATGAATGATTCAAAGAAAACTTAGCAAAGCCTTACCGTTGAAATTCAATATTTCAAAAATCTGATGCGTATTTTATTTGGTGAAATAAAAAGTTCGTCAAACAAAAAAACAAAAATGTTCCTAATTATATATTCTTCAAAAAGGATTTATGAATTCGTCAAAAACACAATGAGTATTCATCTCAGAGGTCAGTTTTTTTTTTCTTCATGGTTTCGTCAGAAAACCTCCTTATCCACAAAAACGTGAAATTTCGGACTTTCCCACTTTTGTTCCTGGAGAACTTGATATTCTCAAAAAAATATCTTGATGTGAAGCTTTGAAGATTCTCCAAAATAAACAAAGTCTAGACAATTCAAAAATTTATAAAAAGATTTTAAAACGTTTTCCATTCAGGAAAGTCAACTTTGGAAATATATATATATATACCAACTTCTTATGAAAAAGGGAAAACTCCTAATGTTCCGAAAAATTTTGTAACTTAGTCCATGGTAAAAACACGAATTCAAAAACAAAAATTACAATCTCAAGAAATGAAATTATTTTTTTGAAACGTATTTTGTATGGGGAAGCAAACTCAAATTCATCCAAGAAAATTTTTAAAATTCAAATAATTAAAGATCGGAAGCAGTATTTTTTAAATTTTGGGAACTTTGATCAATATTTTTGCACAGAAAAAATTTGCTTATTTGTTGAAAAATGAATTGATATATGACATTTTCCGAAAATGATTAATTGGAAAGTTGCTTTTCGAAAATGTGTGGTTGCGCGTTCATAAGTAAGCTCTCAGCCAATAAAAAATTCTGGTATCTATTATTTGAAAGTAAAACCCAACTGAGATCAGAGAAAAATTCTAGATCAGGTCTCTAAAATTTTCGAGTTTGAAGAACTTGATAAAATAATTCAGGAAATAAACTCCAAGTAACTTTTCAGTTTTAGCAACAGTTATCTCAATTCTTGAAAATACATGATTTATCGAACGGTTGCTTAATCAAAAACATCTATTCTGTAAAATCAAATAGTCATTTTGAACCGTATTTTATACAGGCTGAAAGAAAAACTGAAATTCGCCAAATTAAAAGCCCAAAGTGAAAAACAACAAATCCTTGATAATATATCTATTAGAAGCCGAATAAGGCCATAGAAAAATTCTAGATCAGGTTTCTAAAATTTTCGTATTTGAAGAACTTGGTTGAACAATTCAGTAATTCCCAAATCACTTTTTAGTTTTAGCTTTATCTCAACTATAAAAAATACATGATTTATTAAACTTTGTAAAATCAAAACGTCTATTCTGAAAAATCAAATAGCCATTTTGAAACGTATTTTATACAGACTGAAAGAAAAACTGAAATTCGCCAAATTAAAAACCAAAAACTCCTCCAAATTAGTTATAGACTTATGAATTCGGCCAAAACACTCTTTCAAAAATCAATTTAAAAATCTTCTTCTTACAACATTCGAACGAAAAAAAAACACATATATTTATGTGTATAAAAAGTGGAGAAGAAACAACCTTAACTTATCATCATGCGCCTCTGCGCGAACAAACAAAAAGTACAAAAATAATTTTATTTTGTGTTTTAGTGTAAAAATTGTATATATCAATTTGAAGGAGAGGGGCGAAAGAGAGGAACAACAACTATTACTACTAATTTTTCTCGTTTTACACCAGACATTTCAAGAAATTAGCTGCTGAAACATTTTTGTGTCTAGATGGATTAGCGGGTATTGTAGATTGATTCCGAGAAATTTTATTTTACAGTGTGTTTCGATCTTTGTTTTATATAGGGTCTTACCAATCAAGTATTGAAAATTTCTGAAAATATTCACTTAACTTCACAGGATAATAAAAGTATCGATTTTGAGTTACAAATTCGAGCTCTACGTTCCATTCCAATCCATATGACTATAAACATGATCCACTTCACTGAAATTTCAAACATTCGTGGTAGGACCCCACAGTAACCCGGATGCCTGTCAATCTTCTGAAACTGGGCATGTTTATACTCAAACTAACTGAAATTTTACTCTGGTTGTAATTGAATTATTGAAAATACATAAAAATCCCATTTTTCACTTCTAATGTTTCGAAATATAGTTATAAAACTGACAAACATCAACGAAAATTTTTTGGGCAGTAAAAACTCTGATTTTAGGTTCGAAATTCAAAATCTACAGTGTTTGACGGTCAATATGAGTATAAACATGACCTAGTTCAGTGAAATGTTTTTATTTCGAAAATAGGTTCGTGATAAGACCCTAAAATTACTTTTAAATTTTTTTAATTATCTGAAATGGGTCATGTTCATACTCAAATTGACCGCATTTTTCTGGTGATTATCGTGGAAATAATAAAATTCCATGAAAGTCAATGTTCACTTATGAGCATTCGAAAAACTGGTTCAAAATCTACAAATCTTCATGGAACTGATTTTGAATTTCAGAAATTTAGATTTTTGGTTCAAATTTTGGGATATGCGCTCTTTGACAATCAATACAAGTAAAGCCATGATCTAGTTCAGTAAAATTTTAAATTTTCGGAAAAAACACAATTTTAAAAAATTACAAAAATTCATGAAAATCGAGTTTTACACGTTTTATATGGTTTGGAAGCTAAAAATTAGGATTTCTACGTTCAACATTAGTAAAAATAGGACCCTACAGTAACCCTGGACTGTATACTTTGTTTATAACCAAAATAACCAAATTTTACGCTGATTTTCAACCTTGAAGACCCTCCCTCCCTTTTCCCCTCAAAAAAAAGCGACCAAAATTTTCCAATTAATTAACTTGGTCATCTGCCAACTAGAATGTCGTTCGTTTCTGATTTCATTGTCCAAAAAGAAAATGTTAAACCAGTTCTATTTTTCCTCGTTTTTCTTCAAACAATAAAAAAGTAAAGTGAAACCATGATAATAGTAATAATAAAATTAATTTAATATAATTTCAGTTACATATAAACTGGAAAATGTTTGGGGGGAAACAATTTTTGAAAATCAGATTTTGTTGGTGATAAGTGAGTGATTATGTTTTTAGTACAAAGCATTTTTCAAATTACCGGTTTTTTTTTCAATTTGTGGAACAAAAACAATTAGATAATCAAAAGATTAGGGTTATTTGGGGAGGGAAAGAAAAACTTGAATTTTTTTTTGAGGAAAAAAATTATGTGAACTTTATTTGATCATTGATTTAGAAAATTATGAAAAGATTTTGAAGTTCTCGTTCGATCTACGTTTCAGAAATGTTATATGAACTTTTTGAAAAAGAAAGATGTTACTAGGGAACTGACGTTTTTTTTTGAAGCGTTTTCGTTTTTAATTTTTGATCGAAATTCCGGAAGCAGAATTTTTCAGCCGCGTATGAAACACATTTCAAAAATGATTTTTTTTTTAAATATTTGAACAATTGTACATAGTTGCGATTGTACATAGTTTTGAAAAAATTCTGTATCTGTAATTTTGAATGTTTGGAGCAAAGAACTTGCTCATTGCATTCCAAGAATTAACATCTCTGAAAGTTGAAGTGACTGCGTAAAAAAAACTCTTAAGAAGCTAAAAATACCGGGTTAGTTTCAAAGTTATTGTAAACTGAAAAAATACGTTTCAAATGAACGACTTTAAACATTTTAAACTATCTTTCATGTTACCAACATTGATGAAAATTTTGCTGAAAAAGTGGTGCTAAAAACTCAACTACTGTAGTCCAATAACTAGAACCACTACGATTCGAAACTTGGAATTACTAGAGCAAAAAAATCTAAAGCTGTAAGTTGAATGTTTGGAGCATTGAACTTGCTCACTGCAGTTTAAGAACTACCATTTCTAAAAATTGAAGTGATTAAAAATAAAGAAAAAAAACTGATTTCTGAAACCAAAAATGAAATTTTAAACTATATTTTATGTCAAAACTCATCAAAATTTTAAAAAATGTTCCTCCAACCAAATAAAAGTGAAAAATCTGATAAGAGATTCTTCGCGCTAAAAAAAGAGGGAGAGAAGCCTAAATGAATCAAACAACACATGTCTTCTTCTTCTCCTATACCTCCTCGAAGGTCAAATACAAACAAGTATGACATAAGACGACAAAAAAGGAGAGGAAGAAGAAGAAGACGATGCAAGGGGCGCGAAACCTGCCAGGTAGAAGAAACAGTATTGATCTAGAAAAATGTAGAAGAAGAAGAAGAAGAAGGAGAAAGTGACAAGTGAAAAGCAGAAGCAGCTTCATCTGACAAATTATTATACATTTATATGTTAGATCAACGCGTTTTATTCTCATCCGATTAGTAGAAATATTTGAGGGAGACAGGGGAAAAGGATCAAAATAACAGTAAAGTGTATTTTGTACGCAGTCACTTCAACTTTCAGAAATGTTAAATTTTGGACTGCAGTGAGCGAGTTCTTGGCTCCACGCATTAAAAATTATAGCTACATAATTTTTCTTCAAAAAAACTAAGTTTTGATTCTTGAAAGTTCTATTGAACTTCAGTAGTTGAATTTTTAGCACCACTTTTTCTGGAATTTTGATAAAGTCCTTCATTTGAAACGTACCTTTTCAGTTTACAGTCTTGTACAAAAATTTTGAAGCTTACCCGGTACTTTAAGCTTCTTTCGGGTTTTTTTTAAAACGCAGTCACATCAACTTTCAGAAATGCTAATTTTTGGACTGCAGTGAGAAAGTTCTTGGCTCCGAACATTCAAAATTACAGTTATAGACTTTTTTCTTCAAAACTGTGTACAATCACAGAAATTTTTAGTGATTTCAAGTTTCCATTTTGACTCGTATAAGTTATTGGACTACAATAGTCGAGTTTTCAGCACCAAATCCTCGACACACCAATCACAGTTATTATTTTTAACTGAAAATGTGAATTTTTTCAGCTAGATTTTGTTTTGGTTTTTTCTGCTCAATTTTCTAGCATCCTATCCTTATCAGATTTTTTACTCATTTTGAAAGTGGCTAGAATTTTGTCTGAATTTTCTTTTTGAGAATTATAACAAATGCACATTATAAAATATAATTTACATTTTCAGAAATCCTTTACTTGAATCGTACTTTTCCCTGGTTTACAGTTTTATGGAGTCAAATCGCTATTAAAAGGCACCTAGAAAATTAAACAATATAATTTTACCCAAAAAAAATTCAAAATCAAATAAACAAGCTCATTCGCTCTATATTAAGAGAAACAACTTGTTAGGACTACGGTCTGTGAACATTTACGTCGAGTTGTGTGTTGTGTGCAAACACGTATTTTTTTTTTAATTTTGTAATTACCAAAGGTGTCTATAAAGTAACATCATATTTAGATGTGTAGGTTCATCCGGGTACTGTAGCTGGTGCTTGAATTTTTTCAAGGTTTACAATCAAATTCCCATCACTAATGATAAAGAACATCAAAAAAGTACTGTAATTCAAAGGTACATCATTTTTTAACAATTAATTGCGACCATTAAAATCCCTAGAAGCTCGACGAGCAACACAAAGCAGTGAAAATTGATGATATGCTCAAAATCTAACTACAATAACCCTAATAAAATTCGAAAACTACAGTAATAACCCAAATAATAGACAAAAAACGTGATCCAGGACACCCACTTTCTGAAAAAAAATTGTACTTTCGAGTGTTCTTGAACTTTTCCTCAAGTCTGATCCGATCTAATTATTAGGACTATGTTATTTTTCCAAAAATCACTTTTTTTTTTTTTGGAAAGCGACAAATTTTTTAATCAAAAAAAAAGAACTATAGTTCCTCTCCTCCCTTTTTTACAGATAAAATGGAAACCAAGGTCGTTCTTTTCTATGCTAATTTTTGTTGGCGTCACATCAAAACTTTGAAGGTTATTTTCTGACGAACATTAATTGAAATTTACCTGATTTGCATGGGCGTTCCTGAAGTTTTGCAGAGAAGAGGTCGAAAATCGAATTGGGAGGTGGAGATCTGGAAATTATAGTTTTTGATTGTGGTGAAAAAAACTTGTTCAAATAATTTCCAGGAAAAAATACGTTTCTAAAACAAGCCATAACATTGCGGAAATTTTTATAAGCGATAATATTAACAAATATTTCGTAATTATTAAAATAGAATTTTTGATGCGCAGGTCCTCTGAAGGTACTGTAGGATTAGGCTCCTGAGATATAGTTATTGATTTTGAGCTTTATCAATTTTTTTTTCTGAAAATTAGACAGTTTTCAACAAGCTTCCCAGAAACACAAAATAAAAAATTTTCTGAAACAAAATGAAAAAATTATTTCAAAATTGAGATCAAAACTTTTTGAGAATAATGATCAAATCAAAAAAATAGTTTTCTCATGAAAAAAGAAATACTACGAAGTTTCCAAGGAAAAAAATACGTTTCTAAATTGAGTCTAAACATCGCGTAAATGTTTTGAAACGATTTCAAGTAGGATTGGTTAGACAGAATTAATTAAATAGGATTTTTGATGCGCAGGTTCTCTATAGGACTGAGCCACCAAGATGTGGCTATTAATCTTTATCGATTTTTTTTTTGAACGTTGCTTTCAGGTTACCAAAAAAAACTCGGGGAAAAATCGGCAAGCTTGCGACAGTTTGTCGCAAACTTGCGGCAATTTGTCGCAAACTTGCGACATTCGGCTGTCGCAAGGTTTGCGGTGTTCTTGCGCCAATAGTCGCAAGCTTTGCGACATCTAGCAGCAAAACTACTGCACGGCTTGCGACACCCTTGCGCCAGAAAAAGTGTGTCGCAAGTTTGCGACAAGGAAAAAGCCTTGCGACACGCTTGCCGTTTTTTCCCCGAGAAGTTAAAATGAACAATTTTTCTTAAAAAAATTTTTCCAAATTTTTTTTTTTTTTTTTAGGCACATTCACCCCTTCGAGAATTTGTTTCTCGTCGAAAGGTATCTCGCATCTGAGGAACGACAACTTTGTTAAAGTTTCTTGAACTTCTCCAATCATGAAAAGTTTGATATATTCATTGAAGGCTTTTGAAAGCCGTTCTTCTGAATTCACTTCATAGGAAAACAGGGATTCTGAATCTTCGAACAGGACATTTTATGTCGAAATATTCATACCTCAAATAGATAAATTAGAAAAGGTCACCAATGGATAGATTCTTTAGAAGTGCAATTAATCTGATATCCTCAATCTGCAATTTCTTTGGCAAAAATTACTAGAAATATATCAACTCTGAAATCTTTAAAAAATCAGAGTTCTGTCGCGCTCTGGAATTTCCCCTGTAAAAATACGTTTCACGATTGTTTCATGATACCTCCATCAATATAGTACACTGATTATAAGTATTATACCTCAAAGAGATATACCAAAGAAGCTTACCAATTCCTCGCAGGTGACATCCTTGATCTGCAAATTTTCTTGAATTCTCTCTGAAAAATTATTAAATCAGACAAAACTTCAAGTTCTATCGTGCCCTGAAGTTTTCCCTGTAAAAATACGTTTCAGAAATCAAAGGTGAATAACAATTTACTGGCGATTAAAAATAGGGGTATTTAACAGTATTATCAACCCTGAGAGGATTTACATGTTACTTTTTGAATCACTTAAACAGAGAGATCTTCGAATTCCAAAAAGACGTAACTTTCGCGCAAATTGGCCTGAACCACGTCGCCAAATTTGGCAAACAAGCTCTCATCCGCGAAAAACGCGTTTTTGGTCAAAAATTCGACTGAAAAGTAGTTTTGTCTCGTTTTGACGATACCAATTTGACAAGGATTGGTTGAAGAGACAAGTGCAAACCAAAAAGTTTCTTTTCTGAAAAACTTAGTTTTTGTTTTCAGAAGATCATTCAGAAGGTTCAACTCACTCTTGTTGTCCTCCAAGTAGTTCCAATCCCTTAATAATTTGATCCGCATCCAAAAGTGAGTACTTCTCCATGTGCAACGTCAACGATCTGGTTCTTTTGTTGATTTTTCCTTTCATGAATAACTTCAAATATTGATTGATGTCGTTGGAAGAGAAGATAACTTTTTGAAATGTCAAGTAAGCGGTTTCGAATTTGAGCAATTGATCCAAATCCAAGGTTATGCGGTTAACAGTGACAGTATCACTGATTTGGTACAACTGGAAAATATAATTATTTTGGGGTATAAACCTGAGCATGGTTGTGGAAAAGTTGGCCTGCTCTCTTCAGATGGCTCCGAGATATTTCATAATCGGATTAACATTTTGAAGAAGAATTTAAAAATTTGATAGTAATCGTTTTCTGGTGAAAAGCTCTACCTGAGCGTTCACATTTTAAAAAGATAGTATTTTCATTTTTACGTGTTCTTTTTTTTCTAAAAAAATAGAAATATTTAACTTTTTTGAAACTTGGCTATGAATGATACGTGTAGCTATTTTTTCTTAAAATTTAAATGACTGAAACTTGGCTTTCTGAAAATTTAGTTTCATAATTCGCGATTTTTAGCAGTGTTAGCTTCAATTTCTGAAAGTTTTTTCAGTTCTTGTTGGTATTTTATTGGTTTTCAGCTTAGGTCTTTAAAGGTGGGGTATTTTTATGTGTGAACTTAAGTTTAATAAAAGAAAAATAGGGGGATATTTAAAGGGATTGATTTACTTTAGGCCTTAGTAAGGAAAACTCAATGTTGTTAAATAATTAATTTGGGAAGCAGCTTCATTTTGGTGAAATATGGACATCGCCACAATGTTCGTCATACCCTTGGCATCAAATTTTCAAAAGTTGAAAAATTACCTGTTCCAAAGAAGTATATCCACAGTCCAACATGTCATGTTTTCTGAAATTGACAATAGCCATACTCAAATTCTTCAGATGTTTGATAGTGGTTTCCTCGATAAAGAAACTCGCATCGAAAAAATTGACCGCTCTCAAAGTGGACGCATTCTTCTCAAGGAGCAGTTGAAAAGTGTCGAGCATCGTCGTTTCACCGCCTTGATCATACCACGTGGTTACCGGCTGCTTGCGATCGATCCATGTTATTTTCATACAACTTTCTCTTGATAATGTGATTCCTTTGATGCAATTGTTGGGCATGCTTTGTATTGTTTGGTATGAGCTGAGGAAAAAGGTTTTTCTCGATACATCATCCAGTTTGCCAGTGATTTTTTGTTGGACCTTGACGGGGAGTTTGAACCAAGGGAACTTCTGGAAATCACATTTTACAAAATTGTGCAATAGGAATTCCGTTTCTCAAAATGAAAAACGGCTAGTAAAATAATATTATTATCTAACTCACCTCCTTCTTTTTTTGCACAAAAAAATCGGGTGGTGGTCTAAAGATTGGGTACATTTCTGCAGCACCTGAAAACTTATTATTATTATTGTGAGAAAAACCGTAATTCAAAAAAATAAAATAAAAATAAAAACAAAAAATATCCTATGTTGTCATGGCGAAAGATAGGAGACACAGACGAGCAAATACACCATGACCTCGGCCCTCGCCATCGAGTAAAATTGGGTGCGCGAGAGAAATAAAGATAGGAGAATGAGGAGAGGGAAAATAAGCAAAAGAAGTGTGTTGAGCTGGAATAGAATGGAGCAGAAGCAGAGCTCGACAAATTATACCTTTCATGACAGAGATATAGATATAATTAACAGCTTTGTATATCTGGCAGCTTTTCGGAAATTCAAATATTTAGTACATAGAATGTACTACGTAATAGGGTCAGTGTGTGGGACAGGGTTAAAGAGTTTTAGGCTCAGGCCTAATTATCCATAGGCATAGGCTTAGACTCAGGCCAATGAGAATAAAAACTTAGACTTAGGAGTAGGCTTATAGATTCCACCTTAGTCTTAAGCTTAGACAATTCACTTCACCTTAGGCTCAGGCTTTGGTTCAATAATCTAACTTCAGGCTTAGATATTTTTCCCTAGGTTTGAATTTAGACTTATTGATTATATTTCAGGCTTAGGCTTAATTTTTTCAGGCTTAGGCTTGAACACTGGTGGTTTTTCAATCATACAGTGTTTTAAAATAACCTGTAGTACCCAGTCATGTATCTGACTTCTCATAAGAATTTTTCAGTGCTTCATATTCTCATAAATTTTCTAAAAGACTTGCCTGAAGTTCTGGCTCTTCTTGGAAAACGTTGAAGTTCCATCAAACCTTTATTCAACGGTAGGTAACGTGCGCTGAATTTAATGATAATCCTCTCTGAAAATATCCCTGAAATTTTACATGCAAAAAAATCTGAAAACTATCGTTTTTACTTTTGATATGTTCCAGCATCGAATTTCATGTCTGAAAATTTCTCTGAAAATGACTCTGAAAATGTTTCTAAAAAACTACCTGATATCATAGTGATTATTTATTGTCGATTAAATAAGAAATATAGTATAAAATATGGGTTCAAACCAAGGTTGGGGTTTCAGGCGGGCTGGTCTTGGACTTGGCCCATAAGCCCTAAACCGCCCGTGGATAACAAAAAATAGAATTGAAGAATTTTTGGGTGCCCAAAAGCCCAACCCTGGGTCGAAGAAAGAACATAGATATGTGATTTTAGCTTTTATTTGAAGCTGAAATTTAGTAAATTTAGGATGATAGAGAGTTAGAAGAGATTTAATATTCTAGACTAGGAAATGTTGGCCCTTCTAAGTCGCCATAATCAAAACTGAACTTAATTTCAGTTTAAAATGAAAGCTGAAAATCCCTGAGTTGGATAATGGATAATGGATAATGAATAACATATAAAGATGTGTGATCTTAGCTTTCCTTGGAACCAGAAATCGATGAATCTACAACCATAGTGGGTTAGATTTGCTCTGGTGAGCTCTTTTAAGTCGCCACTTCAATTTCCAGGTTAGAAAAAAAGGAAAATCTAAAATCTCATCCCTGAGTTGATTAAAGGGGTTGTTTTGATTCACAACAATAGAAGTGTGCACTTGTGCAGTAGAGCATATTTTCTCTACTATTGGCAACGGCTTACAGTGAATCAAAGCAACCCCTTTAATATATAGAAAAATAGATGTGTGATTTTGGCTTTTCTTTGGAACCAGATGGTGAGCTAGAAATTCTCGGATGAGCTCTTCTAACTAGCCATGACTGGAATTTTGATTTCCAGGTTAGAAACAAAAAGGAAAAACTGAAATCTCATCCCTGAGTTGATTAAAAAGGATGTTTTGATTCACAAAAAGAAATTGTGCAAATTTTCGTCGTTGTAAACTAAAATAGAATTGTGCAATAGAGCACATTTTATTTTCTTTGGCACAATGAACAAATTTGCAACAACTAGGAGTGAATCAAAACAACCTCTTTAATATATTTTTTGGAAAAATAGATATGTGATTTTGGCATTTTTCTTTGAAATTAGAAATCAGGAATTGAACTGAAAAAAAGCTGAAATCTCATCCCTGAATGTGATAAAATAAAGAGATATGCAGAGAAAACCTGAGAGAAACACAAAAATGAAATCGAACTACTGCTTAGCAACTAGATCATCGTGTCCCAAGAAGGTAAAACTGTCTTTCAAGAAGTCGTTAACCATGGCGCCATATTTTCCAAAATTCTCCGTTTGCCTATCGAATTCCTGCTTCAAAAATGTCTCGATGGTGATACATTGTCTCCATACGTTGACTACAGCGATTCGACAAGTGTTGGCTGGAGATACAAGTGCGAAGGAGGCAAATTCAGGTCTGAAAAAAACAACTTTTTGTTGTGAAAAAACAAGTTCTATTTTAGTTTAGGGGTCCAAGAATAATATAGGGGTCCCAGAATAATATAAGGGTCCTAGAATAATATAGGGGTCCCAATATAATACAAGAGTCCTATAATAATATAGTGGTTCCAGAATATAATAGGGGTCCCAGAATAATATAGGGGTCCCAGAATAATATAGGGGTCCCAGAATAAGATAAGGGTCCCAGAATAATATAAGGGTCCTAGAATAATATAGGGGTCCCAATATAATACAAGAGTCCTATAATAATATAGTGGTTCCAGAATATAATAGGGGTCCCAGAATAATATAGGGGTCACAATATAATATAAGGATCCTAGAATAATATAAAAGTCCTAGAATAATATAGGTGTCCCAGAATAATATAGGGGTCCCAGAATATAATAGGGGTCCCAATATGATATAAGGGTCCTACAATGATATAGGGTCCCAGAATAATATAAGGGTCGCAATATAATATAAGGGTCCTAGAATAATATAAGGGTCCTATGATAATATAGAGGTCCCAGAATAATATTTTGGTCCTCCCTATTTTTATTTCAAAAGTGAAAAAAAAAGAATTTGAACCCTCTCAAGATCTATATTTCATATTTTGGGTCACTTTTTCTTTAAAAAAAAAGTTTGAGGACCCTTATATACCTGAAACTGTTACAAAATTGTCAACTTACTGTGCTTTCTCTCCAAGTACATCCAAATCACTCATGATTTCCGGCTGAGTGAAAAATCGATTGTCCGATCCACTAATATCAATAATAATCTTCTTGAGTCTTCCCGAAGTTTGTCCGCTGACAAACATTTTCAGATATCGATTAATTTCTTCTGATGTCGCTTTAGTCGATCTCAAATTGATACTCTCCGCTTGGAATTTTGCCAATTGTTCCGCTTTCATTTCAAGATGTTTGATAGTGGCATTGCCACTGACTAAAGCTAGTTGATCGTATCCAATGAAACCACTTAATCCGATTTGATTATGGCCATAACAGAGATCGACACTTTTCAGATGTTCTGAATTCTTTACAGTCGATTTCTTCGTAGAATAGTGCCACTCATCGTGATAAACAATACTGCTCATCGATGACGGATTCTTCTCGGCGATTCTGGCAAAAGTGGCAGCCAAATCATCGAACTGCATGGTGTCCCATGCCAATGTTGGATGGACTGCTCGGTTCGCCAAGTATATCCGAAGGTTGTTGTCTTTGACTTGCAAACTTCTCACAGAGTTCTCGGGCATGTGGAACATAGTGGTGAGTTCGGAGCAGACGAAGAACGACCATCGGGTGGCAAAGTCCATCCTCTCGATAATGCTATCCCTGATGTTGGCGGGAATGTCGAACCAGGGTAGTTTGGGGACCGGCTCCTGTTTGGGCCAATTGGCGCTCGGGTTTTCCAAACATTTCAGCGATATCATTATCAAAAGTTAATTACCTGAAATTTATGTGTCAAAATTTGCAAAGGAATGATTTCAAAGAGGAGAGCGAGAAAAAAAATCACAAAAAAACGTTTTGATAAAATAATGTTATCAGAATCGGACTGGACTTCTGAACCGGACTAGACTTATGATTAGGATCAGACCCTAATTAGACTAGACTTCCAGGCTTGAATCAAGGTAGATATCTGAATCGTACTGAGCTTCTAAATTGGAGTGATTGAATCAGATCAGGGCCGACACGGAGAATCTGAAGAGATTGGTCCAAAATAAAATTGAACTTCTGAATCGAACCAGGCTTGAATCGAACAAGACTTTTAATTTATAACAATCCTGAATGAAACTAGATATCTGAATTGGACCAGGCCCGAGTTGAACTGGACTTCTAATGCGGACCAGGTCTGAATGAAACTAGATATCTCAATTGGACTGGACTTCTGAATCGGATTGGAATTGTAAATCAGGCCAAGTTCGAACTGGACCGAATTTTTGAATAGGACTGAGCCCGAACTAGAACTAGACTGAGTTTATGAATCAGACCGGACCGGACCCGAATATTACTATATTTATGAATTGGACCGTTTCCGAAACAGACTGAACTTCTGAATCAGACTGGTATTCTAAATCAGGTCAAGAACGAACTGGACCGAATTTTTGAATAGGACTGAGCCCGAACTAGAATGATCCCATTTGATATAAACTGGACTTCTGGATAGGACCAGGCTCGACAGGAAATTTCTAAAGCGGACTGGCTAAAAATAAGACTGATCGGGCCAAGCCCGAATCAGGATAGATTTTTGAATTGGACTTGACCCTGATAGGACTAGACTCATGAATTGGATTGAGCCTTATATTATTTGAACTGAACCTTAATCGAAAATTAGAACTTTGGACCAAACTAGGATTGACTAAGATTTTTAAAAAAGTCTGGCCTGTTTCAGGCCCTACTGTTTTGGGCCGACCCAGTCCGATTCACAAATCATCGCGCTCTCGGTGTATTTCCTTATCAAGAAAAAAATATGCATAATCTATCTATCATTTTGAATGACCTACATATTTGTTATATGTGGCAAAACATGCCACCGCGATGATGAGCGACAACAGATAAGATAGTGAATTGTAATATTGATGATGATGATAAAAATCAATATGCAGAAAACAAACTAATTTTACGACTCAGTGAAATTATCACCTATTAGGAAGCAGATTATTTTTGGGGCGGCGGATTTTCGAAAAATCATTTTGAGTGCTACAATTAGGGGAAGAGAAAGATATAAAGAAAAAATGAGTGGAAGTCGAAAAAATAGAGCCGGAGGCAATGAGTAACTATGGAGATGCCACTGGATAAACATGGCGATTTGGGGAAATCAATTTAATTTTTTAGAGAAGGCGAAGAAGAAGAAGAGGCAGTTGGTTAGAACCACCCTGGAAAACAAAACGTGGCCGCCGCCGCTGCGAGACTAATACAACTAACACAACACACACACACACATATGCATATGTTGTTTTGCAAGAGATCGGAGACATGGACGTTCAAATATGACCTCTCGGCGAGAGTGTGCTTTTGCTAATGATGAAATTGTAGAGGGTTTAGAGAAGGAGAGGGCGACACGGAGATTAAGAGGGGAGGAGGGATTGGGTTTGGCTGAAGAGGCGACAGAGATGCAATGGGGATGGAGGGCCTAAACAAGTGGCAATGTTGAACGGATGGGGGGGGGGAGGCTCGGCGATTATCTATTTGTTCGAAGAACGGAAGGGTCATCGGCGATTAGAGAGAGTGAGAGATAGATGAGACGCAGAGAAAATTTGAATATTTTTAAAGGAGAAAATAATTATATCTTACCTTTTTTGCATGGGCTTTTGGGTCCTGCCGCTTTCAATTTAAGGGACCGGATCCGAAATGGGAGAGGGGTTCGATTAAAAACAAAACAAAACAAAACATGGTGCAACGAGTAGTGAAAACAATTATTAATAGAAGGATTTTTAAGAGCCTTGAACTCTAAAAATAGATGTTCTAGATTTCACGAACCAGATTTTTATTCACATTTCAAGTTAAAATTTGGAGCCTGTTCTCTATTTCGTTTGGTACCGTACACACATGTGTTACAAATACACAATCAGCCGGGTGTCTCGTGTATGAGACTCCCTTGGAGCAAATTCAGTGAGTTCTCAATGTTTGAAATTTATCAGGAAATGTCTCATTACCCTCGAAAACTACGCTTCAAAAATACAATATTTAATTTTTGTGTTAATGTGGATTAATTATTATTTTGGTTGTAGTTTAACTGTATTTCTTAATTTATTTTTTGAGAATAGATATGTATTATTTAAGAAAAAAGTAAAACGTTCCAGATTATTGTACATTTTATGTATAAAACCTTCATCCAGATTTTAGTATATTTTTGTGAATTCGATTCTTTAAACTTTTTTGTCAGGTAAGGCTGTAAAAATTAGTTTCATCTGCAAATTTAGTTAGTTCTTAATGTCTGAAATTTATTTTGAGATGTTTCATTACCCTCCAAAAATACGTTTCAAAAATAAAATATTTCATTGTTGTGTTAATGTGGATTAATGAAAACTTTGTATGCACTTTGGGGAAATCTATTATGAAGATTTTTGTAATTTTTTTGATGAATGCTATGTTCCAGATTATCGTAAATTTCATGTGGAAATCAGCGGTCAACGCTGTAAAAATGGGTGTAACTCGTCCTCCTTTTTGTTTGATGCACACTTTCGTACACACATGTGTGAAAAATACACAAACAGCCGGGTGTCTCGTTTATGTGTGTGTAATGAATAAATTTCCCTGTGGTCAAATTGTACATATTACTTCTAATTAAAATTCATTCTTTTGAATAAAAAATAATTAAAACTTACCTTTTTGCCAGGGCTTCAAAAAAGTCCTGTCGCCTTTTAAGTACGGAACCAGACCAAGATAGGATTGGTATTCAACTAAAAACCCGCGTGCTGAAAGCATTTTCTAGAAATGTTTGATTACTCTCCAAAAATACGTTTCAAAGGAACATTATTCATTGTTGTGTGGATATGAAGTAATTAACAATTTCTCTCTAGTGGTCAATTCATACTACTCAGTTGATACAGGAACTTCGTTCAAGTCCAAAACTTCGAAGCTTTCCACCAAGTCTTCGCCGTAAAATTTGCCATACTGTTCCATCAATTTTGCATCTTGCTCAAAATTTCGTTTCGGATAAACTTTCATCGAAAAGTCGTCGTCGCTTAATTGAATGACAGCGATTCTACAAGGAACCTCTGAGGAGACAAGTGCAAATGAAGTACATCCATCTCTGAAAAATGGATTTAAAAAAAAATTAATAAAAGCACATATTCAAGGTACCGAAATGTTTCGTTTTCGAGAAAGAACTTCTTGCCAGCTTCCTTTACCACACCTTTAAATAACTTGATTTCAAGATGTTTCAGAAGCAGTCCTGGACTACTGTAGTTTCAGCTCGCATTGATTTTTGGCATATAATAAATAAAAAACTCACTTTCTAGTTCTTCCATAGATTTCCAAGCCTTTGATAACTGTGCTCAGATCATAACGTGACCGTTCTTCCCTTTTCAAACTGAGTTCTTTGATTCTTTTTTTGATTTGTCCACTTGCAAAATACTTCAAGTACATATTCACATCTTTTGATGATGTTATCACTTTGTATAAATTGATTTTTACAGCATTGAATTGAATCAAATTGTCGAATGATATTTTAATGTTTTTTAAGCCGACCGAATCACGGATTTGAGATAACTGAAATGTATAAAACTCTACATAAATTAAGAAATCTTTCTCACTTGTTCAAAATCTGTAAATCCACTATCGATGTCTGCAGGACGACAGAAATTGATGTAGACATCGGTCAAGTTCTTCAACTCTTTTATAGTCGTGTTTTCAACATCCCAAAACTGAAAAAGTGAATTTTTAAAAAACAAGCTGCCTTTTTACCACAAACGTTGTCATCTATATGAATGGATGTCAAACTGGATGAATTCTTCTGCACAAGTTTTTGAAACATTTTGGGGAAATCGACGAACTGTCCAATCCCCCATAATATCCTTTTCCGGTCACCGAGATAAAATATGAAGAAAAACGATATGCTAACACTTGTGATACAATTGTCAGGCATGCTTAGAAGTGATAATTCGGAGCAGACAAAAAATGTCATTCGTGTTTCGAAATCCATATCTCCAATTATTTGATTTCTGACTTTTGCTGGGAGATCGAACCAGCCCAACGGACCAGACTTTTTTTTGTGCTGAAATTCATTTTTTTTTCGAAAGAGAAAAGTCATGTTTTTTTTATCTTTAAAAATCAAAAACTTACTGTTACCGGATTTTTCTTGGGTTCCTTTCTCGGAGTTTTTTTATGAATAGTTTTCTTTCGATGTCTGTTCAATTTTTGTCTCATGGTGAAAAACCCTGAAATAGTTAAAATTTAAAAACACTAAAATATATGAAAACAAATTGTTTGAAAAATACTAAAAATGAATAAATATAGCTTTCGACAAGTATTTCCATGACAACTATGAGTCGAGAGGGAAATTGAGGTTTTTTTTTAAATAAAAATAAATTAATTCAAAACATGTCATTTCGAAAAAGGTAATTGGGTTAAAATTGAATAATTCTCAACCAAACCTTTTTTTTCTATGTTCAGTATATTGTTCTGCAGTGGTTTTCAAAAGTTTGGTCAGACTAAACAAGAAGGGTATTAAAACGTTTGGATGTGAAATTTCATCAAAAATTGTTGAAATGATGAGAGGTTACATCATTTGGGGGAACTGGCAAAACATGTGGATTTTGAAGAAAAATCAGCGTAACATGGTCAATTTTCAATATTTTTCAAATCTGATTTCACTATCGGACTCAGCTCGAAATTCTGAACAAGAAGGGTATTAAAAAGTTTTGATGAGAATTTTCATCCAAAATTTCTATGTGGAAAACGTGAGAATCCACATAAATTGGGGGAACCCCAAAAACATGTGGATTTTGAAGAAAAATCATCGCCATTCGATCAATTTTGAAGATTTTTCAAATCTGATTTCAACATCAGAATTAGAGTGAAATTCTGCACAAGAAGGTCTATTCAAAGTGTAGATGTGAAATGTCATGAAAATTCTCATTCTGTGAGAACACGAGAGCAATGATATCCCTTTAACAAACAAAGCTTTTTAAATTTACCTGATAATCATTAGAAGCTCTGGAAATTTCCCTGCAATTTTATAACACACTAATAATTGTGAAATTCGTATAAAATATTCATATATTGTTTTCGATTGGTTCTTGAAATATTCACAAGGTTCTACGATTGATCACATCATCCAACGCACACTCCAAAGCACTGTTCGTTCCTTTCATCTCGGCAATAACCTGGAAAAGGGGAATTTGTAGTGGGAAATTATATGTCTAGGAGTAATAGGTTCTGAACACCAAAAAAATAGGAAAATATTAATTTCAGTCTGGTGTTAGACGAAAAAAAAAGATCCAGTCAGAAAATTGAAGAAAACCTTTTTTTGTAAATAAAATGTTGACTTAATTTTTCAGTGTTAAACTATTAAAAGAGCCACGTCAGATGCTGAAGTCCAATTTGAGAAATCCTAAAAAACACACATCAGGGACCCAAAAGATTCGAGATACAAAAAAAATCGCTCAAGAATCCTTGAATAAAGAAATCGTAACTAAATTGAATTTAGAAAAGTCGGTTCCTAAAATAAATAAGGATTTATGGATAAAACGGGGCGCCGAAACAGGAAAAAATGGGACTTATAAACTGTGAATTACTATAAGCCAAACTTTTGGACACTCCGAAAAAATGGGGAATTTCTGTAGTTTTGGTGAAATGAAGAACACAGATGCAAATCATATCAAAATCAAATCAGATAGCTTTGTTATCACCATTTTTGAAACGTATTTTGTGATTTTCAACAAAAAATGTTCAACTTACCAATTGACTCCATTGAAAATACTCATTGACTCTCTTCTTATCCCATCCAATCGGTGTTTTTCTCTCCAAATCTCTAAGATTATACAACTTGTCGGCCAAATGCACCAATTTCGCTCGATGAGAATGTTTCCCATAATTCTGAATTTGCAACTGTTTTCTTTCGGCTTTGCCCAATGATTTGTCGTCTGTGCATTGCAATACAACATCGTGCACTTCTTTTCCGAATTCCTGCAAAATCTCGTCCATCGTTGTTTTTGTGTCTTCGACAACGTCGTGGAGAACTGCGGCGGCCAATGTGACTGGGTCGTAGACATTTGCTTCGCTGGTCAGAATGTAGCCAACGCCTGAAATTTTAGGAATATTGTTACTGGGCTAGAATTTTTTTGGAAAAAATATCAAAATCATGATTTTATGATCAGAAGTTGATAGAATTGAATCTTTCACAAAAGACAAAGCCTTTGATAATAATGGAACTTTGTGAATTTGTATATAAAAAATAATTTGACAGGTCGCCATCGATTCAAAAAATAGAACACAACCTTTTTGAAGTTGCTGATTAAAGGAATAATTCTGAACTACAATTATGCACCACCTAGATTTAGTTTGAGTGGCAGATTAAAAAAATATGGCTTAAATTAGTCTAATAGACTATAGATTTTGATCTTTCAAAGTTCACCTTTTTAAAATTTTTTGGAACCAAAAATTGACAAAAATTGTGTCAAACAAGCTTGTTTGCTCTATTGAGAAAAAAAATAATTAGTTTGAGCTACGTTTTTCAGAACATTTACATCAAGTTGTGTGTTTGTGTGCCAACACGATCAAAATTTAAAAAAAAAGATTGTGATAAAAAAAAATTTTCTCGTCCAATTACGAAATGTTTTTAAAACGTATGTTAAACGACAAAAATGTTTGAATAACTTAAAAAAAATTATTTTCAATTAACTAAGTGAGGCAAAACGGTGCAAAAATTATTTTTTTTTAATGTTAATCAAACTTCCATCGAATTGGCCCCTATACTGCAATTTTACTTTTCAATGTTATATTTTTGGCCAATTTTTTACAGTTTTTAAGGAAAAAAAAATTTTATAGAGAAATTTTACGTAGGAAAATAGTTCCAGAAAAATAATCCGATATCAATACAATTTCGAAATAGAAAATTCTAGTTGTAAATTATTTCAAGATTGTCCAAAAACATCATGTTGGACAGTATACGTTTGAAATAATGTTGAGATGTTGTTTAACATGTTCTAAATTTGATATCATTGTTCAATTTTAAAAAAAATCTAGATTTTTCGTCAATAAATTTCGTATTTGTACAAATTTTCAATGAAAATAAAACTCACCAAGAGGATGATTGATATAAGGCGTCGCATTATCCTTTCTCTTCTGATGTCTGTGCCGTCTCGCTGCAAAATCAGCCGCCTTCATCACCAAATTCCAATCCTTCAACTCCGAATGCGGTTTTCCAATTGTTTTGTCATACGCTGGCGGTTTCTCGTTCTTCGGATCATCATCTTCAACCTCCTCTGAAAAATTCCCAATTTTTTTCTGAAGAAAAAATAAATAAAAATTGCCTACCTCCTTTCACCAATTTCGGATAAATTTCACCTTTTTTCTTCTCCTCCGACATAATTTTTCTGAATCAATAAAAATGAGAAAGAAACAAACGAGGTACAAGTGAAAGTCGTAGTAAAGAATAAAACTGGTTTAATTTTGAAATTTTTTCCGAACAAAAAAATAAGTTGATATGTCATTGTGTCATAAAAATTACTGATAAACATTTTTCGTTTGTAAAAAAAATAAATATGACTCAGGATCTCAAAGAACCAAAACAAAACAAGCAAAAATGATGAATATGATAAAGAATTTATTGTAGTGGTAAAAATAAATTAAAATATACAATACCTTAGTTTTAAGAACCTAGGAAAGATAGCGCAAGTAAAGTAGTTATAAATTTGTCCGAAGATAATAATGAGGGAATAAATATATAGTAGCGAGAAAAAGTTGGATATCGTTATAACTTGGTTCAAAATAGTCCGTTTGATCATATATTTCGCATAGTTATGCCAGAAGGTATTGGTGAAGTACTCCAGTTTTTTAGGACTTTTTTCTAAACCTCAAAAACGGCAAAAAAAGTACTGTATCAATTTAAAGGGTCACACTTATTAAAAATTTTTGCATGCATATCTGACGCACTTATTTTCAAAAACGAGAGAAAACGATGATGGTGTGATAATACTAAATTTTTTGTGAAAAAGAAACCAGGGTGCTCCTTTTTTTTTGAAAGTTCACTGTATTTTCAGAAAAAATCTTAAAATCCAGTTTGAAATTTTTTTAAGCGGGAATTTGGCAAAAGTTTTTCATTGCCAAAAAGTCTCTAGGAAATTAGTATTTCTCCACAAAGTTAAAGTTTTCAGAAAACATATTTTCAGATTTTTAAATTTTCAGATACTGTTCTACAAAAACCTGGAACACTTTGCTGGTACCTTGAAAAATATGGGAACAAATGGACTATTTTGAGCTGAGTTATGATTATTTAACCAAAAGGGTACAGATTTTAAGGTATATATTGAAAAAAACGATTCTTCAGACAATTACCAAATCAACAAAGACGTAATCTCTTTGCAAATACTCCTCCTCGATGTCGTTGCCAAACCTTTGAAACAATTCCTCTTCGAATTCAAATTGTTGTCTCGAGTAGATTCGCATTTTGAAAGAGTGTTGCTGAATTTCAACAACAGCAATTCTTTCCATTTTGGTTGATAAAAGAGCGAACGAAGTATTGTCGAGTCTAAAAATTTTTTTTTAAATTTTATTTTTCAAATAGAGTAACTTACTCATCCCTTTTTCCAATGCAGCTCCGATTTTTGACAACTTGATCAAAATCCAAAGGACAACGTCGATCCGTGAAGATCATCAGCTCCTCGGTTTCATCTGGGAAGTGACCGATTTCGAAGACTTTCAAGTAGGCGTTGAGATCTCTCGACGATATTAAAGCGTCATCGATGATGATTTTTGCGGCTTGGAATTGGAGTAGTTGGTCCACATTGATAGTGATGTTAGCCAAGGTGACATTTTCACTGATCTTGTAGAACTGAAAGAAAAAAAGTTTAGAAATTGTATTTCAATTGGACCTGTAAAACCCGTTTCTGACATTGTCATATGAAGAATTGGTTACTTAGTTCAATTTCAAAAAATTTCTTATTATCAATAGAGCGCGTTTAACCAAATTTAAATTAGACAGAGCTAAAAACATGTCCAAGTTCATAAATTTGAGTCCAAATATAATTAAATCAAAGACTCTTTCCTTTAGTCTAGAAGCGATTCTTGAAAATCTGAACAGCTTTATCTGAAATATGTGGATTGGCTCTAACAGTTTTGGACACAACTTTTGCTCACGAAATTCCCTAATTCAAACTTGGTACCCAATATGCTGTCACTCTTATTTTATCCAGGAATTCTGGGACATCTGGGGCCCTAAATGGGTTTCACAAAAATTTTAATAAAAAATCTAACTTTAGACCATTTTCAAGGCCACAATTCATAGGTTTTTGTTAAAATTTGAACGTGGTATTCGATTTTCTAAGATTTTTTTCAAACTAACCTGTCGAAGATCGGTGAATGCAACAAGTCTATCTCGGTGTGTATCAAGAATGAAGCTCTTCAAATCCCTCAACTCGCTGATATTCAGTGTTTCGATTGGGAACCCAATCTGCAACAATTCCTCTTTTTTTTCAAAATGTAGTTCTTCACTTCTCAACGAACCTGATCGATTGATAAAGTCCTCAAAGATTGTTTGTTCCTTTGTACGATTCTTCGAAGATACTCCGCCGCTTTTTCCGGTTGCTCAAACTTACACAACAGTAGCATGTTGGGTTTCTTCTCAATTTCAAGCCTCAATTGATTCTGGAAGATTTCAACAGCCGAGATCTTATTGATGGGCATATCCCGTGTCGGCTTATCAGAGCTAAGCATACCAGACATTCTCCTCTTAACTCCCGCGTTTCGATCAAAAACACCGGTTTTCGGTGGCTGGCACCAAACAACTTTCTGAAATTCATGATTATTTATTCGAAATAGGGGAGGTCTCACCTTATCCGTCATTGCTCCACTCCAGAAAAATAATAAAAAAAAGAAAAACTAAGCTAGCTACGACTAAGAGGCTACAATTGACAAAATGCTCTATCAAGCAGATTGAATACGGCGAACCCGACAATTATCATAGTACCATAGTAACAGAGATACTCAAAACACTCCCCTAAAAGTGCAAGGGAGAAAGATAAGCAGGGAGGTAGAGCACTCTATAATTAATTCAAGCAAAATACGAAGAAGAAAAATCAAATGAGCAACCGATATAATTATGGTGCGGCGCGAAAATAAGCATTGTTTTTCACTACTTCCAAAGATATAAAACTAATAAGAACTAACAAGGGAATCACGTGAAAAGCTTCGAATAGAATATAGTTTTTTGTTGATCAACATCTCCTTTCTAGAATTTTTCAGAGTGAAAAACAAATTTCAAAAAATCACAGGGGATGGGTTCAAAAAAATAGGTTAGATTTTTGAACACTGATCAGCATCTCCTCTGTGTCCCACGATTTACTGAAATTCAACAAAACGTTTTCTTACAAACTGTGATTTACGATTTTTTAAGCACTCGAAAAATCTGAAATTCCATATTTTATCGAGAACGTTAATTGATGATAATATTCATAAATCTCCGTTTTGTTTTAATAACACTTCTTGGTAAAAATTGGGAACCGAAGTTTCAGTAAAGATTTTTCCATAATACACGGTTATTTCGAGAACCCTCCATAATATTTGAATAATGAGATACAATTTATATCAAAAATCAATACATAAATGAAAAACAAGCTCAACTATTCTTCATTTACACTCATACGTTTCCATAAATAATATTCCACAGCTTCGCCGTATTTCTTGAACAATTCAGTGTCCGCGCGAAATTCCTTCTCGGATAAAAACTCGATTTTGAAAAATTTTGAGGTGTATTTAACAATCCCAATTCTACAAGGGCTCTCTGTAGAAACCAATGCAAAGTATTGCCATCCGTAGCTGAAAATAATTATATCTTCCTTTTTCACTTTCAAAAAATAATATAATACTTACTCTTCATGTGCTTTTAATGTATCCAATCCTTCAACAAGGCGATCTAATTGAAGACGATTATTCGCATCTATATACAGAAGCAACTCTCTGGTTCTTCCTTCATATTGACCATTGACGAAAAGTTTCATATATTGATTAATGGTGTCGGCAGATATTTTAACACTTCCGAAAGTGAGGTATTGCGCGGTGAATTGAATCAGTTGGCTCAAATCCAATTCGATGTAGTGTATATTAAGGTGATTGCGGATTTTATACAACTGAAAGATTGTTTTTAGAGAAAAACAGATTGTATTTCATTGATTATTTGTTTCGGAAGGAAATTGGATGTTACACTAAAAATTTTCAAATCATACAAACAAGTTTGTTTGCTCCATTGAGAAAAAAAAACTCGTTTGGACTACGGTTTTGTGAACATTGATGTCAGTTTGTGTGTTTGTGTGCAAACACGACAGACTCACGACAAATTTCCGATGTCTGAGCGATTTTCAAAAAAGGATTCCTCGGTAAATCACAAAATTTTTTGAAAACTGAAAATGACTAACTATTTTTAATTATTATCTATAGGTCCTAATTAAAATTGACAAATAATTATTTTTTGCAATACAAAAAAACTAACCTGCTCAAAAGATGTAAATCCACAATCCATCATTCCATGTTTTTGCAAATTAACTACTAAATAGTTCAAATTGATTAGATGCTTAATATTCGTTTTTTCGAATGGAAAAAATTTCTGAAATAAATTTCATCGATAACTCCTCAACAAAAAAAAAAAAACTTACATGATCGAGCATCAAAGTGTGCATTTTCGTTGATTTTCTGATCAATCTATTAAAATATGCAGAAATCGTCTCTGCTAAATCTCCCAATTCGAAAAAAATGGTTTCACCGTTTGGTGTGAGCAACCGAATTTGACATGCACCACATTCGGCGGAAAACGAGAGGGACAAGTTACCCAAGTGATCATCCTTTGTTTTTATCTTCGTACTATCCGTATAGATTTGAAGAGACTTTATGTAGGTTCTAGGCATGTCTATTGAAGTTTCATCGGAGCAAAGATAATACCACAACTTTGTCGCAATATCCATTTTTTCGATGAACAAGTATCTAATATTGTTCGGATAATCGTAGAAAGGAAATGTTTCTACGGAAGTTAGTTCACCTTTTCTCATCATTTCCACATATTGATGGCAAGTCTCAGGCATTCCCTATAAATATAAAAAACTCATGAATTTGTTTTAAAAATTCAGTAACAGTGAAAAAAGGAAAAAATTAAACGAAAAACCCCTTTGAGGAGAAAAACGAAAAGGAGCCACTAAATAGCCTCAGCAATGATATATTTGCTGCGAGAGACGCAGGCAATTATATTCTTTTTCTCTCTGTCTTTTCAAAAAAGGCTGGAGGGACAGCGTCAATGTTTCAAACATGCTACAATGACAACAGAGGGAATTTTAAAAACTGGTATAATATGTTCCAGTGGAACCTATATATGTATCTTATTTATTTATGTTATCATTATTGCAACTCTGAAACATACAGTAGATGGTTTTCGCTAAAATAGGAAGAAGCAAAATTAGAAAATTTCGTTTGTCAGAAAAATTCGGTAGCGTGATTCATCCCAGCGTTCAAGCTCAAATTTCTTTAAATTTTAATTCAATAAATTTAGAATTTAAGAAAATTTCAGAACACAAAAAATTTAAAAATACTCGAACAATATTGGGACCATTTTTTTGTTGAACGATTTCTGGAACAAAATCCAACAGTGTTTGTGGAATTCGAGAAAGCAATTTTCACAAATTTTACGGATTGGTTGTGAAAAAATTCATATTACAAAAATCAAACATTTTTTCTGAAAATTCTGAAGCATGATTCACTTCAAAAAAAATTCTTATAATGTCTACTAATACAAAATCTTTGTAGAAATTTCAGAATCATTCAATTACAGTAATCATTCAAAATGGGGGTGTAATTCTTTTTGTTTGAAATCGCAAAATTTTAAGAATTTGTTATGAATTGAAATCTCGAAGCATAATACTAGCCGATATTTAGCATTTGAGAAATCAAATCAAACAACGTTTGAAAAGCTTCAAGGATGTTTTAAGAAAAATCCTGAAACATATATCACCCTAGTTTTCTTGAAACTTCAGTTATTTGAAACTCATATAAAATGTAAACGAATAACATAAAATCAAAAGATCTGACTTACTTTTCTTACCCATGTATGTGTGTTGGTTTACAAACCGACTTCGAGTGGAAACGAACTTTTCAAACAACTTGCAGCGAACCAGCACATTCACATCCGGTTCTTTGATATACATTACGAGTTTGGACCTCTTGATAGTACCTCAAGTCTCATTCATCTTGTATTTCATTGAACTTTCCGCATTCTTGATACTCATAAACTAATACAGACCCTGAATCTGACTTGGCCTTGATTTAGCCGAAAAAGAAAAACACTAGAAACGAAATTTTTCGTTCAATTCAATTTATGTGGACACTATAGTCAACAAATGCAATAGGTATGCATACTATTTAACAAGAATTAACAAAAACAAGCTATTATTGTTTACAAACTAACTAGAATAATGATCTAAAATCAACGATTACTGGAATTTTTCTCGAATTTTTGTCAGAGAAATTCAATGAAGAATTTTGACTTTGAAGAGCTGATTCAGTGTGAACTTTGGTTATTCGGGTAGGTTACTGATGGAATTGCACACTCACACCCAACCAAAATCTCACCTTTAGAAAAAGCAAACCCTTTCCAGTAATCGTGTGAATATAACCTAGTCTACTGTATTCATAATTTGTTGAATCTCAACCGATCCACGCGGCACACCAGCCGTCAACAATTCGATTCCACCATCTTTACACGTCGCCACATCGTCCTCAATTCGATAACCGATTCCGCGAAACTCTTCGACTGGCCAATTATCGGGAACATACACTCCTGGCTCGATGGTGAATACAACATTTGCGGGTACGTCAATATCCCTTGATACTGTTGCGCAGTCATGAACATCCATCCCGAGATAATGGCTGACGTGATGGGGACAAAGTTTCTCGGCTTCCTGAAAAATATTCGTATCAATAAAAGAAGTGTATTTTTGTTAAAATAACGCGGGTTTTCAGAATTTTTGAAAAGTACTTGAATTAT
The DNA here is from genome assembly GCA_900536415.3 of Caenorhabditis sp. 38 MB-2015. Classification (NCBI taxonomy): domain Eukaryota; kingdom Metazoa; phylum Nematoda; class Chromadorea; order Rhabditida; family Rhabditidae; genus Caenorhabditis; species Caenorhabditis quiockensis. The sequence goes on from LR548930.1 coordinate 98,749, forward strand.
TTGATGAAAACTATTTTAAATATAACCTCGTGTTCTTTTCAAAATGTATTTTTCTGAATTTGCTTTTTACAGAGTAACTAAGCTTTTCTAATGAAACGAATTTTTTATAATTTGGGAAGAAAACGATAATTTCCGCCATGTTTTTAAAATTTTGTTTGGTGAAGTTCACAAATCTTCTGAAACATTCTTAGAATGATGATCAAACTTACTGCAATCATTTCTTTATGATCCTTCGTTCGAATCAAACCCAATTCTCCTAAACTCGCAGCCAACAACTCATTCATCCGCCGAAACAATACACTTAGCCTGACTTTTTCCATATTGTGAGCATAGGTCAAAAGTTGTTCGTGGACATATAACAACGCTTCATACAACGATCTTTGTGAGTCGGACCAACTGAAGATAGAAAATTCGCGATTGAATATATTAGATGGAATACTTACTGCCCAGAAATCGGAAAACATCGGGTGATGTCGGACACGTAGCCGTTGAGATCACATCCAGCATCGACGAGAACACAATCACTGAAAATGTGCCCACATTTTTTTTAACTATAAAACTGACATGTCTCATTCCTTCTATTTATACTCCAACTAGCTTCTTTACGAAAACTCGTGAAAAAAGTTTTGAAAAATACTTTTGAGAATTTACACATACCTAGACAAAATATCCTGATTCGAGTTCAAATAATGAATAGTATTCGCTCGATTTCCCGCAGCCACAACAGGCGGATACGCCTGCATCTCCGATCCTCTTCGCCGTCCTTCGAACTCCAAAAGTCCATTTATAGCATTTTCATTGTTCAGGTCTTTGCAACCTGAAATCATGGCGGACATGGTTTGAGCTCCAATCGTGCACACATCACGCATCGCATTCATTTCATTCTCTGATTTTACTACTCGTAACCGATCTATCTGTAGAGACAGGGTAATTGATGATTTCAGTGAGAAATATATTTCAAAGCTCACATAATGGTTAACACTTCGCACAGAAGACGCCTTCGATTGAAGAAATTTATTGACTACATCATCACTATTTGATTCGAAAAATACGGCGGAATTCCGATCGCATATTTTGTCTAATGTCTGTAAAATTCAAATTTTCAAAAATCTCAAGATCAAACCTCTTACAAACCTGTAAAAGTCTATTAGTCGGCACGCTTTCCTCAAACTTCGCAGTTTTCTCTAATTCATGCTCACTTGGTAATTTCCCTTCCCACAATTCATCATAGGCACTTCTTTTATCGGCCACCAGAATACACGTAAATTTGGGTGAATTGATAGGAGAAGAGATGATATAATAGCAATCCGGCATTGTGATTCCACTCATGTATCTGGAAAAACGAAAATCTTTCTGGAGTGCATTTTGCAAAATACAAATTGATGTTGCCTATGTTTGTTGTTGAAAATATAAGCATTTTGAGCTAGAATTCTTTCAGCCAAATTTTTGAGAAGGTTAAAATCGTTTAAAATCATCTTTATGCGCGAGAAATCACGAGAGATTTTCATTTTGTGTTTTGATATTTTTAGCACATGAAAAATATAATTTTTAGACATTATTGAACGTCTAACACAGATAGTTTTGTTACAATGTATTAAGATTGACGTTAAAGTTCTTCATGAAAATTATTTTTCATTGACCATTAAAATAACTCACCTAAAATGGCTCAACTGCCGATATTGATGTGGTACATCTGGTGCAATATACGATCTTTTGGCGCCTTTCATCACAAGAATCACGTTTTGAACTAAACAAGTAATTCTTACACTATATTTCCAATCAAACTTCTCTGACCTCCATTCCCAACATCTTTTTTCAAACTATTCAATAAATTACTTCTTCTAGTAGCATATTCTTCATTTGGTATTCTATTCGGCCACAACGAATTTACTAATCTCCGACTATTCTTCAGCATTCTAAATGTCTGGAAACTCTGAATTTTGTCTGAACTTTGAAAAAAAAAGAAGAAAAAATAAGATTTTTCAGGTTCTGGAACCACTTAAAGATGACAATGTAATGAAAAATAAAGAAATTTACTAACAATAACGATCTAAAGACAGCCTAAAAGAAATTTACACATAATAAAAATTAACAATAAAAATTCTAGATACGATATGATACACCTCCATTGACCACACAATTCTCGCCGGTAATATATCTGTAAAAAAAACAATTTTTTATCGAGAATGAGTGTCCAGAAAACAAACCTAGCTTTATCTGATGCTAAAAACTCAATGCATGATGCAATATCCGCTGGTCTTCCTAATCTTCCCAATGGAATCATTGCCTGGAAAGAACAGTTATCGATCCGTATTTTTATATGTAAATCTAGTACCTCTAATTGTTGTTTTATCCTTGTCGCATCTTCTCCTGAAGTATTATCCCAAACTGAACCAGTTCCATCTCCTTCGACCTGAAGAAAATTTCAATGAACCAGTCTCTCAAATTCCGAAACCAACCATTCCAGCGACGACACTATTCACTCGAACACCAACTTTCGCTGCGGATGCTGCTACTGCCTTGGTCATTGACAATACACTGCTTGAAGCGACAGAGTATAATCCCAAATCAATACTTGGTTGATAACCGAGGCAAGACGTCAAGTAGATGATGCTACCATTTCTGAAAGCAGACTTTATCAATAATTATTCATGATTTCGCGAACTTTGTTGGAGGCTTTCTGTTAAAACATGTTAAAATAAATATCAAATGAATTGCTAGAAGCTGTTTTGAAAAATCCAGAGTGTAACTCGAATTATTTTGTTTTTTTTTTATTAGCAAAAAAAATTACAATGAACAGGTGATTTAATATCGCTGATTTTGTAGGTATTTTACGAAATTTTTCAATGCAAATGCTTCACGCACCTGAAGAGTTTGTTGTTTTCTTACTTTCATTGTTTTTAGAAAAGGCCCAATATTTTTTTTGTATATACAAAAATTGTATTGCTGAACTGTTGTACTGTGAAAAATATCAGCATGGAAATTTCTGAAGGGCTAATCTTCAGTGTAAAATTCAGCTGAACATTATACTTTGCCTGTTAAACTGAAGAATTAATTTTAACATGACTTGTGAAATTAAATCTAATTCAAATATAAAATTTTGATACGAAATGCTTTATACTTCTGTCGTTCCTTCAAAACTGCTAGTTTTTGAGCAATTTATGAAAATTGGACCTGAATAAAGTGTAGTTTTGCAATTAGCTTCGGCGAATGTTTCTTTAGAACTACTTTTCAAACATATTCTTTGATTTATGTTGTATTTATTTCAGAATGTTTTTTATTTGTTACTTCTGAGAAATACTTCTTCCAAAAATACTCACTTCGACTTGGCCACCTGTGGCAATGCTTGTTGTGAAATTCTGAATGGAATCGTCAATTTCTCATTAAAAATCCTATCAAAGTCCTCTGCACTCGTCTCCAAAACATCGCCAATAACCGTATTTTGTGGAGGCACAATGATGAGTGTGTCAAGCCCGTTCAACGTTTCAGTCACTTTCGAAATCAACTCGGCACGGTGTTCAGCATTCGACGTGTCTAGCGAGAACGCGGTCACATTTCCGCCAACCTTGGAACTTCGATGATTTCGAAAAAAATGCGAAAAGTTACCTTTTTGTTGTCCTCTGCGATTTTCCCGATTGTATTTGGACAGTCGCCTGTTGCTGCTACCTAAGGTTTTCGATAATTTTTACGGGAAAGAATTCCAGTATGATTATTTCAATTCCTAATATTTTAGATCGTGATTCTTAAAACAGAACTTTTGGAGTTCCTAACATTCAGATTAATGAATTAGAATTTAAACTTTAAATATATAATTTCTCCCTTATTAAAATAACACTTCTTCAAAGAGTTCCCTTTTAATATATCGTTTCGAAATTCAATTTCATAAAAAGGTTACCTTATCGAAAAATTCCCTCCAACAACCATTCCCCCTTCTTTTTTGAATTATAACCAGAAATTCTGAGCTTTCCCCTTACATTTCAAATTTCAATCGTAAATATTTTACGTGTCTGTTTCTCATGTTTTCTCATACCGCTTCGTCTTAATGATCAATGAGATAGCAAAAAAATAAACAACCACGTGAATTAGTGATAAAAAAAGGTGAAAGTTTGAATTCAAGTCCACAAATTATATTTTGTTTGAACACAAAGATCCAGATAAAAATTAACTTCGCTGTAAACATTTCTAGGAGTTCTTCAGGTTATCTATTCTCTATGGAAAACTCGTCTAGACTAGACATGTTAATTTTAAAGTACACAATTCGAAAGTACTTTGCGTGGGCTGATAGACACTTAAAGGTCAAAAATAGTACATTTACAATGATCTTCGTGAGATTTCGAAATATTTTCCAGGTTTACCTTGTATCCAGCAAAAGCTAGACGTCTGACAACGGCTTTTCCTAGTGTAGAGGTGCCGCCAATCACCAACGCACAAGCCATTCTTCTGTAGATTGCAAATTCACACGAGTTTTACTTACATCAGGTACATTTATTTGGAAAGCCGTAGAAATTACAGAACATGTGTAAAGTAAAACAGATCATTTTATTATCAGAGGAAGAGAGATAGATGAACATTTTCAACTTGCCCAATTGTATTTATTCTTCTGTCCAGCTCCGTACATTCCCAAGTTCGCGCCATTGTGTTGATATTGCGAGTGTGGGTTTTGTGGAGTGGCTGGTTTCGCAGACATCTTATCGTATGATTTACGGTCGTCGTCTTGACCATACATTTGACGAGCTCCACCATTATTTCCGACGGATGGCATCATGTTCATAAAGCCAAATGCGGCATGTGGTGCAGCGTATGGTTGTTGCATGAAAAGTGACGACAACGGCTGCTGTACATAAGATGTAGTTTGGAATCCTGGTGGTGGTCCGACATTTGAAGGTTGTTGCTGCTGTTGCTGTTGTTGTTGATCGCGAGTTCCTTGTGTGCCAAACTTGTTGAAGTCCATCAAACCATGAGTTTCACCACGTTGTTGTCCAGTCGGAAGCTGTGTTGGAGCAGTTGGTGCAGTTTGTTGTGGGAGAATCGTAGACAAATTGCTAAGATCCACACCCATTCCATATTGCATCAAAGCAGCATACTGATCATCGCGCACCGGATTGTACATGTTCATGTACGAATATGGTCCGTAAGGGAAGTTCTGTGGTGGGAACATCAATTGTGGATGATGTTGCTGCTGCTGCGCCGGTTGCTGTGGTGGCTGTTGTTGTTGCGGAGCTTGTGATTGTTGTGGTGGTTGAGGTGCTTGTTGCTGCTGTTGTTGAGGCTGTTGATGGACTGGCAATTGTTGATTGAACTGCGTATTCCCGAGTGATCGTTCTTTTGGAGTGTAGGACACAGACGATGTGTCGTATGACAACGTTCTGTTTTGTTGTCCATAGCTCGATGGAGGTGACTGGGACTTCAAATTGAACTCGCCATTTTGAAGAGATCGCTCAGCCTGAAAAAACTTATGTTGTTTTGTTCTTGAACAATTATCAAAAATTACCTCAACAGATTTTGATGGCACTGCTGAAATTCGACTTGAGTTGAAAATATTATCACTGTTATTTGTTGAGATCGATGCAACAGATGTTTCTGCTGGTGGGAGAATTTGTGTTGGTTGTGGTTGATCAACATAGCCGAAAGAGTACTCATTAAGGCCGACTGGATCAACCCCAATGAATTCCACACCAGGATCAGGTAATGAGACATTCGATGGAATTGGTGAAGTTGGCGCGAATGTTGAGGATGATTCAGGAACACCAATTCCAAGTTCGGATTTTAATTGTTTAGTCCAAGCGGTTGCTTGTGCAGGTGAACTTTGTACATTTTCAACATCATTTTTAGACACATTAATCTCCGGCTCTTCGACCAAAGCAGATTGCTCACTGAAAACTTGCAATTTATCAAGGACAATTAACGATTGATACTAACCTTTGATAGAAGCTCACATCAACCTTTTCTTCGTTCTGATTCGAAGGTTCAGCCTCTTCATAAGAATGAGGAACTTCATTTGCAGGTGGAACTGGTGAAACACTCCGTCTCTTCGAAACATTCGTTTCTGGTACAGAAGGAGTGTGAAGATTTTGTTTTCGTAGTTCTTCTTTACGGTTGCCTCGAGCAGCGACCGCTGCAAATGATATTGGCCCCGGCGCTGTAGATGTTGTCACTGTGGTTGACACTGACTCTTCAACAGGCTTCGACACTTCATTCACAACAGTTTCCACTTTTGGTGTTTCAGGAACTTCATCAAGCGCTGGTGGTACAGATGATTCTGGTGCAACTGCTCTCGAGTATCCTCCTCGGCCACCGCCTCGACCACCACGTCCACTGAAAGTGCTCGATCGATCGAATCCACCACGCCCTCTGTGTGTCGATGTTGGTGCACCGTTGGAATTTGATACAACTTCTTTGCCATTTTCACGATTTTCTCGAGGCGCTCCATTAGAACGACCACGTCCTCCACGCTCACTGAATCCGTTGGTTCCTGAATTTTTTTTTTTAAATATTTGAAGAACACTTCTGAAAAACTCACCTCGTCCTCTTGGTACGAATGTTCGGTTTTGTGGACGTTCATCATTTACAGATTTCTTCTCTTTTTTGGCGGCTTTTGGATCCGTCCAAGAATCAAGCTTTTCATTGTCCAATATGTGTTCGATTGCAGCATGAATATCGTTGTCATTATCAAGGAGTGCAATTTCAGCTTCTGATTGTGTACATCTCGTCATCTCAATGATCTGAAAAAAAAAATCAAAAATTAAGAAATAATTATTCAAAAAACCAACCTTCTTAATCAACTTCTGAATTTTCTGGAAGTCATCATCAGCAGAGTTGCCTTCAAGTGTGAGTCGTGCCATTCGAGCTTGCTCGTTTGTAGGATTCTTTTTGTCGCCTTTAATACCCATTCTGAAAAATCGACGATTAAAAAATTTTAAAAAAATGACTAACAAAAAATCGATTACGAAACCTAAAAAGGAAATTAATCACATGACGTTTTTCCCTATAATTATTTCCTGTAAAATACGAATAACAGACACATAAATTAGCCTTTTTCTAGCAATTCTAAACATTTGAACGATATGATAACGCAATGTGAAAAACGAGAAAGGGATGAACAGAACGGAATCGCAAACATTTTCTCAATTGAAATTTGCGGGCAACCGTCGCGCGCGCACGCGACGCGTTAGGCCTTTTGAATGCACAAGCGTGCGTCTTGCAGCGCAGTGGTACGGTGTCTGCTCGTTGGGCTGTGTGAATTATTTATTTTATTTTCTTTTCTTTTTGGAACAGGATAATATTATTACAAGAGAAGGTGGAAAGTAGAAATTATTTTAAAATATAAAATCACATTTGAATGAATTATTCTCAACACCTAACTTCTGGAGAAAACTGCCTTTTGTACGGGTTTTGAGAACATTCAAGATGAAACTATAAAAATAAAGTTTAAAAAAAAGTTTTAGATATTTTTTTGCTCTTTATTTGTTCAGTGCGTATGATCAATAAATAAATGCTCATCTGAACATTTTAATATCATATTTAAGTAAGTGTTTCTGTTTACGTTCAATATAATTGATAAAATGTTAAGTAACGCGATTAAGAGAAGCTATAACAACACCAGAGAAACAAGACAAAGGGTTTTACATATCTTTAAAACTATCCTAGTATGATAAATCTTATCTTCCTAAGTTTAAAATAGAGAGGGGCGGTTAACTACGGTTGCTAGCTCAGAGCACGCCGAACCCTATTGGTCAACCTAGTAGGCGTGCTCCTAACACCTTGTCCCCATGGTGAGGCCAACCTTTTGGCAAGGCCCCTCTCTCCCCCAGGTGGTCGATCGGGGGAACTCAGGCCCGAGTACTTTCTTCGGTGTGCTCTGAAAGAAAACAACTTTAGCTTTTGAACGAAATGCCAAACAAACTGACCTTGAGCGAGCATGACCGGACTACTCCTTTGAGCCCACCCATCCATTAATCACCAGTATAAAGTGATCAACGTCGGATAGTTGGCCAGAGTTCCGCCCAAATAATCTGGAGGACAATCAGAATCAAATTTAGTTACCAAATTAGGAACAAAATCTAATAAAATTGAAGTGAACATGAAATTGTTACCTAGTTTAGACCGTACACTTGTATATATATATATATATATACCACAGATAAATAAGAAAAGATGAGCCACCAAAATCAGATGATTTAGATAACTAATCTCATCCCACCTATCTGTGATCGGTTTTAAAAATTTGAAACCACTGCTTTCCCTCCTCAAATAATTGCCTACCCCAGGTGGCCACCTTCTAAAATTCGAGTGCAGTTCGCAATTTTTTTTATTTCCAAAATTTATAATTTTTTCGAAAACTAGGGTAAACGCAACAATGATTCGCTCAAACAGTGGGCACACCCAATAGTTATGAACAACTACCGGTGCTCTAAAAATAAATAAATATATACATATGAAGTCATATGTATATATTGGGCCAAAAAGGGTTCCCAATGTGAGAACCCAAAAGGAATCCTGTTTTTAGGATCCCGCAAGTGTACAGTCTAAACCAGGCCCAGATTAAATGGACGGGACGTTGAAAATTACCACACGAGGATAATTGACACTGAAAAAAAATCGTTGAAATCAGTGAACTATGGTTGCTTCAACTTACACAGTCAAGGGTTCCTCTTTTCTGGGTGTCAATCCCTTGCCCACTCCGGTTATTTGGCATCCAACTCGTCAGCACACGCCCAAATGCTCAATATTCATCTCCGATCTTTTCGCCGTCATCTTCATTGTCGTCTTCATCACACAACCAAATGCTTAACCAACAAGTTCGCTCCATCTCTTCCCAGTCATCAGTTGAACCAGCAACCCATCGAACTCGCACTGTCAGTCGAGTAGGAGCACAAAACCCATGTGCTGCCCTTTTTTTTTTAAATCCTCCCCATCATGTACATATGTACAGTACTCTTCTCACACACATGCACACATTAGCTATACTAAACCCCTGTATTCAACATTTCGCACGAGTTGACTCCACAAGCATAAGGCTCGGGCACGTGGGTAGATTATAACCTACTAAGCAAGTCTTCAACTATAGTAGTCCCTCTCAACCTGTGCCTCCACTTCTTCGTCGTCGTCGTCCTGCGGTACCATCTCAACAACCCGAGACCAATGTTGTCGTCGGCTTCGCAATGTCCTTCCATTCCTGCTGCTGACTCCTCACCGTCATCGCGTTGCAGTCCAGGGATGGCGTTGATGAGCTGATGACTTTTTCATTTCGTTGCCGTGTTGCAGTCGTGTCGACTCTGTAAAATCAAAAAAATTGATAATTTGCTGACGCTATGACTAAAAAGCTCAGTCACAGTAACCCTTTAATTGCCGTGGGTGTAGCTCTGTTGGTGGTTACCTTCCAGACAGGTGACTGGATAGTTTTCACGAGATGATGCGACAATTTTGCCAAGTTCAGATGCTGTCGTCGTCGGTGAGCAGATGATGCTGTGCCAAGATTGTCGAGCTTGTTCATCACGGGAGTCGTTGAGCTTTGTTGTCGTTGATACCAGAAGTCCTTGAGTACTGTAGCAGGTGAATACTGTAGTGGCTTAGCATTGAAATCCTCAAACAATCGGTCAATATGTACTGTAGTTGTTGGTAAATAATGGCGGTCGCATCGCCGACTTGCTTCATTCTTTCATGGCTTACTGTCATCAGTGATACGGCTCCTACCTACTACCCAATCCTTGAACCCTTAACCAACCACCACTAACCCATCCAAGATCCCTTATACTAACCGGCCGGCATCCACTAAACCATTAACCTCACCCATGAACCGTACCCCTGACAACAGCAAAACCATAAAAGAAAAATGAGAGACCAATATGAAGACTGAATGACTGACTAATTGATTGAAGCTATTGACATGGCGACGTGGAAGAACTGCAAAACGTCGCGAAAATAGAGCGCAATGGCCAGCCAATGTCTGGTGTCTCTCGATTTGGTGTTCTCTTTCATCTTTCTCTCTGTCATCTGATGTGCATAGAACATGTGGATGTCCAAGACTTTTTCCGTCCGCGTCCCACCTCGAATTTGAAGGTTAATCAATATCGATTGAACGGATTGAAACGTTGCATCCGTGTCGACTCTGAAAAACCGATAAAATTAAAAATTCTGCTGCCAAAACATATTTAAAAAAAATAAAAAGCTAAATGATAATAGGAGTATCTGTAGAAAGAGGCAGGAACCGGAAGTCACTGTAGCTCCGTTGGTGATGCTGACTTTGATGTTACCTTCGCTATTGTCCAAACAGGCGAGATTGGCATTGACCGAAGCGCCAATTGCGGTCAATTGCAGTCGTAGTCGATGAACTGCGATTTCGTCCACTTTGCTGGTATCCGGACAGTTGAAGCGAGCGATGAGCGAGTGTGCCAAGTTCCATTGCTGTCGTCGTCGGCTTCACATCGTGCTCCAAGTTCTGATGTCGTTTCTTGCCGAGCTGATGATGCTGACTCGACTCATTCGCGTTGCTGGTAGTTGTGACGACATCAGGACCGGCATTGATTGATGAAGAAGTCTAATCGGCTCTGTAAATATGACAAAAGTTGAATTCATATCTGAATGTTCTGAAAACTCACCACTGAGTACTGTAGTTGTTCCTTTCTCACTTCTTTTTCTGGCTTACTGTCTTCAGTGATATGGTTCCTAACTATGAACCCATCCTTGAACCTTTATATAACCACCACTAACCCATCCAACATCCCCAATACAAGCCGGCCGTCATCCAAGAATCCCTCAACCTTGAACCGTACCACTGACAACATCAAAACCAAAAAAAAGAAAGAAATGAGTAGTCAGCAATGATATGAAGACTGAATGACTGACTGACTGAACGATTGACTGCAAAACCCCGCGAAAATAGAGCGCGATAGCCAGCCGATGTCTGGTATCTCTCTTTTTTCATTGGTCTCTCTATTTTCTGGTGTTCATAGAACACGCGCATGGTCTTTTCTGTCTGCGTTTAACCTCGAATTTTGGAGATTACCCTTATCGATTATCATGAATTACTGATCCTTTCAAATTCTGAAGTTGATTTTTTGAATCGAATGAAATCAAAACCTTCTGGGTATCAAAATGAGGGGGACGGAGGTCATGACAACGATAAAATTTACCAAAACGTTTTTCTAATCATAATTCAATGATATTTAGCATGAAACACAGTAACTCTGATTTTCAGACATTCAAACACTACCTTGCTGATCGAAAAGATACTACTCTAGCACCTAAATGAAGCTCGTTACTGTAGTTTCAGTTCTGTACTGAAGTGAACTTCTGAATTTTGTCACATCAACTTTCTGAAAGGTTGAAGTGTGTTAATAATCGTCATGTCTGATATGATTGTGCTCCGTTGTGTGGAAGTATATCTGAATAGTTGAATCGTTTATAATTTCGCGAGAAATTTTCAAATCTCGCTCCAAGAATCTCTGCACTGATCATACGAAGTTCCGTTGTGTTTAATTTTTATTTTTCAATATTCAAGAAATAAATTATTTATCTTCCCCACTACTCATATAGTGGCGTCGTGAGATGGACCACCATATGCTAATCGTTCCCGTAGAAATGTTCTGAAAATAAGAAGGTTTTAAAGAGTTGCAAAAATATAAAACAAACCCTGCAAATCGACTATCATTATTTACAATAACATGCAGATCTCGTGTATTGACTCGAACTGTTCTGGCTCTTGTTGTTGTTGTTGGATTGGTACCAGAACTATCCCATCTGAAAACAGATAATGTTGAAGAGATATTTTTCATCAGATTTTCAGAAACTCACTTATTCTTCACAGTTTTATTATTAGCCAATGCTGCAATCGCTGCACTGTTTGCATCTCGATTCCTTTTCGCTTCCGCATCGGCTCGTTGTAATTCCTTGGCTTTTTCAATCGTCTCTTTTCCGATATTCTTCGATTTGCTCATCCGAATAAGCGTCTCCTTTTCTCGACTTTCTCTTAATTCTTCTTCTTGGCGATCTACTTCTTCTAAGAATCGCAATTGTCGTTTTGTGTCGTCGATTGGTGTGTAATTGTTGTTCACTCTGAAAATCAAAAATAATTATATATTATTTTGTTTGAAGTCGCTGCACGCCAAAGAAAAGAATTCATCCGTGTATATTTAGCAAATGAATTATAATACCTCATGGAATCAGCTCGATGTTCAGCAATTGCAGCCAATTGTCCAATAATCTCCCTGAGAGTATATTCTGTCGCATCAGCTATCAATGCCAGCGCCTCCTCTTCAACCATGCACGAATCTCTCATTCTTTCTGTTATTCGATTCATGATTTCTTGTGTATCCAAAAACGAATACTTCAGACTACTCTCATTTAAAGTGCGCAAAGTTCCAGATGGTTCTTCTGGTTCATGAGATGTGGATGGTTGTTGAGCCATCATTTGCTGCTGTGGTGGTTGCTGTTGGTGTTGAAGAGGTAGAGGACCAGGCCTGATTGGAGCTGTCGTAAGACGCGACAGAAGTTGGGATGGTTGTTGGACTGGAGGTTGAGATGGACCTGGATGGATGACTTGTTGAGGTTGTTGTTGTGGTGCAATTTGATTGATATGTTGTGGTTGAGGAGCACTGTTGAAGACGAAGCCTGGAGGTGGATCGATTCCTTCAATTCTGATGCCACCTGGAAAATATATTATTTGAAAAAGATTAAATGTTCCCATCGTTAAACAAACATTCGATTTTTTTGTTGAATAAATTGTGACTTTTGAAAAAAGAAACCGAGAAAAAGGATTTATAAAATGCAATTTTCATGTGTAATTGAAAAACTCACCGCTTCTAACAGCAGCTCTCAATGCAGGCACGGTATTTTGCAAAAACGGTAAGAGGTGAGGCTGTGCTTGCGATCTCAAAGCAGATTGTAATCGACTCGTGAACTCTTCCGCCGACATACTTCCATATAAAACACCAGATATCAAATTCCTCACTAGTTCATTATTGTCCTGTTCGGGATTTTCCGCGTTTGGTTGATTAGATAAGTTGACAAGAGTTTTCAAGAATCGAACACATTTGTTCACAGCACCGGCGGGATCATTATATTGTGGATTTCCAGAAGGTTGTGGTTGTGATTGTGATTGTGGTTGCTGTTGAGGTGGTGCTTGATGTTGATGTTGTTGTTGAGGAGGTACTTGATGTTGATGCTGTTGTTGGATTAGTTGCGGTTGTTGCGGTTGTCCGATGTGTTGAGATACAGAACCAGGGCTTGGAACAATGGTTCTCATTTGTGGTGGAACTTGAGGTGATGGCACATTTTGTATCATCTGTGGCGAAGGAAGAATGTGATGCTGTTGCTGCTGCTGTTGTTGTTGTGGTGGTGGAACTGTAATTTCAATTTGGTTTCGAATAATTTTGTATTAAACACATGCCTAGAAATTATTGAGTGGCTATAGTTTTTTTTTTTTTTTTTAAATTCAAAACAAAATAAAAAAACTCACCATTAACATTTACAATGTTAGATCGAACAGCCATAGGAGTTCCTCCATGTTCCGCCGGTTGAACAGCCGGTGAATCTGGATTTGGGGTTGGCGTACTGTTGTTAGTAGCCCGTTCACCAATAGCAGGTCCTTGAACTAATCGAAACCGCGGTGCTGACATTTTCCTGTAAAATGATAATTTTTAATATATTCTTCAACTTTTTAAGAAGCAAATGAGAGTTTAATATTATTTACATTCCATTTATTACCGTGTACTATTGTGTGTTTTGAGAGAACAACGTACAAAAAAAGAAAATAATGGGCGTGTCTTCACTGGCAAACAACCGCACGGCTTGTTTGCAGTTTTGTCGCACGTGTTTCGAAATCTCATAATAATTTCTGGACAATTAACAATAGTGAAGTGATTCAACAAAATTAGTTTAAAACTTCAGTGAAACTACATATATAAATAAAATTACAGAATTTAGTGAGTTCTAGGTTTGAAAAACTCTAAAAAAAAAGATTTTTCTATTCAAAGATAGAGCCGAGATAAGATGTTTGTCAAAATCCAATCGTAAAATTATTTTTTTAGACGACCTGTGTTGATAAATGCAAGTTTTCCACGAAGATCTAGCATATTTTCATTTTCAAATCACAACAAGAAAGAAACACTTCCATGCTGGAAGTTGAAGTTTTATAGAAACCCCATGTTGAGCTTCAAATAATTACAGCAGAAAGAATTTGGGTGTGTCAAAATTTTCCAATTCACTTTCAGTTATAAAGTTATAAAGCCGCTTAACCTTTACAGAAAAGCCATCAGTTATTAGTATTTTCGGAAATCGATCGGTTCTGTATCAGCTTCTCTTCTAAACTGTAATGCCGGGTTTCGACGTCTTGAAAAAACATTATCTCATCGAAATATAGCAGGTTAATTTTTATGTAGAAAATTAAGAAATGTTTTTAGTAAATCGTCTACCAAATTTATGTATCAATCCAGAGCTCTGATGAAAACTATGAAATGGCTACAATAACCTAATAAGATTTTTTAAAACTTTGTGAATTCCTAGTATCTTTTGATGCGCATAGGAACTTGGTTTGAAAGTTTAGATAACAGAAATATAATATTTTGAAATAACACCTCTGATAAAAAATATATTTCAATGTTTGCGGAGAATAATTTATTCATTCATTACAGATTACAGAAAAAAAAGGATTACAAAAAAATTAATACAATAATATTTTATACACAATAATGGAGTAAATCTCTAACATAATTTTGAAGATTCTTTGTAACATTCAATGAATCGATTGAGCTGTTGAAGAGTTCTTGGAAACGATTAAACTCGTCGGATTGTAATCTTTGGCGTTTGACACGTTCCTGAAAATTAATTTTTTATAATTAAATCCGCATAGTTTCGGAAATGATTACCTCTTTTTTAATTTCATGTTTGCGCTTGCGGTCCAAACGTTGAGCATTATGCCTCTCTCGTGGATCTGAAATGTTGAAAAATTGACACTATAGGGATACTTAAATTAAGTACCTTCTGCATTTTGAACCGGCACCAATGGTATATCTGGAACGGCATCCGATGATGACGACGATGATGATTCAGGTACATCGTCTTGAGTAACACTGATGGTTGCCTCTGGTCTTCCTAAAGTGACTAAAATATTGGAGAGAGGTTCAAAATTGAGAGAACAAAAACAAACCATCTTCCGCTGAAAGTAAATCGAAAACCCAGTCTCTTCTCACTCTCGGTACCTCCATATGATCGCCTACTTGACGATATCGCTCCCGATGAGTAAAGGCAATATGATCGCGGATATTAGTATACAACGCCCAACCATCTCTTTCGCGTCTTCTGTTAGGAAGACGTCGTCTTCGCACCTGTTCATCCTCGTCATCGCCTTCGACGTCTCTCTCAGCATTACGTGCGCGACGATTGGCTTCAGTTAATCTATTACTACGACGTGGCAGCATCATATCAGGACGGGCGACTCTTGGAACACGGCCTTGTTCGTTGAGAACGTATATCATATACTAAAAAATAAGGATTATTTACTAACAAGAACTCTAAAAGCTGAATTGCAATGAAATAAGAAAATCAGTTTTTTTGTGTTACAATCGATTCAGTTTTTTGTTACTAAAAAGAAAATAGTGGTTAAGAGAGAATCAAAACGTGGACCTTTTCTGTTCGAATTCTGAAGCTGAACAATGATATAAGACAATCGAGTATAAGACGCATTTTCAGCACATAAAAGTATTAAAATAGGATATGAAGCCCAAAAATTCTTTTTTTCATATAAAAATATTATTCTGAAGCTTTTGATATTGAAAACAAAAGTTTTAATAACCACATTTTAGAGATTGAATTTTGCAAAGTTTTCTGTTTTCAATACCTTGATTTTATTATTATCATTAAAACTCACCGGCTCTCTTGGAACATCTCTGTCCAATTGCAATGGTCTAACTCTTCTCTCTGCTAATTGTCTCACTCTCTCTCCAGATATTTGAACTCTTCTGTACGATTCCGCCAATGCCGCTCGATCTCTTCTCAACATTTCATGATGGTTATCGTCTTCAAGTTCCTCATTCCCTGACGACGTATCGTCGCTATCCGAGTCGTCTACAATTCTTTGAAGTATGTACGGTCTTCTACGCTCTTCCGGGTCAACAATAATCTCAAGTAGTTCATTAAGATCTCCATTCTCATCGAATCTTTCCCTCTCAAGGCGTTCTCTTGCAGCATTTCGTCGATCTGTTTCAAACATCGTAATTATTCTTTGTCGATCTCTTTCCTCGTCTGACATTGCAACTCTTTCACGTCCCTCCATAGGCGCGATGATATTGGCTACTCGTTGATGAAGTCTATCCAGCAACTCTTCCTCTCCCCCATTGCCGTCATGCATTCGACGAAAATGCATCATATGATGTTCGAAGCGTGCAATGTTACGCTCTGCAAAAACAGTTAATTGATGTCATTTATTAGATTACAGAATTTCAGAATTCCTTACCTCCTTGGAAAAGCTCATATGGTGCAACATCCAAAGCAGCCTGTCTTCGCCTAAGAGACATCGATGTCGATGGGCCCTCTTCATTCGTATCGGATTCTGCACCTTCTTCTTTGTAAACCTTTCGCATTTGCGGCTCACATCCGTTTGCATTGATGTTGGCACGAATTTGCCCTCGAATCGCTACTCGGCATAAGGATTTGAGTGTTGGAAACTGTTTGGCCGCCGACGGCAAACTTTGATTCACATATGAATCTATTGGTGCGGCTAATGGTGCAAAAGTGGTTCGTGATAGTGTGGTGCGAACGCATCGAGTTGGCGAGAGACGTGTGTATCTTTGAAGCTCTGGGTCGATTGGAACAACCAATTTGCCACCAATTTTCAATTTTCGCAACAGTTTGTCAATGTGTCGTGGATTCGACAATGCGGCTCCACAATAGATTCGATCATAATACTCCAACTCGTCCTCATTATCCAAAAACTCCGGAGTCAAGGCGTTACAACAATGATATTTCGGGCGGCACCAGGAAAACGCGTGAACCTGTGGAAGACTAATGGTCTCCAATGTCTTCTTTTCCGCATATTTAACGATGTTCGCGAAATTCTCAACTCCGATATTTATTCCTTTTTCACCGATCAGAAACCCTGCTGCCGTGTTCAACCATCCAGATCCCGATCCAATGTTGAGAAAAGACATTCCTTCGCGTAAATCGAGTTCGCAGAGAACTATCGCGTAAATTTCAGGAGCTGAGAGATGTAGAGGACCCGGAAAAAATAATCCGCTTGCGTCGGATGATGTGATTTTTATCGGCGACTGTCTGTAGGCTTCTGCACGATTTTCCGGTGGCAAGAAACGGCCACGATCTGCCAATCTGGAAACAACTTATTTTATGGGGGTTTCTTCCCTAAAAAAAATCGATAAACCTTGGTTTTTTGTGCGAAGATCGATAAATAATTTTAGGATACAATTTTTAAGGAAAAAGAGCGCGACGCGGTTGTGCGTAACGGCAATTGAAAAAAAAAACAACTAACCTGAATGCCAGTTCAACTTCTGGCTTGATGATACTTTCACGTTTAACCAACAAGTCGGTCAATGCTTCATTGTCCTTACTTGGATGACCACCCATTCTGTAAAAACGAAGTTGAAAGAATGAAATTTTCGAAATTGAAACTGAGAACGTTGTCAAGGATACACTGGATTTTCGAATAACAAGCTATTTTTCAATTTAAAAAAAGCCAGCTGGGAATTTGAAACAAAAATAGAAGACGAAAAGTGCAGTTGCCCAGCAACATGATAAAAAGTAAAAACTCGTCGAAGGATTAGCTGGGGAAGATCTGAAATCGAAGTAAGCAGGTGCAAAACACGTTAGAAGATTAAAACACCAGAGAACACAGAAAACAAAATGAACTTGTGACAGATTTCTGAATAATTTGCAAACAGCTCTTCGCTGCGAAACCAAACGTTGTGAAGCTTTGCGCCTTTGAAAAACAACTGTGTTTTATTGACTATAGTTTTTTCTTTTTTTATTCTCGAGAATAAAAAAGATCTCTTATGTCTGAAGTTAAACGTGAAACCGGTTTAAAAATCGAAAAATAAGAGAAATATCAAGAAAATAATCAATTCCCTCCTCCTGGTCAACAACCGAACAGCCGAATTGTTCTGCTCGTCTGCGCATCTTCTCTCTAAACACCGTCGCTGTTTCTCTAAACGCTAACCTCATCTTGGATCGATGCCAGAAAATATTTCATCACATACACACGACACACTATCCAATGTATTTACTCATTTATTATTTGTTCTCTTTTTCACTGTGTCGTCGATTTTTCAGCCGGTTTTTTGTTTGATTTCAGCTCCCAAAAGGTTCATTTTACTACTATTTTTTGTTTTACAGAAAAGTTCATGCTAGATTAACCTCTTCACAATATGTATTTGGACGGTTTGAATGAAAAAGAACGGCTAAAAGTCAAGGAATTATGCGCCCTTGTCAATATTTCGAGCGAAGATGCGGTTAAATTGCTGAAAGGTATTTTTTAAAATTTATTTTCCTTCAAAATTAATGACTAAAAATATAGAAAACGACTGGGATATTGGCCAATCATCACGAAGGGCGTCAAAACAAGATGATAAAACATTGATTCCGTGTACTTCAAAAGAAGAACTTTGTGATTGGGAAAGGATATCGAGTAGATATCGTGTTCACAATTATGCGTTTTATCTTCCTGATTTGATCAGTTTGCCAAATGAATTCCGAAATTTCCTGGAAAAAGATCTTATCGAAACATCGACGCAACGACGACTAGAACAATCAAGTGAGTTTTTTTTGTTTTGTAAGTGGAACCATGCCCGATTTCATTTTCGGAGAAAGAAAAAATCCTTATCATATCAGATAAATTTTCTACAATCATGATTTTCCTTTTTTCATGGAAACTTGGGGGAAAAGAAAAATTAGATGATTAATTAAAAAAGGGAAAAGAAGTAAGCAAAAATTTTTTTTTTAATTCAAAATTTTATGAAAGCTTTTGAATTTGTATATTTTTCATCAAAAACAAAATCACTCAAAATATTAGAAAAAAAACAAGAAAATTAATGCTCCGGACAATTTTTTTAAATAAAAAAAATAAAATGAAACTACGCGATTTGAAACAGTTAATAGGTGCTCATTTTTTTTTTGCAACTCTTGATATACAATGTTCTAGTTTTATCAAGAAATTATCAAGAACGGTTTTTGCAAAATAAATTAACAAAGTTCTTTAAAAGCGAGCTCCCAGAATCGGTTTTCATGTTAGAAGTATAAATTTAACAGTTTGTGCGATGTATGCTTTCATTAATTCCCTCTTTGATATTTTTCACGATCTCAATTTATTCCAGGACATCTAAATTGGTGGAATCAATTCGGCCAAAAGCTCTACCCACTATCCACAACCGGTGATGGTAATTGTCTACTTCACGCCGCTTCTCTCGGAATGTGGGGTGTCCACGATAGACAGCTAACATTACGAGAAACACTCTATGAAATGCTCACAAATGGCACAAGAAAAGAAGCATTGTGGAGACGATGGAAATGGGCCGAACACAATGCGATACATGTTAGTATTTGTTCAAATCGTAAAAGTTTTAGGGTAGTTAATTGATAAGAATTATGGTCTTGTCAATAACCTTTTACGAGTTTATCAGGCGGCACTAGATCAAAATAATATTCATATCTCACTCATTCTTATCAGAAAATTGAGTGATTCTATATGCGATGTTCAAAGTAAATAGAGATCTCTGAGCTTAAAAAATTTAGAACTCTGATGCTCCCCCGAGCTGATGAGCCGCGAAACCTCTTTAATTATTTCAAAATACAGACATGATTTAATAGGAAAAAAAACCAAAAATGAGTTCCTTCACAAAAAATAGCTTACCAAAAAAAGCGATGTTAGAACAAGAAAAAGCGTTGAAAAAGCAAAAAGTACAATTCACTCAATGCCGGGAGATGTAGTGAAACCTACAATTTTCGTCTTTCTGGACACACCCATAATTATTCCTTCTTTCGAAAGACATAAATTTTCTCCAAAAAAAATCAGACATCTTCAGAAGATTTGTTTTTTAAAAATACAAGAAAGAGGCCACCAATATATGGTTCGATTTAAAATATAAATTTTATTTTTCAGTCAAGCGAGCTCACGCTAACTCTTTCGGAGGAAGAATGGCAACAAGAATGGGATGGATTAGTGGCTCTTGCCTCACCAGTTCCGAGGAAACAAGACGATTGTGCGTCAAACTCAACCGATCAGATCTATGAGAGTCTCGAAACGATACACGTTTTTGCGCTGGCTCACGTGCTCAAACGACCGATAGTTGTTGTCTCTGACACGGTTTTGCGAAATGCGAAAGGCGAAGAACTATCACCTGTGGCGTTTGGTGGTATCTATTTGCCACTTGAATGTCCTCCATCACAATGTCATCGAAGTCCGCTCGTTTTGTGCTATGATTCGGCGCATTTTTCACCTTTAGTTCCGATGAGAAGTGATACGAACATGAAACGTATGCTATAATAGTCCTGAAAATTTGATAAGTTTTTGTTTTGCAGAAATCATTCCGATAATAGATGTGAATCGAAATTTGTTGCCAGTTCATTTTGCTGTTGATCCTGGAGACACTTTCACATGGTAAGTGAAACGAAAAATGATTTTTATTATTTATAACTGGTTTCCGCACTATTGAAAAACTGCGACACAGTACTTTATCAGAGAAATAGATAGTTTTATGATTTGTGTCTCTATCTTTTGTTTTTTTTTCAGTTTTCGCTGACGCAAAATGATAAGGAAAGTTCAAAGTTTCAAAAACTACAAAGATTGTTTACTGTTTCAAACAGAAATTATCAAATTTTATTATGCTCCAACCGGAATAGATTAGGTGAACAAGCTGGAAATGAAGTGATAAATTTTTACCTCAAAATGAAAGTTGATGTTCTGAGTTCTGGTAACGGAACTTCTCCCTAATTTCACATAAAACTGGAAACGTAGTAATATCATATTTTTTATTTTTCTTAAATGAAAAAGAGTTTTGAATGTCAGTGAAACTGACTAACGAGATTCTTTTCGAACGAAAAATCTATTATTTTCTTACAGGTGGAAATCCGACAGCGACAAGCAATTATCTGCGCATCTCGGATTGTCAGAAATCGGCCGACTAAAGCTTGTCAGCCAATACATGGATATTATTCGGCTAGATGTTCGACGCGGTTCGATTCGATCGACAAGACGAGTTCGAAGTGCTCATGTACCTCTCTACAATACACTTCCACGTGAAGGGAGTGCTCCTTTGAATGAGCCAGAATCAGCCGGTCTTGTTGGCAACAATAATAAGGGAATGACATTGGCATCGTCGGGAATCTCGTTAGGAAGACATGAAAAATGGCGAATTATTAATGAGATTACGACCCAGTTGATGAGGACGTTCAGGCTGTCATCGAATACGAAGCATAAGGAGAAAATGATTGAAGCGGAGGATTGTATATCACGCATGAACTCGACGTGTGTTCTCGCTTCTGAACTTGTTCCGACACATCACGAATATATGGATGTTATGGTGAATGAGTATATGAAAAGTGCCAAGCAGCGATTTCAACAAAATCAGAAAACGGCGAATCCGGACGCGAGAAAACGAATAAGTCGATCGTTTAGTGCTTCGTCGTTGATGATCACGTGTATCAATGTGGCTTGTAATGCGGTGAGAATTTTTTGAAAAAGATTTCATAATAAGTTGTTTCAAAAGAGGAGATCATAATTTAATTCTTTCAGAGAATCATCAGATCAAATTCTAAATAATTTAAAAACTTACCTTCTCCTAAAACAAACAGAACTCAAAGCGCATTCTGAGAGTATCATTTTCATTTCGGTGAAATCACTCCAGTTTCAAAACTAATAATACTTTAACAAAACATTACTGTGAAGTTTTTCTGAAAACATAGGTCACCAGTTCACAGTAGTTCAGAAATTATTCTCGAAATTCTACCTCCTCATAGTGACAACATAACTCGAATATCCAGACTGGGTTTTCAAGTTTAGGTATCTTGGACACCAGTATTTACTACTTACCAAAAAAATAAAGCAAATATATAAATTAGGCGAAACGTATTGTTTGGTCTATTCTGTTTCGTGAATAACTGATGGTACTGTTTGAAAGAATTTGTATGTATTGAGCTACAAAGGAACCTCCATAAATTTTTTTTAGAAATAATCGTAATTTTCAATTAGAAAAAATAAAATTTTACAGCCCGCTTCTCAAGCGACAAACTTCCTATGTGATGAATGTTTTGCTCAACACAAAATGGTACTGATGTCGTTCAATTGCGATAAGCTTGTTTCGCAATCAGCTGGATCCAACATAGGCACTAGTTCAACAGTTCCATCATTCCCGAATGGTCAATCGATTGACACGAAAACGCTAAATATAACCTCAAAGGATGGTTCATCGACAAAGACTAGGTTTGTTTTTACTCTTGAAAGCTCCATCAACATCCCCTGTTTTTCAGTGTTCGCGCAGTTCCGGATGAGAATGGAATAGTTCACTACTACTACGACAATGAAGATAATCTACCTTCTCTTCTTACAAAAATTGAATAATTTTATAGGCGCCTCAAATGTTTTGGCCCATATGTAGCCAGCCACGAATTTTATCACTAGTTATTTTTTCACCATTCATTCTTACTCTTTTTTGTCTCGGATAGCATAGTCAAATAGTTTAACGAGTTTTAATATCATTTTCGATGTTCTGTGGTGTTGTTTTTGTTGCTTCTTTATTTTCCCTTATCCTTCCTTTTATCATTCTTTTTTCCATTGCAACGGGCTTTCGTTCTTTTTTCTAAATTATGTAGCTGAGCTTCTCTGTGATTTTTCATATTTTCAAATACTTTCGCTATTCTTTCTTTTACTTCTTCTTTATCTTTTTTTATATCCGAAATCGATTTACATAACATTTACCTTATCAAATAAATTTTAATGAGATTTTTTTTTCAAAATCTTGAGATTTGATGTTTGTTGTGAAGATGGTGTTATGCTTCCTTTCATATTTGGCAAATTTCAGGAAAATTTCAGAGTTTAGGAAATATTTGAATTCACGTAGTTCTTCGTTTTGTTGAGTTTTGTGAGTTTTTAATAATTGTGAGTTTTTAATAATTGAAATGTGTTTTTAAACTTTGAATTAATATTGGAACGATTAATAGTATATTTCAAAATGAAAATAAAAATTTAAGCTGGAAGTTTTTTTGTTTTTCGCGTGAAATTTCGGAAAAACTGACAAGGGAGGTTCGCGAGCTGTTACTTTCAACTTTTTCTTAAAATTTGTACACTTATAGAGTTTGACCTCCTGATCATCGTGGTATAGTTTTTATCCACCGGAAATTTTTGTGTAAAAAGTTATGATTTTTTAGACATTTTCCCATTACAATTCATAACTGTTATAAAATAAGGGCAGCACAGTAAATAAATGAATTTGTATTCACGTGCTCATTTTTCAAAGGTAAATGACTCATTTTTTCTTCAGAAAATGGTCATGAAATAACTTTAATCTTTCATAACTTTATTCACAAAAATTTCCGGCGAATAAAAAATGTACCACGATGATCAGGAGGTCGAACTACATAAGTGTACAAATTTTGAGAAAAAGTTGAAAGTAACAGCTCACAAACCTCCCTTGTGAATAACTAATTGAAAAAAATTATCTTAAAACTTTAAGAAACAACAGTTTGAAGGTTTTTGTTACATGTGGATTTAGAATTTGAATAAAACTTTGGTGGCTGATGCTGTATCTTTCGTCTCAACATGAAAATTAGGAGAAATTTTCATTGTATCTAGAAAACCTGTAAATTCACGTGGTTTCTAGTCTCATTTTTAAAAAGTGAGTTTGTAAAAAACTGGATCAAATTGTTAATAAGAAATAAGTATTGAAATGAACAATGGTATTTTTTCGATTTGTCAAAGATGAAAGTATATTGTTCTATGTGGGTTTTCATACTAAAATTTTTCTCGAAATTTCGAATTCATGTGAAATTTCAGAGAAACTGCGTTGACTTTTCTAAATAAGAATTAAGCGACAACATGCGAACTAACTATTTTTAATCTTGACGGTTGATATTGTGATATCATTCTTCCCATAGCTCTAAACATTTTCAGACGCAAAGTATAATAATCCACGTGCAGTTTCGAAATGAAGAATTGAATTTCAAAAAATAATATTTGCAGGTAAATTTAATGAACCCGTAACGAAAGAACCACATTGAGCCACTTGATGACATCATGTTGTCAGAACAAAATCTAAATTTCAACACCATTCTCGAAGTTGACATCCCATGATCGATTTTTACATTAAACAAATTTGAGAATAGTTGTCCCTGTTTACACAGTTTTAAGCACATGAATAAAAGTTATGGAAAACACCAGCTTGAAATTTTTAGCATCAGTTAATTTGAAATACAAGCCAGAACAAAATGCTCATATTCGATGTAGAAATTTTAATTTGAAAATTCACGTGTGAATAAAACAAAATGTTGATTATAAAAAACTTTTTAAAAGCCTACCAGAATCTTTTCTCGAGTTAAAACTTGTAGATTTATATCCCAACCCTTCATTTATTACAGAAAAGACGCATTCATCGATCATTTATCAGCATAGTTGTCAGGTTGTTGGACACGTCCAATATTTGAATCGAATCAGTAGATATTGATGAAATCGCTTGGCATTCCATTGGATTGTCGACGACAACAAGCTGAGTATTGCACGACCAAAGCAGAAGACGACGATTATCAGAGAATACAAAGTATTTGCCGCATCTGAAAATGGTTTCTTGTGAGCTCTTTTTGTTTCCAATATCCTAATCAAAATAGTTCCAACCTTGATTGAGAAAATATATCAGAATTTAGTATAGAAGAGGTCATAGAATTTTTGAGAGCTTGAGATTCAAAGAAAATTTATAAAGCTTCTAAAACGTATTGTGCCCCTGAAACAAACCTCACAGAAATACTTGATATGATAGAAAGTTGATCGATTGGTCTTTCAATAGTCATTATAACAGTGCTTGCATTGTGGTACGAAACAGCTATATAGGGTGATTCGAATAATATACATTTTATGGAACTCGATGATGATATACTAACTGATTTGTAGTCCAAGTTCGGAAGACTTACAATATAAATACCACCAGTTTCCGTTGCCACACAACATTCATCAGAGCATCTAAAAATTAACTTTTCTAAGATGAATAAACTTCCAAAATCTAACATACACTTGAATACTGACAACCGCGACAGGTCGACTAGATGTAGATGACTTTCTGATTTTTCTTGGTAGATCGGAGACCACTAATTTAATAATTGATTGTTTTTCAAATCCACCTTTTACAATTGTCCAAAGTTGAAGAGTTCCATCATCGGAGCCCACTATTAATCCGTGTTTTGACATTTCGATACATGTGATAGCACCATCGCTTGCCTGAAGTTTCGGTATATACATATATGAGGATTTTTAGAAAAAAAATGAGGCAGAATACGTATATTTTGGACCACAAAGAAGGGGTTTTTGAAAATTAAGTCGACTAGGAAGGCGATTGAGGTATTGATAGGTGTTCAAAAACAAGATAAGTTTTTTAGATTCAAATTTTAGTGTAAGGTAGAACAAAATCTAAAAACAAAGTTAATATTTTCTTTATTTACACAACTCAATTAAATTTATGTCTTCATGCATGTTCATTGAAATTTTATTAAAGTTTGAGCTACTTTTTGTTATATTTTTCTAAATTTTTGTGTTTATTAATAATAGTTTTCAATTTTTACAAATGTTTTTTTGCAGAATGTAATAAAGTTTCAAGTTTTTATATGTTATTAATTTTATCCCAATCGTTGAATCTCTCGATTATATATATTCTTGAACTTCAATTTCGAAATAACATCCAGGTTTTCAGATCGGTCAATTTGAGTTTAGAAATATCAAACGAACTTGTCGATTTGGCGAATGGATGGCTCGGAAATTCGGATAAAACGATAAAAATGTGAGGTTTAAAAAAGTATTGTCTTGAAGGAATCTGACTTCATAAAATTGCATTAAAAATAATATCAGACTACCAAACATTGTGGTGCTCTTGTAACTGTTCATTCAGTATTGGTCGGTTAGATCTAATGGGATACTGTATTGAATTTTCTATAATACAATCGGTAAAATACTACATTCGAAAAAAAAACTATAAAAGACTACAAAAAAGTTATACCTTGTACAACAGAAACAGATTAGTTATTTTTTAAAATTACCTTTCACTTTAAAGTTTTTTTTTGCTGTAGAGTTTGAATAAATTTGAAAAAGACCCACCCAAATCTTACCTTTACCCCGAAAACCTTCTCATCACCTCTACACATTGATAAATTTCCGGAAATATCACCAAGTACATAATGCGTAGAGTTGATAAAAGTTGAAGTCAATGCACAAACTGGTAATGGTAGGGAAAACGTAGTTGATGAAGAGCACAACATCGCTCGGGCTTGATGCGAACAAAAAGTGTCATGATAGGTGCCGCCGAATAGAATCAAAGTTTTTCGAGTAGAGTTAGATCGCATTGAGATGATCGGCTCGTTTCTTGTCTGAAATTTTATAGTGTGTGTTGAAGTGAACATATTACAATACACCAATGTTTCAAAAAATCCCATGAATCTTTAACAAAGTTTGAAATTGAATAGTTTTTTCCTAAACTTGGAACAAGAAGCATCAATAAATTGTAAAAAAAATTATTTCACACGTTTTTGAAGCGTAGTCTGTCTTCTTTAGAAATAGTAATTATATTTTAGCACGGCCAGTGTTATTAATAGAAATTGGGGGAAATTCAAAAATTTATGACTAAAATTACTTATAAAAGTTTTCAAAAAATCTCAATCCCTCACTCTCACCTCAATATGATACGAATGCACAGTCTCCAGGGCTACTGAATCGAATTTATGAAATTCTAGAAGACGATCATAATTCACTTCAGAATCATCGTTGATGAAGTCTTCCAGGATTTTCAGAACCTGAAGTTAGCCCAGTTTTAAATCAAATTCTCTCAAAAATCTCCTACCTGATCACTTATTGTATATCCATTATTAGAAACTTGTCCAGAAGATGTGTCGTCGGTTTGACATTCTTTTTCATCGATAAATTTCGCCGTACACTCGACAGATTTCGTGGATATTTCAGCAGTTTGTGATTCTTTATTAGCCAAAATGATTTTTTCGTTAGTTTTTATTGGTTTTCGCCATGAAAAATTAGATAAAGTAACATCTTCCATTTTTTTGGAAATAAAAAGTAGATGAAAATAGTTGCTATGGAAGCAGAAGAAAATAAATATTTATGTGTGTAGTTCTCGTGGAGGACTCTAACGAGGGGAAAGAGGGAAGGACTAGGAAAAGGGTAACTAAAGGAAATTCTAAGTTTATTGGTAGAAAGGTTAGTTGACATTGTGCAGTAAAATTTAATTGTTCACATAAATTCTTTTAAAGAAACACCCAATTATGTCCATCACGTGCTACAACTATACACTAGCGTTATAAGTAGACCTTATTTTGTGATTTTCTATCACTATTTTTACTATAGCAACTATCATTCTTACTAAAACCCTCTTTTTCGCGATTTCGAAAAATGCACATAAAAAATAAAAATATGAAATTCAAATTGACGCCAACTTTGATGCTGCATACTCGCTCCATTGCGAACACTTGAAAAAAATTTATTATTTTTTTGGTTTTTTATTTTTTCCTTTTTTCACTGAAAAATCAAGTAAATTCCAGTTAGTTGACGGAAAGGAAGTGCAATTGAGTGGTGAGAGATGAAATTCGACATCTCTTAAAAGATAGGTGTGTTTTTTTTCATGTTTTACTTGTTTCAGGTATTTTCGAATCATCTCTGGCAAACTCTTCGACGGGAAACAAAACAATTAAGAGGAAGAAGAAAATGTGAGAATCTCTTCGAAGAACATCGAAAGGAGAAAACAAACTGAATTGTGAGTTTTTTGTTCAAAATTTGAAAATTCGAAGTTTTCCAAGACTTTTTTCTTATTGAAATCAATGACTTGTCATTTCAAAGAACTTTTGAAGTAAAAATGTAGTAAATATAACTGTTCTATAACCAAATACATCTTTGAAAAAAGTCGGAAAAAATATTTGTTTCATTCCAAAATTTCTGCAAGAAATCGTAGAAAAATGAACTGAAACTTGTTTCAGGATAATATAAACAAATATATTGTTTCAAAAAAATACATATGTTCATTTCATATCAAATGCTACGGCTCCCGCTCGACAAAAACATCATTCGGCGTCGAAAAACGAACATTTTGTTTTTACATTGTTTTACTATTTTTTGAATGATTTTTAATAAAAATGTATGTTTCTTGTTCGACTTCCATAAATTTTCCTTCTGTTCGTTTTTCACACATTTCTTCCTTGTTAAATTCAGGATCACCGTTTTGACGCTCTCGGCTCCGATTAAAAACGAGGCTCGAAACTTAGGCTCGAAACTGGGTCACTGGCGAAACAAGGGAGTCATGAAAAGCTTGATTTTTTATGCATTTATAGGTTTTCATAAAGAAAATTAGCGTAAAATTATTTAAAACGCCGTTTTTTTGAAATTCTGGCAAAAAATAAAATTAAATTTCAAAAAGTGCATTTTTGCGCCGCAGTGTTGACACGCAAATTATTTTCCTTATTTTCAGTGGGTTTTCAAATGAGAAGAACGCGAATTTCGGGCGTTTTTATTTTTTTCGAAGAACAAAATAATAAAAAAATCTTCACCTAGGTTTAAGGTAAAAAATCCTAGGTAAAAAATCTTCACCTAGGTTTCAAGTTCTTCCATCTCAACAATGATTTACTATTTTTCAATTGTTTCAATCAACGCCGAAACATATTCCATCTGTTCAACCGAACATTTGAATTCAAATATGAACATGTGCTCGATTTGATAAGTTGTCAAATTCAAAAGAAGATGAAAAGTAGGGGATCCGAAGACAAACCACAACATGAAACAAATCATTTTGAAATTTTTTAAGGAAGTACGCAAACTGTAAAAATAAATGCATTTATTTGATCATCTGAAAATCCCAGAAGATTTACAATTTTCGAGCATGTTGAAAAATTGTTCATAGTTAAGAAATGGAGCAAATTGAATTGTCATGTTTTTTTTCAAGACTCCAGACTTGGTTTCGTGTTTTAAGTTTTAGAATATATCTAGGATTGTATGCGTTTCAAAGCTTTGTTGTATTTTCATGACATTGAAGTACTATGTTTTTCCATACTCTCTGCTTGGTTGACTTATTTCGACACATGTTGTAAAAATGTATATGTATACTAAATTTTTTCATCGAAAACTTAAAGTTAAGAATTCTATCTATCTTGAAAGCTCTCCTTATCTTTAAAAAAATGCTCAAAAAATTTAAAATTACAAGAGAAGTGGAAATTTCATAGAAAGACTACGTTTCAAAGTTTTGTATAGACATTACCGTAAAGTTTAAGGTAATGAGTAAATTCTCATATACGTAGTTCTAAGTCTGGAAATAGAAGAAATTTTTACAGAATTAAGTCTGATTAATTGAAAACCCTATTTTCAGATTTATAGTTTTGGCTTATAAGAGTTTGATCTCTGATGCTTCAAGAAACTAAAATTCTTTTTCGAGAAGTTATGCAAATAATTTTCCCACACTGTTTCGGGTTCCAATTCTGTAAATTTATGGTTATTTTTTTTGCTGCATGTACTCATAGTATGTTTAGTTTAGAATATATGTATACATTATACCATAGAACGAAAATCGACTGTAAGATACATTAATTTCTTGAAATTCTAACGAATCTCCTAGTATCTATGTAGACTGCTATGTAAGCAGATCTTTGTTATATGCTCAAAACTTTTCATATCACAGACAAAGATCCCCCGAAGGTATTCATCAATATATTGTTTTCCTCACGCTCAAAAAAACATTTGCTAACAGGCAGCCAACAGAGAGAAAAAAATCGGAATAAATTATTTGACTGACTCCCATAATAGGGTTTAAATTTGAATATTTCGAATGTGTTGACTTTTTTGTGCCGGTCGCTCTATTTATTTATCATGTCAAAAGTTGACAATAGAACCCTTGATTTTATGCGTTTTTCTCTCGTAATTTATTGCTGCAAAAAATGATGTTTTGATAGTTTTGCAAAGTTTTCCACCAAACTTTTACTCTGAAAAAAAAAACCCGATGCTAATTTTTCAATGCCAGATATTAATTATTCATGTTCAATATTTCTCTTTTTTCCGGAAATTGGCAGGAAAAAACTTTTTTTGGAAAAAAAAACTACTAATTTAAGATAGAAGCTGAAGTTTTTTATGCAAAATATTTTAAGTTCTAGAAATTTTCTACAATATCCCAGATATGTGCTTTTTTTTTGAAAATAAATCTGATTTCTACCCGTGATAAATTATGTATTCTGCCTTTAACCATCTAGGTTCATTTCCATCTCACGATTTTCTAGACCACTTGAAGTTTTTGGTTCATAAATATAAATGGGGTGATAAATAAATCACATTTATAGCTCTAGGAAGTATATAATTTTTCTGAAATTGGAGCTGAAAACTTTCATCACATCAGAGCGTAGTCTGAAAACATTATTATGTTATGAGTTTCAAATATTTTTTTGCGATTTTGATCCGGTCGATCAGCTGTAATTCTTCAAACTCTCCTGAGCATCCAAATGTTTGAAAGTCACCGCTGGCTTTTTCTCTTCATTTTCTGTGTAAACCAAAAAAATTAGTTTACAACCAATGCGGGGAATTTTTGGGACACATTTTACTAGACCTGTGTCGATATAATCCCATGCTTAATCACCTACGTTTCTCATAATTCATGAAATAGAAATCCGATGTTGGTTGAGATCAATTTTTGTCATTCGTCTTTCGCAGGCAATGAAATTCAGTAATAAATGAAAAACTCGTATTGTTTTTAATCCAAAATCATGAATCAACAAAAATGTTTTCCAGGATATCTTCTCACCTCTTGCCACACACAAATCAATGAGTGTAACTTCAACCCCATCTTCCCCATCACTCTCCTCGACTTCCGGAACCACCTACATACCGTTTTGTTATACATGGACGACTCGGATCAAGACGAGAATCACCGCTGATGGTGATACGACGATTTTATCAATCTCGCCGAAATTCGCCACTGTTCATCAATTGATCTCGTTCCAATGGAATATTCGAATTCATTCTACTAAAGAGTTGGTGGGTTTTTTGAAACTGATACCTAGACGAACACAGCATACCTCGACAATTGTGTAACACAATCTATTTTAAGGTTTTCAGAAATTCAGAGGTAAATTGAAAAAATTTAAAACGAATTTCATTAATTCACCTTAAAAGAGGAAATAAAAAAATACCAGCCACTGTTCTGGTGGAGGTATGGAACCCAACTATACATTATCTGGAAGTTAAAAACCTCTATTTTCAGGCCGTCTAGATACATGAGTTTATAATCTTTATGCCATGCCCAAAGCTGAAAAATCAAGAAAAAAACGTCGAAAGCTCAACAAAAAATAAATCGCATTTGAAATCGGTACTTACACATCTTACAGCAAAAATGCCGCGAATTCAAAACTTCATTGATTTTTTCTATAAAAAAACAAATTTTTAAATTTTCAGTAAGAAATTGACGACCACCTATAATCTTTTCATGATATGTTCAAAACACAAAATATTTTTGAAAATAACAAAACTTAAAATTCGCGGGGTTCTTCAGTAAGATGTGCAGGTACCGTTTACGAATGAAATTTATTTTTTTGTTCAGCTTCAGACGTATTTTTTCGCTTTGTTTCTCGTTTTTGAACATTTAATAAAAAATAAAGCTAAATGTTCTGTCATAAGTAGAAAACAAGAACTTGCAACGTAGTTGAATTTTGAACGGTAATTTTATTTTATGTTTCTCAAAGAGCAGTGTATCAATTTTAAGAATCAATCAAACGAACTAAGATAATGCGAATAGATTTTAATAATACAACATTCTTTAGTTTTTTTTCATAAGCAAAAAAATATGTTTTACAGTCGGACGACGATGAAGGAGAGGAAGTTGACTACGTCGCCGTTGATTTGTATTTCGTCGATGGACCCGTGAACGATGTGACATTGATGGCCGAAGTTGGAACAGTTGACACTTCAATCGTCAACCCGTTCGTTGTTGGAAACATCACACCGGCGATGAAGGAAACGAAAACGTTGAAAATGCAGAAAGGCGTCGGTTGTGAGATTACGGACTCGGACAATTCGTGTATTTCGAACTATTTGAAGGTGAAGAATTTTTCCAGAAAATTCACATTAAATTTAAAACAAAGATTTCTTTGAGCCTAGATGGCAAATAGCTTTTCTTAGGTAGCAGACTATACGAAGACAAAACATGTCACTAAAGAAAAGATTTTAAAATATTACAGATTAACTTTTAACTTTGATAATTAAAGTAGCCATAATTTGGATGCTATAATGACGATATTCATGAAACTTCTGAAGGTTGCCCAAATAAAAAAATTGCGTGCAAAAGATTCGTTGCCTGACAAAATATTTAAAAAGGTTATGGTAAAGTCATAGAAAAATACCGGAATTTCGAATACTTCTGTCAATAATGACGATCACTAAAGCCACATGAATGTAGTCCAACCACGAAAGCTTCACTCTTATTGTTTCTTTAATTCCTTCATCTGAAAAATGATATTCAAAACATTTTTTTTTCAACAAAAAATTGAAAATTTACCGTAGTCGTGTGGTGGAAGTGCGAACATGCAAAAGAGAAGAATTGGCAGGACGTATTTAAAAAAATATAACATTTTCTCTTGGATTTGTGAGGTGTACTCAAAGCTAATTTGAAATAAACATATTTGTCAGGTGCGAAATGACTACAATATTTTTAACTAGTTTTCCTAGAGCCTTCTAGAAAAGTCCAATAGTTGTTAATCCTCTTATGAGACGTGTAATCGTCATGAAAATTGGAAGATTTTAAGAGAATTGAGTATTCACAAGGGGAATTTCGAGAAAAATAATCTCGTGATAATTTTAAAAGTAAACTTGTAAATGTGAAAGTTATAGTTCATGGTGATGTTTAGATCGAATTCCCGAGTCAGTTTTTTTAAAATTCAGTGATTCCAGTCAGATTATCACCGATTTCACAGAACACATTTTTCAAAAATAAAAATTTATTTAGAGGAAAAACTAAATCGAATATATAAAAAGACATTTTTAAGAATCACACACATATTTAGGTTCTCTCAAAGTGAAAACATACGGCAGCACAACTTCAGAACTTCGTATTTCTTGATGTTTTCCAAGTTTTGCATCGAAGTAGTCAGAATTTATCACATCCCTCATTTCAAAAATGAAACCCCTCGACACTACCCAAAACACAACAGCGCGTAGAACAGATCTTCTGTAACCATCTGAAAATATTTTTAACATTATCAGTAAAATTCACAAAAAAATACCTGGATTTTGGATCATTTTGTAACGACAATAGAGAAAATAAGCGGTTGGAACGAGGTTCAATCTATCAAGCGTTGACCCATTTGTTCCTTTGATGTCTTTGCCTGAAATTTTGTTCTCAGCATAATTTTTACCTCAAAAAACCAGAAATTACCATAGTCGTGTGGTGGAAGTACAAGCAAGTATAAGAGAAGAATTGGCAGGATGTATTTGAAAAAAGCGGACATTTTCTCTCTGATTTGTAAAGTGTGTATAAATTATATGAACATAAAAATATTTGTCAGGTGATAGATGACTACAAAATTTTTAATTAATTTTTCGCAAGATTTCTAGATGCAATTATTGTGGTTCTTTTCAGGAGAAGTGAGTAATTCTCATTAAAGTTGAAAAATTTCATGCATGCAGAGAAAATGAACAATATTTTTGAATAGCAAAAAGTAGAATAACCATTGTTAAAAGTGTAAGGCCAGAAACTGATAATTGTTTCATATTTTCCAGGAAAACGTGGACAAAGTTGTAAAAATCTCGGTGGTCATGCATATGGAAAGCCGGCTATTCGAGCCCTTCACCTATCTGGATTCTGTGTCACCAACTCCTCGCGCATCATTCCTGACAGCCAATTACAATGCGAGAGTTAATAGTAAAGTATGGAGAAGAAGATCCAGAAAAAGGTTAGTGGTTTTTTACATTTTTCTGAAAATCTATCGATTTCAGAACTTGTCGAATCGATCGGCGATGCCTTAGCGATAAGGAGAAGGTGAATTATGAGAAGAAGGTGCAAGAGATTTTGGACGATGAGAGGGAGAAGATTTTCGAGCGAGCCCGTGAGGAGAATTCGAGCTCTAGAAGAGCCAGTCTGATCTCGCAGTTCCGCGAAAATTTGCACGAATCCGCGTTAGATGATCATATTTTCAAGAGGATTCTTGTCAGTTGCTGCGAATCTTGTGAGCAAAGAAGACTTTCGATCATGTTTGATAACAAGACGGAGGATGAATCGGAAGAATGTGATGATAATGAGGAAGATGATGGAGAGGATGAAGGAGATGATGAAAATGAGAATGAAGAGGAGCCGCATTTCGAGTGTGATCAACAGGATAAGGAACATGTTCATGATGTGAGTGAAGATTTTTCTTTATAAAAAAAGCCCGAAAAGATACGTTCCAAATTTCGAACATAATATTTGTTTGAACGATTGCGAGTTAAATTTGAACGTACTCAGAGTTAAAATTGAACATACAGACAGTTAAAAAATGAAATCTAGTAACATCACAATAAGCTTCAAAAATTCCATGTTTGGCGCCAGAAGTTTTTTAATTTTGTAAAAAAAAAAAACTACGAACGGTATTTTTAAATTTAGAGAACAACATGAAACAACAAGTATTCTAAACTTCCCAAATCTCTTTGAAACCAAATTTCCTAAGCGCATAATTTTTTTATAATTGAAAAAGTATTGTCAATTTCAATTCACGTTTTGGCGAGAAACTCGAGAAGGATACGTTACAAACTTTTATAATGACATTCTTTTATAATAACAGCAAAAAAAATCGCTAGTTTGAACTACCTTTGAATTAAAACTTAAAGAAAAATCCTCGAGCTTTTTTCAATCATTTTTTTTCAGATGCTCGCCAACTTATACTTCAACAAGGTGGTCCTCCCACAGATGGAATACATTGAGGATTTCGTCGATTTTCTCATCGACGCCGAACTCAACGATTTGCCGGTCTTGAAGCGA
The DNA here is from genome assembly GCA_900536415.3 of Caenorhabditis sp. 38 MB-2015. Classification (NCBI taxonomy): domain Eukaryota; kingdom Metazoa; phylum Nematoda; class Chromadorea; order Rhabditida; family Rhabditidae; genus Caenorhabditis; species Caenorhabditis quiockensis. Next base: position 133,920 of record LR548930.1, read on the forward strand.
GCATGTGAACGATATCTTTGCAGTGAATTGAATACGGTATGTGAATTTTTGATCCAAACATAAAAATACAACATATTGTCAAGAACGAAATTTTTTAGCGCATGAGGAAAACGATAATTTTCCACAATTCGCAAACTCCTTTCAATAAATTTATGAGTTTAGCTACCAGTTTTTGAGCACAGCAAAGTTTTGAAAATCAACCATTAAAAAAAACTTTGAAGCTGTTTTCGATTTTTGAGAATTTCTCAAGTTTTTATCGTTTCTTGGTAGTGGTATATAGTTTACAATATTTCGCCAGTTAATCGAACTTACACAACAATAAAGATTTTCTTGACTGGTGCTAACAAAACTGTGAGATAAAGTTTGAAATTTGAAAATTGAAACCAAGAAACAAGTATTTTCCATATAAATGTTGTACTACTAATTTTGGTTATTCGATTGATATCCATTGAACGAAAACCAAATTCAATATTTTTCCAGAAAAAAGACATTTCAACATGCCTCCTGTTGGATCTACTATTCAATGCGATCGTTTTCAATCAACCTGTTATGAAGAGTATGACATTGAGCGAGTTGTCGAATCGAACACACGAATTTGTAGATGTGGATTTATTGTTACAACAAGAGGAGTATATGTAAGTTGTTTAAAGGAAAAATCCTTAATTTTAAAAAATATTGTTAATTTCAGAAATCTGGACAAGCGAATGCATAACCTGGCAGATCGCAATTTGACGGAGATCATTGAACAATGTGTGACGTTTCGGGATCAGAAGGTGAGTGTTTTTCAAACTTTTTGTCTGTCCAAATTGAAAATTTGATGTTTTATTTGAAGAAAATATAAATTTGTATTAAAAATCCAATCCGTCGAAAAATATCTTTCCAAAAAAAGCCTCAGTTTCAAAGTTCACTTTTTCTAGGCTCGTGTCCGTGTTTTACCGCCGAGACAAGAAGAAAACCTATTCGACACTCAATTTTCTTGAAATTCATGATACTTTTCTGCAAACCTATTTCTTTCTATCTCTTTTTCTGTTTGTTTTTCCATATAATATGAAAAATTTAATTTTCACAAATGGATGCTTTTCGAGTAATGAGGTTTTTTGATTTAATGAAATTTTTTCATGGAGATTTTCTTTGTTTGTCCTTTTCACTCAAAAGTTCGCATGTACTTTGAGAATATTTGATATTTTGGTTGAAATTTTTGTTATATTATAATATGGTTTTTATTTCTGTTACTTCTCTGAAAATGTTTGGAATCTTCAAAATTTTTTTAAACCTTTTCTTTTTCTGAATTATTTTCTTATAAAATTGTTGAAATTCTTTTTAAAAAATTCGGACAAAGAGAAAGCTCACGTTTCAGAACTTTTCTAATAACAAATCGAATAATATTTTAGTTAAACCTGTAAATAAAAAAATTAATCGGATGAATTCAAATTTTTAATAGTTTCGAAAATATTTAAAATTAAAAATTTCTTGGTCTGGCTGATTTTTTGTTGGTTTTTGTTGTGATTACTATCATTATTTTTGTGTTTATATTTTTATTTCTGAAATTTTGTTCTTCTGTATTGCTACAAACATTATGTTACCTTACAATAATTTTTATATTTTTGAAAATTAAACTGAACAATTCTAGAAATAATTCAAATTTATTGAAGTTAGTTCTTTCACGAATTTTCTGATAAGTTGGATGGTATCAAAATTATTGTAGGGCATCAGAAAAAAAACCAGTATTTGGATCATTTCAGTTTTCGAAACATTTGATTTTGAAATTCAGAATTCTGCTTAAAATTCCAAATAAAACCTCTAAAATTCATAAAATATATTTAGTTTTTTCTTTTTTTTGCTGTGGTTATTATTTTGTGTTATTTTTCTGAAGTTTTGTTATTTTTTTATATTTTGGAAAATTAAAATCTGAAAAATGTCTCATTTCTTCCATTCAAAAAATTCTGAAAGTTTTTTAAATTTTCAGAAATTGTTGCTGTTTTTAAATTTTTTCTTTTAGATAAATTCAATTTTAGAAAAAATCTAATTAAAAAATTCAAAATTCTGCTTAAAACTCGAAATGAAACTATAATATTATTTTCTTATTCTTTGCTGTTGTTATTATTTTGTTTCATTTTTATTTCTGAATATGTATTCGTTTTTTAAAAATTAAACTCTGAAAAATTTCTCATTTTTTCCCTTCAAAAAATTTCCAATGTTTTAAAAATTTTTGCAATTGCTTCTGAATATTTTTCAACGTCACTTTAAAATTCGTATTAGTTTTTCTGAAATACTAAAAAATGTATCTAGATAAATTATATTCAGAAAAAATCCAGCTTCAAAATTTTCATAATTGTTTGTTCTTTATTGCTGTGATTTTTTTATTTTGAAGTTTTATTATGTTAATTTGTTGAATTTATTTTTTTTATTGTGATTTGCTGTGGTTTATTTTTTATTATATCGAATTGTTGAAAAAGCGAAGTTGTAGTGTTTTTTTGAAGTTTAGTAGAACAAAACTTAGGATACTCGAATTCTTTATAAAAGATCCAAGAATCCTGAATTGTTTTCTGTATGTTTTTCAAAGAATTCTGAAGTTTCATTCTGTACTAGGAATTTTCATGAAAGTTGTTGATATAATTAAAAATCGAAAAAAAACTAGGCCAACCTATGTTTCACAATTTGCATGAAAATATTCGCGAAATGTTTTCATGTTTATTGGCTGAATCGAAGTTTTAGTAAAAATCTGACCATATTTTTTCAAAGCTTGAAAGAAACTAACAAGTTGTTTGAATTTTAAAATAAAAAAATCATTCAATTTCTGTGATAAAACTCAATACCAATTTTTGTTCCAACAAAAGTACTCTTATACATATATACATTTGAGTATATCTCTTCTCCCTATTTTCTGGGCTCAAACTAAATCACATTTGCTCTATTTCCCCCCCTCTTTCCTATTTTGCCAAAAATCGCGCACTTGACAATAGTTTCAAAAATAAAAATCCCAATTTTCGTTTTTTTTTTCTCGGGAAAATCTTATCCTTCCTTACTCATAAAATTGTCATCTGTCCCATGGGATGCATCAAATTAACCACCCCGGATTTTCGCCAATAAAGATAGTATCTTTAGAAATCTGTTCTAAAAGGGGGAGCTTAGCGAAACACTCATAAACAACATTTTTATGGGTTTTTAATATGTTAGGTTTTGAAAAATTGCTGTTTTCTGATACTTTTTTTTTGGATTTCACAAATATTTCTAATTTTAAATGATAAAAAGTGCAAAACAAAATGTTATCTTGTTTGTTTGGAAAACGAACCATTTCACATTTTTTTTAATTCCTTAATAAGTTGATGTCTGAAAGATTCGGATATTGTAAATTTTAAGAATTTCTTTCTTGAAACTAAAAACTGAGAAAACCCATACTGAAGTTCTATTTTTGTAAGTTTTTTCAATTTCCTCTTCTCGTGGGATTAATTGTTTTATTTTTTTCATAAAATGTTTATTTTTCAAAAAAATGTTGTGTGAAGTACGTTACCAAAAATTATTTAAAGCGTTCACAAAAACTGATTCTAGTCATAAAATACATTGAGTCAAAAAATTCGAAAGATCAACAATGGTATTTAAACCCAAGTGTATTTTCGAACAACGTATTTTTCGAAACAAAAAGTACCTGAAATTCTGAAAATTTCTTTGAATTTTGAAATCAACTGAGACTCTAGGAGCATTTTGAGTTTTTCAGAAAGTAAAAAAAAAAGAATTATTTCGTTTCGGTCTATTTTATCACTGCGTTGATGATATTATTTTTTAATTTCTAAAACAGCATTATATCTGGTGGATTTCTGAAAAATTCGTAGAAAATCTTGTCTTTCGATGATATCCTAAAAACTTTGAAGATTCTAAATTTTGAGAATTCCTACACTTCTCTCAAAGTAGAAGATTCAAGATGCCGGGCTCGTTTGAAAGCAAAAATTGAAAAAAAAAAATCATACTGAAGTTTTATTTTTGAAAAATTCTAAATTTTTCAAATTCCTTTTCTCGTGTGATTAATTATTTTATTATTTTCATGAAACGTTTATTTTTCAAAACAAAGTTGTCGGAAGTACGTTTCCAAAAACTATTTAAAGTGTTATGAAAATTTTGGAAATAGTTCAGATTCTAGAAACTTTTTAAAACCTTTCGAGTTTTTTAGAAAAAAATATTACGTTTCAAGTGTCTATTTTATCACTGCGTTGATGTTTTTTATTTAATGTGAATCCGATAGCACAAAAAAAAGTATAGTTTTTCGGAAATTCATCTAAAACCGAGCCGAGAGTTGCTAAAAAAAAAGAAAAATTTCTATTTGCGCACAAAAACTATCCTTCTAACTTTTTGAAAGCCACTTTAAACGTTTCTCTCCCGAGGTTCTGTTTTCTCTAGGTTAGGTCTTCTAAGAACAGTCCCTCTGTATCCAAGGTTATCCTGCTGATTCAACCCGCTTCGTTTTTTTCTTTCTTTGAAAATGTTCCGCTCTTCTCGCTAAAACAATGTGATTTCACATAAAACGAAGATCTTTTTTGATTTTACCGATGTTTTTATTAGATGTTATTTATGTCTCAACTTTTCCCTTTTTTTTGTCATCCTCGACCGCCTCGAATTTTCCACAGTTATTCATTTATCATGAGAAATGGGAATGAAACCGGTTTGAAAATGATGAATATATGAAAATGAAATAAAAATGAAAAATGATGAGTTGACAAGTGTGAATAAGTAGTCATCCATCATTTTTCATTTCGTTTTCTTATCAAAAACCGCGCCGCGCGCGGCCTTTTATTTTCCATTGGGAATTGTGAATTTTGTCTTCGACAATTTTTTTTGGTTTGAATTTATGACTGAAAAACATGTACTTTAGTGAAGTTTGAAAAATCTCTGGAATTCTGTATCCCAGAAATATATATACATAAGTGCCAAAACAAAATGAGCACCTACAAAAAATTTTTCAGAGAAGTCGTGGCATTTTTCTTTTCTTTCTTGGCATTTGACATTTTTCTTCTTCCTCAATTCCGTACACTATTTCGCTCATTTTTACAAAAACTTTGGAGCATGTTTTTTGGTGCTCAGCTGACCGTAATGCAGCTAATTTTTACGGGATCGTTTCTAACTTATCGGAAACTATTAGAGAACATATGTTTCATTTCGAAACCCCACGGGCAAATTGGAAGGTTCCCTTGTCAGTTGATTCAAAAATTTTCAGACAACTCTGAAACATTTTTTCTGGGATGTTCTTCTGAAATCATGGAGATGAACATTTCAAGAACTGAAAACTCCGTTAGTCAATTATTTGAAACCTATTTTCTCCGGCAATTTGAAATTCTCCAAAGTCTACCATCATATGACTATTCATCTCCATTTTTTTCCTTATGCTAAAATCAAAAGACACCCCGAGCCGGAATAATAGCATGTCAGCTCTCTAACTCGAAAATGGTCATTTCTTGTTGTTTTCTGTTGTTCTCCTTCTACTGCTGACAAATGAGTGACATGAGTCTAGTGACTAACACGAAAAACAATGAATGAATTAATAGTAAATCAAGTTGTATGGTGAAAACACTTTGCACAACATGTTTTTGAAATCTTATTTTAATTTTTTAGTGGTAAAATAGAGAAAGGGATTAGGTTGTGTAGTTCTCTCGGGAAATATAAAATGTATTACTGTGGTTTTGTTTAATTCAAACGTTCATTCATGATTGTCAGTATAGTTATTTTAAATTATATTCAAAATTTTAGAAAATTTAAAAACATTTTGATAGAGTGAAAAAAATATTTTAAAAATTGTTTCGAAGAAATTTTAGAATATCACAACTAGACTTCCAAAATTGATTCTGAGGTTTTGATTTTTTCTTGTCTGCGGAAATATCAATTGTGTAGTTCTCTTGGAGAACACTTTAAAATATGATATTTCATTTTCAAAAAAAGTTTGGGAGAAATTATCTGATTTTGAATTGAAGAGTTCCCAGAAACTATGAAAACTTCACTTTCTAGATTTTCCTTCAAAAAACCCGAAAAAATAGGTTTCAAAGATTTTATATGTTTCCCGGTATAGTTTTTTCATAGATACTCGACTTCCCGGCCCTCCAATAAATTTCTGAAATTTTCAGTTATTTTGGAAATTACTACAAGTCAAATTTTTGAAAACCCCTCCCCTCCCAAAAATAGACTTCAAAAATGTTATACACTTTCTTAAAATTTTCAAAATTTACTTCTTCCTAGTCTCTTTTTTTGCTGTTATTTTCATGACCGGTCTCAAAAAAAGCCGATTATCGCGCATTTCTCCTTTTATTTTAGTCGCACCTACTTTTGACCAAAAAAAGGAGGAAGAAGAAGAAGGAGAATGAGAATAACATTTTATCGTTTTTTTATTGGAATATGAAAGGTTCTTCCTTTTCTTGTATATGTGTTATGAATATTACTATTTGGTATGGTTTTTGTTAGTTTTTAAGATGAAAAGTTTCTTTATAATTTGAATTCTTAGGGAGAATTATCAAGACACTTTTAATGTTTTTTGAAATTCTGATACAAATTTCAAAGAAAGTGCAAAAATATTTTGAAAATCGCTATTTATGTTTTTTCAGCTCAAGAAATCTTCTTGGGTTTTAGAAAGTTTTCAAGAAGTCTTAAAAGCGTTAAAACTTTGTAATTCAAATTCCTGAATTCTTAGAGTTCCAAAAATGAGCCGCTTGTTTCCTAAATTCTCAGAAAAATTTCGGGTTGTTTGAAAAATTTCAGGAAAGTCCAACAATTTAGTTACAATTTGTGAAAACTGTAATTTGATCTAGATTTGTCAAAAAAATCTTGAGTATTTTGTGAACCTGTAGAATCTCAAAGGTAACTCCACGATTCGAGAAAACTTTTAAAAATATTTAGAAATTATTCAAATTCTTAGCTTTACAGAAAAATAGCCTGAAAAGAGTTGATTTTCGAACCCCAAAGAATCAATTTTGTAAAATATGCCACAATTCCATGTTATTATATGTTTTCATTATAATACTACCTCCATTTAGTAAATACATCATCTCTATCCAGTCACATTTCATTTTTATTATCCCCGTGAAGCAACCAACCGTACTTACTCCCCCTTCATTTTTCAATTCAACCAACTTTCTCCTCTTCCAAAAGAACTACACAATTTATTCACACTGTTTCATAATTTTTCGAGAACTACACACATACACTAAAAAAGGTCGTCGTCGTCGAATACCTTGTTTATATATTGAGAGAGGGAAATATTGTTGTTAATCTGACACTCAAATTGAACTGCAAATATTTGATCGAGACTATATTTTGCATTGTTATTATTATGTCTTACTAATTTATTGTTTGAGTGGGCGGACTAGGTTGTTAGGTGGCAAAAATGGGATTTTTTTTCGAAATCTCGGGAAATATAGGTTTCAGAGTTTTTATAGTTTGAAATTTTGTGTTTTGTATTAGTCGACTCGCTCTTTTTGGGTTGTTTTCCAAATGTTCTACCTCTTAGTCAGTTTTATTTTTTGAATAAGTTATATACCAGTTTTTTTAAAACCCTGTTCAAGCTTTTGTGATAAAAATTTGAACTGCGCCAATTTTCGAAATCTGAACTAAAAATTGAATTTTATTGTATTTTTGAAACCGCTTATTTTATCAGGAACATAATTTTTTCTTCAATCCAGCTCCGTCCACATTGTGGGCTCCTATGAAATAAAATTGAAGTTTTATGAAGAAGCAGTTGTAGAAACTATAACATCCAAATTTTGAAGAATAGAAATTATTAATTTGTTGAAGCGTGTTTTTTGTGGTTTTTGAAAACTCGTTCTGTACAATTAGACTCATTGACCAGCCAGCTATATTGCGCAATTTATAGATGCTCCAAATGTGGCTTCGTTCGTTTGAGTTTAACATTTTTGTTAAAATCGCCTCTAGATTCTTAAGCTAAGAGATCTCTGAAAGTAGCCTGCTTATTCAGAAGGTTGTCTAATTTTTTTGAATTTTCAAGAAGATTCTGAAGTCTCGTCAAAACTTATTTTTTAATTTTGGCCTTCTGAGAAAATTTGAAATTTTTTATGTATGCTAAGTTTGTATTATCTTAGAGTATCGACGTTTAGAAATTATACAAAATCCTTGAAACTTATTTTCTTCTTGGTTTTCATAAAAATTGAAAATCTTCCGGTGATTAATCAAAAAGATTCTCCGCATGACTCATTTTTCTTATCCAGTTTCTCATTTTTTGTCTCTTTTGATAAATGTCAATCTGAAAAAAATGTGTCCATTCTTCTCAATCAAAAAGAAACAAAAAAAATTGGAACCAATTATTCGGTTTTGCATGTGAAACGGATTTTCATTTCGGCGAAAACAAGAAGAAACAACAGTTAGAAACATGTACATGTCAATTCACTTTATTTTATTGAAAACGATGTTAATCCGGGAAGAAGTCGCTTTTTTGTCTTTGTTGTTCGGAAATTTTGAAAAAAGGGAAATTCGTGAATTTTTGATGTAATTTTTTAGAGCTCTGGAATTTGCTCTGGAAAAATTCGCATTTTCTTACAAATTTCAGAATATTTTACCAAACTACCCCGATGCATCTGAAAATTTTCTGAAATAAAACTGAAAATGTCCATTTTCAACATTATTATTTTTTCGTGAATTTTTCTTTTAAAAAAAATTGCAACGTATCGCGTACAAGTTTGAATCGCAAAAATGGAAAGTTGTTTTTTTCCCGTTAATTTTTATCTGCATATGATACATACTCTTTCTATGTTTTCATTCTTCATTGCAGTTCTGTTCATCTTATGTTATCTGAAATCTAGACATTTGACATTTCAGATTCAGAGTTCTCAAATTCTGAACTGGTTTAATCGAAAAAATATTTTTCTCGAAATCACAATCTTCTAAAAAAAAAAGCTTGGAAGTTCTAAAAGATAAGCTCTAAGTGTGAAGAATCTCTGAAGATTTAGAAGCTAAACTATTCTAATGTATCTAAAAAATATTCTGAACGTCTGGCTGATTTCCTCAGAGTTCTGAAATTCTATGAACCATTATTTCCGTTTACATGTTAACAATTTCCTGCATTCCCTCGAATCTGAAACGTAGAGAGTCCACTCGGAGGAAACAGTTCCACTTATTTTTCCTTCGTAAAGCTCACCACTGATAATTTTCATCAGAATCTTTAAACTTCTAGAAAACTCTGCACACATCTCGAAATAATCTAATATTTCAAGTTCTTCTCTGAAAATTTCACAATCTTAGTGCTACAATCAAAAAATTGAAAAACAAACGTCGATCACTTGCCAATTGAAATATTTTAAAATTGCTGATCCTCATTTGAAATCGAAACGTATATTGGCTGTGTTCTAAAAGTAGAAATTAAAAGTTCATGTTTTTTTTTCAACCCAAATTTTTATCTATCAATCTACCTATGATTCATACTCTTCTATTTGCTTCTTTTTTCCTACTTTTTCTGTTCATCTAATATTATCAATTCGATGGTGTCAGTTGTTCTTCTGTTCTTAACCTTCTTCCCCCCCTTCATTCGCATCTCTATTTGATACATGGTCAGTTGTCACTTTTTTGAACATACAATTTTATAATATTATTCCTATTTCTCTTCTTCTCTAATCCTCTTTTTTCAATACGAACTATGATTGGAATTTAATTAACCGCAACTGTTCGCGTTCGTTTTATTGATTTTGAAAGTTGTTTTTTCTTTGTTTGAATTTTTTTTTAGAAGGTGTGAATACGTTTCAGAATGTTGAATTCTGTTTGTCAAATACTTTTCAGGCTTCATATTTCTTCTTAATTCCAGTCGCTGAATTCTGATCATTTCAATCATCGTTTGTTTCATAAAAGTGCGATTTATACAAACATTTACATTTTAACATAAAAACTCAGTTATCCAAGAAAATAACTCAACCGAATCTCAGAAAACAACCTAAAGCGCTAAACTAAAATTCTCAAAGCGTATTTTCCCCTTAATCCAAAAAATGCTCAATTCTATCCCCAAGAAATGTAATTTCAGCCGATTCCAACAAAAAAAATTTAAAATTCAATTTCACCACCCCGCTCCCCTCTCCCAAAAAATTAATTAACTCGTTCGTCCTCTGACCTCTTTAATTTCAACATTTTTCTTCTTCTCGAACAATACAAAGTACCTAATCATGCATGTATATAATAATTTATTGTTGGGGGGCCCCGGTTATCAGCTGGCCCCATAAAAATGTATAGTTCTGGTTTTCTTGTCTTGTGTGTATGTATATATTATCACTTTTTGTTCTTTGTTGAAACGAGAAAAATTTTGTAGAAAGTTTTGACTTTTTTCAGCGATTCTTGAAGAGCGAAAGAAATCAACGACACAAAAAAACGGTGAGTTTTTTGATAGTCGTTAAATTTTATGTGCATTTTTTCTTAATTTTTCTTCTGCATAGGATTTTAAGAAGTTCTTGTTCTTCTATTTCTATATATATTTCCGGGAAAACTTAAAAAATTCTAGAACCTGGACCTATCTTTCCCTGTCCTCTCTGTTCTATCCATTGATCATTACATCATTTGAATATCCTCTTCTTTCTGCCCGCCAAAAACAAAAGCGATATATCTTCGGCCTAACCAACAAGTCCCTTTTCCTCTTTTTTCGCCTTCTTGTCATGTTCCTTTTTTATACCCAACGGGTTGGTTTTTTTCTGTGGCTAAAAGACTTGAAACTTTTTCCTTAAATTTTTGCTGTTAGTTTAGATTTTTGAGAGCCTACATACTAATTGTAAGGTTGTTCATAGTAATGTTTATTAAACTGAAGAAACTTCAAAATCTGATTTTTTGTTTTCAGCCAGTTTTCATAGATAATCGGATTATTTCTTCTTTTCACCACCTTTTTTAATGTAAATATGTCGGATGCTGAATATCAAACAGCTCTTTATTTCAAGAAAATTATTAATATTTTAAAAGTGGGGTAAAGGACTCGGCAAGTTGCTTATATATAAGAGCACATTTTTTAAGGTATATTAAAAAGCTCAAAATTTCCCCTTCAACCTATTTTTCTCCTCAATTGTATAATAAAAACCATGTTTTTTGCGGCAAATCAACACAATGACCATAAAGTGGTGTGTCATATCAACGGTTTGCAAATCAATTATCACTATTTTTGAATAAGCAAAAAATACATGTAATAGTTGTATTTTTGTGTTATGAATAAGTCTTTTGTTACCTTACCTGATTCAATTTTGCAAAAAAAAAACCCTTTTCTCTTTTTCTCCTTTCTTGCTTTTTGTTACAAGAAGAAGACCTTTTATACTTTTTCTACTCATAAACAAAAATATATTTATGTTTTCGTTCTTCAAAATATAAACATTTTGCAGTCATTCATATAAACATTAATTTGATAGTTTTTCAAAATTTATTGATTTTTATTTAAATGTACAAAAAATAGGGGGTTTATAAAAACTCCCAAAACAGATGACTAATTATATGGTTTTCACTCACCTTATTATTAGGTTTTTGTTTACATTTCCTGGGCTTCTTCGAAAAATAATTATTCCAACTAATAAACACTTGTTTCTCATTTTTGTTTAGGAAAAGGAATGAATTTATTTTTTTGTCAGATTTTAACATTTTTGAACTTTGAAGTCAATAAAGTAATCAAGAATATTCTGAAAAGCGCTATTGCAATTCTGAGGAAATATTTCTCATTTCAATTCAAATGAGCACAGTAATTTCGAAGGTAGTTTCAATTCAATTTTTCTCTGTAATTTTAGCTATTCTCAGAATACTTCTTTACAGGATAACTCTAGTGGGTTTAACTATATTTTATGATTGTTTTGGTTAAGATTTCAGCAATTTCTGTAAAACCACAACCTTTTTTTGAGAGCTACGGGTATATCAAAAAATAACGGAAATCTTAAAAGTTTACGTTTCAAAATTATTTTTAATGTATAATACCGAATATTCGAAGTTACATGCTCCCTCAGTTTTCGATCTTTGAAAGAAGTTGATTGTTGGTTTTCTGTTGAACTATGAACTTTTATTTTTCTTTAGCATTTCTGAAAAAATGTTTTTTTTTAAACAGAGGATTCAAACAAACCTCTGAAATTTTGCGAGTTTCTTCATAGGTTGCTTATGTAGTTTTAAGCAACCTATAAAGATTCCATTGATTCACAGTTTCACCAAATAATATCCACATCTTGTTTAAATTTTTAAACTTTTTTTTTCGATATACAAAGATACGGTAACTTTATATCTGCGTCTATTGATGCCAAAAAACTATAAACAAACAAATTGATGGAGAATCTGTGAAGAGTCCTTCAAAATCATATCAGAATGATATCAAGTTACACACTTTTTGTGTGTATTTGTACATGTGATTTGCTCACTACTGTATGTACTCCTGTAAATATTAAGCGAAAAACATATGTCAATTATTTTGGACACGGCTTTCTTTATTTTCGTTGATTATTTTTTTGCTAAATCAAAACACCACAAGTTTTATATGTGAAATCCCACCAAAACTTTCACCAGACCACCCACAAAGAAAAGATTTATGTGCAGTGGAGAAGACCTTATGTAAGAAGAAGATGGCATGGGATTGACCTTCAGAGATTGTTTTATTATGCTTCTTTTAGTTAGTCATATATCTTCGGAACTTGGAAGAGGAAAACAAGTTTTGTCTAGTAAAATGCTCGAAATTTCTGAATGAGCTATGAAAATAGGTGTGTACTGTCGACATTTTCTAGGCCATATTGGTTGTCTTCCAAGGCTCTAATTTTTTCGTCCCGACAATAGTTTCTTAGAATTCTATTGATTTCAGAAAAAATATGTTTGAATCGTAAAATCATTAACTACTCTGAAAAAAATCGAAGTAGTTCTTTTTTTTTTGAAATTCTCAGTGAATACGTTTTAAAAATCATTCAATTTTCAATAGAAAAAAATTACTGGATATTATACAAAACTATGCCTCAAAAATCATAGAAAAAAAACAGGAAAGCCTGATTTTCTTCATTGTTTTGCTCATTTATCTTTGTGACCACACGTGTGTCTGTCCCGTGGCCTGTCGTAAAATTGTTTTGGTGTGTGCACCTCCTACTAACATCTGGCGATCCCATCGCTATTTTTCTTCTTTTTCCTCTCTTTTTCACTAATAGTTTTCGTGGATTTAGTTTTTGAGAGAAGTATTTGTAAACTTTTTGGAACGTTTATTTTGAGCTGTGAAAAATCTGGTATTTTAGAATTTTAAAAGTCATTTTCTACGTCCCTAACCTTTTCTCTCACTTCAAATCCACTACTAAAATATACAAAAAACCACCAAAAAATGACACACCTTTCTGTTAGGACCACTTGACCCGAACCGGAACGGGCAAGGAGGGCGGACTCGAAAAAAGGAATTGCGTGATTGAGTGACTACCTACCTCCTCTCATTGCTGACACTTTGTGTATATATTTATATTGTATCTTTTCTTTGGGTGGTGGTCTCTGTTTGTTCTTGTAAAATTTTTGGACTGAAACTATTATTATTATATAATATAGTTTTCATTTCGAGAACTAGTATATATCCATTTCGAAACGTACCTCTCCCAGTTTTCATTGATTCCGTTAAGTTGAATATTGATTATATATAACTTCTGACACACGGGCTTCTCAGTTTGGGATTTTTAAATTTTTGAACCAAAATGTTTTTTTTTTTTTTATTTCTTGAATTATTCAGAATATGTTTCATTTTAGACGTAATTTTCAAACTTTTAACAACCTCAAATTTCGACAGTCTTATGCAGAGATTTGAGGTCTATTTTTTTCAGAGTTCATTCGCAATTTTTGATTCTGACTTTTCAATCTGTAATTACAGTTATTATAACTTTTATGGGTGAACATTTCAAAATAAAATTTAGTGTTGTTAAACTACGCATCTCAGACCTTCTATAGAGAATAATTCATGTTCAATTTTTCCCTGTTTCTGCAACACAGGCCTCTAATTATTGATTTCTAGAGACTCGTAGAAATTAAAACTGAAATTTCGATTATGAAAAAAAGAAACCAATTCATTTATACAATAAAAGCTCGCCCAGGGGGAACCTAAAGTTAGAACCCCTCTGACCACAAAAACTTCCTTTATTATTAGAAATTCTCTGAGCCCAGTTAATATTTTATTTGAAACGTATATTTTGGAGTCTTCAGAATTTAAAATTTCACAACTCTTAGAATCTGATGTAGTTTATCTACAGTATCCCCAAAATAATATTCACTTCTTACTCATTTTTATTTAAAAAATGAGCGGTTCGATGTAAAGGTTTATAAAAGTACTGTAGATATCTCAAGAACCCGATGTCCAAGCTAACTACTTATCTTCGCAAACTCTCTTTGACTCCGAAGCTCATTGACCCTCCTGCCTATTATTAAATTGTTATTATATTAACAACAATAATACCATGTGCCCTATTCATACAATGTCGTTTTTTCCCTCCAAAAACATGCATAAGTAGTGTTTGATCGAGCCGACTCGCTTCCTTTTGTGACATTTATATATGCATTTGACATGTCATTTTGTTCATTTTTTTTTTGGAAGCCAAGGTTCTTTTTTTCAGTTTTGATATTGAATTTAGTTCTTTTTATTCAAAATATTTTTTTGGGATCCAGAATTAATATTTATACGAATTCTGACAAAAAATGCATGTCTCCTATCAAAAATTATGTTTTTAGAAAAGTATCTGTGAATTTTCTGATACGTATTCCTTCCGATTTTTGAAGATTTTCATTCTTAAAATTTGTCAACAATCCTCTCCGAGCTCAAAATCAATCAAAAATCCGACAAAAAACACCTAGGTCTCATTAAACATTCAAGCAATTATGCAAATCTTCTTCGTCGTCTTCATTTTTTGCATAATTTACCGTTTATATTTTTTCCTATTACTACTGCTAAGACCAGGGAGAGGACCCTTTTAAGCCTCTATTTTTTGCCTTCTAACATCTGGTGGCAGTTGTTTGCGAATTCATCTCCTCTTACCTTATTGAGTGCGTTCAATCGAGCGTGAAATTGAGAATTTGGAAGGGGTAAAAAACGGGAGAAAATGACTTGAAATATGTTTTATTTATTGGTGGGAATGTACTTTTTTGGTTTCGGGAGTTTTTTTGAACCCTGAGTTTGATTTTGGAAATTTTTGAATTTTAAGAACAGACAGTTACAGTTTTTTTTAGTGATCACAACATCTTTGTTCATCGTCTTATGAGTTTTAACGTTTTCAAAAATTTTTTGATTCACAGAAAAAAACATGCATTTTTTTACAAAATTTCTAGTAGAGAAAATTGTTTTTCCTATTGGCTAGGTGTTTTTAATTTCGAATTCTAACTTTTTGAAACTTTTATTTCAGATTCTGCATTTAAAAATCCTTGTTTCAACACTTCTGAGTCTGTTCTCAAACATTTTTAGTTGGAAACCCTCCATAACGTGTACCATATTTCAAGTTGATCCTGCTCCCAAATTCTGAATCCTTTTCCCAAGCTGAAATCGTTCCATTTTCTGTAATTTTCTGAAACTTCAGTAATCTGGTTACTGTTCTAACTATATTTAAATAAAATTTTTAGCATAAACTCTAAAACGTATGGCTGTGTATTTCTCTTGAACAATAATATTTTTTCGATCTTGCTTGAACTACAGTACTACCCCCATTTCGTTATACTGTTTTCATGCGTACTTCTCCCGGACGAGACATTACCACCTGACGTTGTTCTCTCGGATAAAGATTAGCATACTGCTTGTCTGCTTATAATACGTTTCTCTATTTGCATTTCTCATTACTCATCATTTTTCGTTCTCCGGGCACAGATGTTTTTTTTTCTGGGCCCCCTTCTTTCCATCACTGCTCCATTTTGTTTTTTCTCACGGGTGGCAGCAGTTCCTAGCCACTTGAAATGAACACATTATACTACATAGTTGTCGTTCATTTTTTTTAACCAAATATGGTGGGTTGGGTGACTAAAAATCTCCCGCGTTGGCGAGATGAACAGCTACTTGAGTTGGCGGATATTAACACTGTTTTAATGTCGGCACCTTTTTTGGCGGTGTTAGTGATGGGGAGAAACTTGAGAAAACACTTGAAAACTGCTAAATCACAATGTGGTGGTGATGTAATGTTGTATGTAGAGTAATCCGGGAGTTCTATGAGTGAGAATTTAGTTTGCTAATTTTGGGTCTAAATTTTTTTTAAGGCATAGACTTAGGTGTAGGTCTAATATTTTCATACATAGACTTAGGTTTGAATCGCGGATTCAGATTTTTCCTGAATTTTTTACACTTATAGAGCTCGATTTCTCGATCAACATCCTGTATCCTAATTTCAGAAGAGATTTATGTGAGAAAAAGTTCATATTTTCAGTGCATTTTCTATAAAACTTAACCATTGAAAACTCTGTGTAATTTCCACACAAAAAATATATATTTATTTTCGCGTGTATAAGGTTTTCAATGATTTCCAAACTTCTCAAAAATTCATAGCTCCTCTCACAAAAATCTTCTATAAAAAGGAATACAGTACGTGAATCAGGAGAGCGGAGTAAGAAAAATTTGAACCGGCGACTAGTTGAACCTCCCTTGTTAGATATTTTTAGATGCTCAATCTTGAGTCGTTTGTGCCTATTCTGCTTTACCGGTTTGCGGGAAAAATACATACAGATGCTCCTTATCTATCACCTCTGGCTTCATTCATCTAACCTGTTCTCGCTGTCTGACTCTCCTCCTCTTCCTTTCCCTTACCTCCCCGAAAAGGCGTGAAATAATCCTTTTGCGGGACGAGACGGCGGGTGCCCAATTAAAACGAGTCAGCTAGATGCTTTGATTTCTGAATAGGCTAAAGGTCATTATAATTAGAATTGGCCTTGACTGTTATTTATGTTCATATACATACATTCATTAATTGCTGCGAAGAAATTCGAGACCGTCTAAAATTATTGTAGCTGAAAGTACAGTGTATTGTTGACATTGGGTCCAGCAAAGTGCTCTTATTAATTAGCACGTAGTAGGGGGTTTTATGATATATGGGAAGTGTTTTGGGGAACCTGTCAAAAGATCGACCGCCCACGCTAATGAACAGTGCTAATCCAAGTAGTTGTGTTTGATGACATGATGTTTGATAGCTTGGATTGTGACTGCTGACATTTCAGATATTCCCGTTAAAAACCAGATTTTAAATTTTTTTAACTAGCTCCCAACAACTACAGTACCACATGTTCAAATTAATCTTTAAAAAATCGGTTTTCTGCCACAAGAACTTGAACTTCTAGGTTTTTGCTGCAGGAGTTTTAATTATTAGATTTTAGAACTGAACATGTCGATCTCAAGTTTGGCTTTAAAACTTTCAAAGTTAGTTTTTCAGTTTTTTATCTGGGTGCAAAAATTAAAGTTTGATTTACAAGATAGAAGCAGTTTTGATACCTGAAAATTGAAAAAGAGAATTCAAATCTAGCTCCAGAAGGTTGAATCTCAAATTTTGACCCATATCTGAAAATTCACATGCTATATTATAAAATCCTTTAGTTCAGAACTTAAATTTCAGACAAATTTGTCGCCGAAAAATTAATTTATGATTTTAAGCACTGAAATTTTTTTGATTCAGTTTGAACGCTTTTTTCAAACTTTCGGCGCGAAAAAATCCACGTGGCATTGTCACGTTGAAATACCTAATCAGCTCAAAAACCCCGTTTTTCTCCCGTCGGATATCCACAGCCCTTGTTCTCACTATTCGCGCACCTGCCTATGGGCGCCCGCCAAAAGAAAAATGGTGTTAATTCACCCTATTGTTAGTAGCCATTGTTAATGGTGTACACCAAACAAGACTGATAACAATCTCTCTCTTTCTGTTCATCTAATTGTGACCGGTAGTCATTGAGGCAGACTTAAAACACATGTCCTTTTCTTCTTCCTCTCATCTTCTTGGCCACGCCCATTTTTGTTTTGTTTTTGCCACCACCTGACCACACCCTTTTTCCATTACACCATTCTATTTTGTGTTTGGCGTATTGGTGTAGGTGTGGTGTTAATATAAAAGTTGAACAAAGTTTTCGTAGTTTTTAATCAAGAATTTTGCACCTGTGTACTAGAAGTAGTAGTTAAAATAAGTAGTAATTATCCTTCCTTTTTACGAAAATTCCTTTTTCTTTGTTTTCATGAAAATCTATATAAAATTTTACTTTTTTTTCAGCACATGAGAAGTCGGTAATATGCGATTTTTATTTATTTTTATTCTACTAATCGAGGTGTTTTTTATAAATGGAAGTGAGCAGAAGAATCAACTGGAAAAATGCCCGGAATTGTGAGTTTTTTTTTGTTAATTATTATCTCTTAAATTTTTGAATTTATAAACACGAAAATCTAAAATTTCAATTTACAGTCTGCAATAGATAAGTTTTTTCTACAAAATTAAATAGTTTTGTGCCATTGTTAAATTTTACAAAAAATCTCAATTTGCTGTCCCTGAAAATTATCATTTTTATCATGAAACTCGAATTTCACATTTTTTTGCATTGGTTCTAAAATTTATCGTTAGTTTCTTTAGTATAAAATTTTTACGAACAAGTTTGAAGATCTGAACCAGAATTCATTCTAAACTTCAAAAAAAGTTTATTGCATTTCTCAAAATCGTGCTTATCATTGAAAATGTTGAACCTTGACACCGAAAATCAAATTTTTTACTCACTATCTTAATTTTTTTTTAATTTTTAGAATTATTTTTAATAATTAAATCATTCGTTTTCTCATTCAATTTTCAAAATTTGAATTTCTCACCAAAATTAATAAAAATTGAACGATTTGTGTTACCACCTTCCCGCGCTAAATTGGAACTTTGCCACCTAAAACTTGAATTGAATTTGAATTAGGAAAAATCCATGTTTCGAAATACACATAAAGACCCTCTACGATCCTTTTCCTCATCAAATTTTCCATTCTTGCAGCTGCAAATGTGCGTCGGATCCAATCCAACCAACATCTCAACTCGTAACCTGTAATTACTCAACATCTCAAATTTCCTCGACCAACTATTCACCCTTCGAGCCAATCTCCACCTCAATTCGATCACTAATCATCAACTGCGCGGATGATACATCAATTCGGTTATCAGACACATTTCTACGCGGTCTGACCTCTCTAAATCGCCTGAAAATCGATGTAAGTGTTTTGTTTTTCACCAATTTCTTTTCATTTTCCATTTTTCTCGTCTCACTTTAATTCCTGCCTGCCCTCACGGACCTTTAATCCGTCTTAGTAGTGAGTAATCCTTGTCTTTCTTTCTATTGAGAAACCGAGAGGGAAAAGGTCAAAACAAAAGTGTACATCTAACACCCGTTCTCCCTCTCTCCCTCTCCTCTTCTTTTTCTTATTATATCTTTTTCTTGTCTTTAATTAGCCGAGTTGCGTAACCGAAACAAGTCGTATAATAGGCAGAGGAACACCATAACATGTGCACCACCCACCATGTTAAATATTGGATGATTTATGGCACGGAAGTGTGGTTTTTTGCTGGGGAGAAAAAAACGAAAAAGAAAATGAATAATTGAGAGGACTAGAAATGTGTTGGAATTCTAGGCCATGTGGCAATGTGTGCTCCATTGAGGAATTAAAAAAGTTTCAAAAAAAACTTATTTTCAAATTTTTGTGAAGGATTTCGAGGAAAAATTAAGGAGTTGGCAGAGCGTATTTATTACTACCAAGGAAAAAAATTTCACCCAAAAACTGTTGAAAAAAAAATGTAAAATCAATTTTTCAAGAAAAAAAAACTGTTTCCCACTAAAAATCGGTTTGATATTTAAAAAAAAAGAGAGCTATAGAAACGAAATTAAAAATCGTAAGAATTCGTCGAAAAACTTTAAAAATTCATGAATTTTCCAGTAAAAATTAAAAAAAAAAACCAATTTTTAAATTTGGATTTTACATCTAACGGATATAGGTAGGAATCACAAAAATATACTAACATTATTCAAAATTAGCTCATGCTCTGCTTGAAATCATGTTTTCGAAGTGAGATATTTTAGTTTTTAAGCATTTTTCAAACTTCAATTTTCACATAATATCCATAGTCATCATTTTCAAATCATTATTCATTTTTCGAAAAACCATTCACATTTCCGACAACTTGTCATCATGATGATGTTTTTCCGGTGTGCACCACCCTTCTTTGCCTTCTTCCACATCTGCTCAAAAACACTTGAAGAACAATATACGACTAATCTCACTTTAGAAGAACACACACAACCAATTGACACTTGAAACAACACATGTCAAAATTTATTCGATTAAAAAATCGAGGCTACAAAAAATTGGATTTACCATCTTTTTTCCCCTTTCAACCGGGAATTTAAATCAAAAATAGGGGTTTTTTTACAGGGATGCGCGATAAGTCAACTTGCTCCAACGATCTTCGAAGATTCTGGAGCATCGCTTCGAAGCTTAGAAATCCGCGCGACTCGCGATTTTGAGCTCACCGAGCAAGTTCTTCAACCATTAGCCCGATTGGAGAAATTCAGTGTGACCGACTCGAAGAATTTGCAACTTCCCGAGCGACTCCTTTGCATTTTGCAACATTTGCAGGTAATTCTTTGAAATTTGACACTATTCGGGAAAACATGGAGGGAAGTCCTCTTTTGAAATGTGCCGATTGGCATCTCCTCAGGCGACCAGATGGCTTGCTTGTCGTCTTTCAATAAGCCCCTTATAATTTTGAAAAGACTATGATGTGAGTACTCTGTCATAATTATTATTTATTGTTGTTATGTATTAGTTTGGCGGAGAGAAAAAGGAACAGAAAGGATGAGGGGCTCCATATTGGACGAATTTCGAGAGTTTTGGAAAATTAACAAGGATTGTGGGACTGTAAAGTTCCTGAATATGATTGAAAAAATCTAAAAACATTCAAAATGAGATCCAAAAACGTGTAACTTTTGACAATATTGAAGTATGGCGTCAAAAATTATTTTCAAAAATTAAAACGTGGTTTATTGGCACCGAAAAAAAAAACAACCCGGAATTTTTTTTAATTTTGGGTTGTTCTTGAAATTTGAGTGTGAATTTCTGGAATTATTGATTTTTGAAAAACTGGCACTCAAAAACCACGTGGTTCATTCAAAAATTTGATTTTTCGGATTAAATATTTACAAAATTTAAAAAATAATTTCCTAACTCATACAAATTTATTTGGAATTTTTTGAAATTTATATTTTGGCGCCTGAAAACCTAGTGGAGTTTTGAAAATTTGAAATTTCAAACCGGAAATCATGTTAAACAATGAAGTTTTGAAATTAACTCAATAATTATGTTGCATTTTTCAAAAGTCAGAATTTCGATATTGAAGCCTGAAATCAAGATCCAAATTGAAAATCTCACCCAGAACCCTCTTTTCACTGCCAACATCTCCTAACCGCCCAATATTATTTCATAAATAACTCATTGAGATAGTTAATTAGGGACCGCCGGCAAGCCTACCTACTACCTAACCCCAGCCGCTATCACGCGTCATTTAGCTAATTAGACACAAACTGCCGCCAGCCCCGAGACCTTGTCAAGGTAACAAACAACCCTTTGTTGTTGTCATCCATGATCTTCCTATTCATATGTAAAGTATGAATCAATAATAAAAATTTTTAGGACCCTCTACGAATTTGTGGGCTGGTGGATGGGGGGATATCTCAACAAATAAAAGAAAATGTGTTAATAATTAATAGTAATATCCCCCCTAATAATGTTGAAGTGTACTTTTATTAGCATCAGGGGTCCTTTTTCTAACATAAGAGAACACAATAATTATCCGATAGAGAGACATGTATGATGTATCATGTTACGTTTCAGGTGTTGAATTTGTCATCCAACACAATGCCGACATTGAGAAGAGAGGAATCGTGTGTTGCGCAACAGTTGCTCATTGTGGATGTGTCGACGAATTTGTTGAGCAGTATTGAGTGAGTCTGGATTTATATAGAAATTAATAGGGGGTTCTGTATTGGACCTATAGAAAAGCTGGCTCAGCGAGATAATTTTAACATCTAAAAATTAAAAAAAGTGAAATAATTAACATCTATGCTAAATTTCTTCTCTCCAATTCAGAAAATTAGAAAAATTAGTAAAATTACGTTTCGAAGAGTTCTTAATACAATTTTCTCAAAATTTAGTTCACTAGTTCTTTCAAACGCGTTTTCAAACTCGAAAAAATTAATTTTGAAGTTTGAATTTTCATAATGAAGAAATAGAAGGCTGAAAATGATCCTTTTTTTGAAACCAGCGAAAAGAATGTTTCAAAAATTATTCAACTTGGAAACTTCAAAATTGAATTCAATTATTCTCCCACTTAAACCAAAAAAAATCAGACTGAGCTTCATCACAAACGAGAAATTTTTCTCATGAAATTGAACTTTTTAACTTGACAAACCATTTGAATTCCAATCAAAATGAAGCTGTTCTAAGTTTTTCGAATTAAATTTTAAATTTTTTTTCAAAAATACTCATTTTTACACCAAAACCTTCTCCCTTCCTTTTTGCATAACATTTATGTTTTATATTTGCATCTGGCAGCTGTTTTTTATTACAATCTGAGGTCATCCCGATATTTCACCATAAAAAATTACAACCAGACCATGTTTTAGACAATTCCTACGCGGCGCTCCAAATCTTCGGCAACTCTCGATTTCGCATAATTCATTGACCAAAATCGAGGCCCTGTCAACATCGACGCCATTCTTACAACAATTAGATGCCGAATTCAATGAGTTGGAGAATATTGAGGAGAATCTACCGAAGACTCTTGTTCATATCAATGTTGCGCATAACAAAATGGAGCGGATACCTCAAGTGATTCTGGATTTGCCACATTTGGTTGCGGTCAATTTTTCGTCGAATCGATTGACTTCGGAAAATGCTACGGAATTTAGTGAGTTTGGGACGAACAAATGCAACCTATTACAAAAAATAGTGAAAAGTGTAGTTATAAACTTGATGGAACGTATAGCTCCATCAATTCTGAGAATTTTTTACACTCCAAATTTTTCAGGCTAAAATGAAATCTTTAACACAAAATTGTGTGATGAATAATTTCAGATCAAATTTTGAATGTTCAATTTACAAAGTTTGAGCATGTGAAACTCGAGGTCACGAAAACGAAATTTTAAGTTATGAAATTGATGAAACGTATATTTTTCTGCATTACATTATGGAAATAAAATGCCCAGAATTAAAAAAAAAACCTAACAAAATTCTCATTCCAGAATCACGCGATATTGAAATGTTCGATGTGTCCAAGAATCGATTAACAGATTTACCTGAAGAATGGCTAGCCGGATGCCAAAACACATTGGCTCATTTGAAATTAGAAGGGAATTTGATTGAAGCATTGACGAGTTTCGAAAACTTCACCAATTTGCAAAACGTGAGTTCACACTTCCAAAATATCGTATCCAGCTGGCAGCATCTTACAATATTCTTGCTGAACCCCATAATTTTGTCACCTTGGCCAGTAATTGTTGAGAATATATTTAAATATTTACTCTCACTCTCGAGAAACAACAATACCTGACAGACCTATTATAATAAGATGTATAATAGGCAGGTACTGTATCTATTCCAATCCGTCTAATTATATGGTATCCCCATTTTCTATACTCTCCCAGAGGTGTCAGAATACATTAGAAAATTGACCATTTAAGTGTTACTTTCTCTCGTTTACTTCTTAGAATGAAGAAGAAGAAAATGGAGAGGAGTAATTAAGAGAAGGGTAACAGGTGCGCGAGAAAATTGAAAAATAACTTGATTATACTTTTTTTGAGGAAAAAAAGGGGAACAGGACTTTTAAGATGTTTTTTCGTAAAAAAAAAACTGGAAAATTTTTTTATACAGAAACAATAAGAGACCTGCTGGAAATGGGATATTCCGTCTGGATTTCAAAATGAATCAAGAAGTTTCAATCTAAAAAGAACTGAAAATCAATCAGTAGAAAATTACGTTTTAAAAATGAGTTAAATCCAAGAAACACACCAACTGACTAGTTGGATTTGATTTTTATTATCATTTTTCACATTTTTAGCACCAATTCATGACCTAAAAATTGAAATTTATTCTGAGTTCTGCAAAAAACAAGACTCAATCTGAAAATGTGGTTTTCTAAATGCCATTCTGGGTTCTCTGGTTCTGGAAATCAATTCTGAATTTAAAAAAAAAATCTAGAAGTCTGAAATTGATTGAAAATGTAGTAATTGAAATGAAAAAATGCTACGATTCACCAAATTAATTGCTCATGAAATTCTTGCCCCCCCCCCCCAAAAAATTTTTTTTTGTATAAATTCCCTTTTTTTAAGCTCGATCTGTCCTCAAATTTGCTGAAGACCCTCCCATCGAAAGTGTTCTCATCGCAAAACTCGAAACTATCATCACTTGTTCTATCCAACAACTCCCTCGTTGAAATCGATCCATTATCACTAGAAGGTCTCAAATTGGACACATTGGACTTGTCGGGAAACGCACTCGAAGATATTCCATCGGCGATTGGAGGTGTTGAACACGTGAAACGTGTCGATTTGAGCCGCAATCGTATTAATAAATTGAGCCAGAATGTGTTGAGCAATGTGAAATTGTTGCATTCCATTGATTTGTCGGAGAATTTGTTGCAAAGTGTTGGACCTCTGGTTTTCACCGATTCTGCAGATTTACATACCTTAGATTTGTCAAAGAATGAAATTTCATTGCTTTTCAAAGATGCTTTCGCGAAATGTCCGAAATTGAAGAAAATTGTTTTGAAGGCTAATCGGATTCGTAAGTTTTCAAAAATTTTGTTCGAAAAATCAACTTTTAAACTTTTTTTTTCAGAGAACATCGATGAAGGACTTCTCGAAGCGACATCTTTGAAAAAACTAGACATTTCTGAAAATCGCCTAGTTGTCTTGAAATGGTCATCCCTTCCCGACAATTTGGAGCATTTACAAGCGGAGCGCAATAATATCAACTTGTTGACAGCTGCTGGGCGAATGAAGTAAGTTTTTAGATGGATCTCAATATAGCCATTAAAACCGCTAATTTTCAGCATCAAGACGATTTCGCTGAACGATAATCAGATTTCATTGCTCTCCGGTGAGCAGATCCCGAATTCTGTCGAGAATTTGGAGCTGGCTCGAAATCGAATCACCCATTTGACCAAATCGACGTTTGCTAACAAGGCGCAGTTGAGAAAAGTGAATTTGGGCGAGAATCAGATTACGGTGCTGGATGGCGAGGCGATTCGAATAAACGGAGTTGTTCATCCGATTCGAATGAATTTACAAGCGAATCCGTTAGAATGTTCGTGTCAGATGACGTGGATTTTGGAGGATGACGAGGTGAAGAGTAAGGTGAGGATTTTACAATATTCTATAAAAACTTATAACTGTAGAATAGGTTCAAATCTAAATTTGACCTCAAATTCTCACTCTGAGACTTGTTTCGTTTCACTCGTGGGTTGTGAAAAATCCGAAACTGATCAAACTCGATACAATTTTTGATCAAAACCTATTGATTCTTTCAAATTAGTTGATTTCAAAAACTAATACTGAACGATATTGACATAATAACAAAAAAAAAACTTGGAATTAAAAAATATATATTTCGAAACGTATTTTATCTGGTTTGAAAGACGGAACAGAAAAGGTATGAACGTTTGTAAAATTGCTTCAAAATTGTGTGTTCAAGTAGTTAAAATATGACCAAAAAATTTTTGTTTCATTTTCTTCCGATATTTATTCATTTATTTATCCGAGCCGAGATAACCTTTTTCAGTCGATCATTTTGTTCAGAAGTAATTCTCATTCAAATTTAAAAGATATTATTAAAATTCAAAAACTTGACTTAAAATCGACATTCTGGAACGCATTTTTCCTCCTTTTCAACCCGAAAATATTTTTTCCAGAATTCGGCCAAAGTGATCATTGAAAATCGTGGCAACACCACATGTCAGCATAATATTGACAAACGCCTCATGAACTTTGAAAATATCCACAAAGACGATTTACTTTGTCAATATCAACAAGTCTGCGAGCCCGAATGCGTATGTTGTCAATACGGAAACTGCGACTGCAAATCGGTGTGCCCGACGTCTTGTCGATGCTTCCGCGATGATCAGTTTAAACTGAACATTGTACGATGCGAGAATACCAATGAAACTGTGGCGAATCGCGAGTTTGTTGTATCCGAATTACCAGTATCTGCGACCGAAATTACGCTTTCCGGACTCGCCTTGCCTCAATTGCGAAGTCGCTCATTTTTCGGACGACGCAAACTCCAAACTTTGCGAATAAATGGGACTGGACTACGATCAATTCAACCAAAAGCTTTTACAAGTCTAAGCGCCCTCACCACTCTGGACTTGTCGAATAATATGCTCCTCTCACTAACCGGCGAAGAATTCTTAAATCTGAACTCGGTTAAACAATTGTTCTTAAATGGAAATCGATTGAGAAGTTTGTCCAGAGCAGTACTCGATAAATTCCCGAGCTTGAAATTCGTAAGTTTTTTAAAAAATCAATTCGAAAATACAATAACTATTTTTTCTAGCTTACTCTTCATAACAATTCATTCGAGGATATTCCATCGGTTTTGTCGTCAGTTAGTTCGCTGAGTGGAATTTCGTTGTCTGGAAATCCGTTGAGATGTGATTGCGCGGCGAGTTCGAGACATGGACAAGTGGTGAGTTAAATTTTCTTAAAAATCAAATGAAAAACCCATGTACATTGGAAGTATTAGTATAGAAACTCTATTTTTTGAAAAAAAAAATCAATAAATTTTACTGTTTCGAAAATGTCACGAGTTATTCTGAAATTTTTTTGAAGATTAAAGACAAAAAATAATCTTTCAAAAGTTCCAAGAAAATTCATTTTTATTGAGAATGTTCCGTTTACTTTTAACAGAAGATATTCATTTTTTGAAACAGTAAAGTTTATTGAAACAATTTGAAAGTAATGAGCATTTGAAAAGTTATTCAACACAGTTATGATGTTTATGAAGCTTATTATTGACGGGTTACTATTGCAAAAAACAACCAAAATTTTGTTTTAAAAAATAATTGAAAAGGTTTTTCAAAGATTCAGCCGATTTTTCAATTTTTCTCGATTCATATTTAAAAAATTGTAAATTTTTTGAAATTAAAACCGGTAACCAGACGAAGAATAGATGCATAAGTATTATAAAATTTGAAATCCAATTTACAGAACCGCTTCGCCCCACCAATCGTCGAACACAACGCCGCCGAATGGATGTCCCATTATCGTCATCTCGTCGTCGATGCTGGCAAAGTTGAATGCGTTGAAAATGTGACGAAAGCATTCATGACTAACGATACTACTATATTATCCGGATATCCACCAAATGTACACCATGACATATTTGTGATGCCAATTGATGGTGGGTATACGTTTCACAATTTCTGAAACCAGAATCGCTTAATTTTTGTAATGATAGTTTTGATGTTTCAGAATTTCTCCGTGAAT
Source organism: Caenorhabditis sp. 38 MB-2015 (assembly GCA_900536415.3). Lineage (NCBI taxonomy): Eukaryota > Metazoa > Nematoda > Chromadorea > Rhabditida > Rhabditidae > Caenorhabditis > Caenorhabditis quiockensis. The sequence continues at coordinate 161,358 of LR548930.1, forward strand.
ACAATGTGTCGATCTGTGTGCCCTATTCATCTGGTTTCTTTGGTCAAGACCCTCAAAATAGTATAATTTTCGTGGCCCTTGCGATCGCCCTATCCATCCTCATGTGTATCGCTGTCATCCTAGCGATTACATTCATTCGAAAATCCCACGAAGCCATCAATCAACGACGATACAAGGCGTCATCTCTGAACTGCTCCACATCGGCCGGCTCTTCTCCACTTCCAGTCCCACTTCTCAGTTACCACGCGTTCGTTTCGTATTCGAAGAAGGACGAGAAAATGGTGATTGATCAGTTGTGTCGACCGCTGGAAGATGATGATTATCAGCTGTGCTTGTTGCATCGAGATGGACCAGCTTATAATTTGGGACTTCATGCGATTTCGGATGAGTTGATTGCGCAAATGGAATCGGCGCAGTGTTTAATTCTTGTGTTGACCAAGCATTTTTTGGAAAACGAGTGGAAGACGCTGCAAATTAAGGTGAGCATTAATTTATACGAACTTTGAGCCAGTTTGAAAACCCATTAAAAACTTTACTGATTCAGAAACTTTTAAGGTTTTTGAAATTTTTTTTCGGGAAGTTGATTTTCGTTTTGGCTCCCAAATTGTGCTCCATTTATTTATATTATACAAACATGAAAACGTACTTTTATGATAGAAGTTTTAGAAGCTTAAAAAAATTCAAAGCGTGATTTTTTTTTTAAATATTACGGCAACCAAATTGTGCACCGCTTATTCATATTATAACGAATTATCCAAAAAAACTTAGAAGTCTTAGAAAAAATAGTAATCTAAAAAGCTGGAAATATCCAAAACAAGATGGAATTTTTTTTAGTTCATCATCAAAAAATTTGTACTGTTTCAAGAAAAAATATTATGGGGCTATTCAGAAAAATTTCTCCGCTTTTCTCAACGCTGAGAAAAGCGGAGAAAGGCGGAGAAAAACAACCCAGAAACCACGAAAATATTGGCGGAGAAATGTATTTCACCTCCTAGATCGTTGCGAGACCAATCGCACTATATCGACGCTCCTTTAAGTGAATTTATTTAGAAATTTTTTTTTTTTGGAAGTTTGAGATGCAGAAACAAAATAATCAGTATTCCAGATGTCTAGTGAGATTAATGAGACACAAAAAAAAGAAGAAGAAAGTTTATAGCTCTTGTAACCATTTTAAATCAAGAAAAAAAAACAAAAATAAATTCACTTAAAGGCGCGTCGATTTAGTGCGATTGGTCTCGCAACGATCTAGGAGGTGAAATACATTTCTCCGCCAATATTTTCGCGGTTCCTGGGTTGTTTTTCTCCGCCTTTCTCCGCTTTTCTCAGCGTTGAGAAAAGCGGAGAAATTTTTCTGAATAGCCCCATTAAGTTTTTGAAATTGTATTGAGACTAATTAGTAGTTGATAAGAATTGAAATATATTTTCGAAATGTTCAAAATATGAAACATCTTTCTCCTGTCACAATACGTTTCAAGCTGAATACAAATAGTTTGATAGTAAAAATTCAACTGAAGGGTCATATTTCCTTTATACAAGGTACTCATAAGTTGAAAACCCAAAAAAATTTATAAACCCTGTGTGAATTAAGAAAAAAAAAATGCAATTTTGCTATGTAATTTCAAAAAACAGTTTCAATAGGATTTTCTCTCTAGACATATTTTGTGAGTCGAACTTAACCAAATCATATTTTAAATTTTTCAGACATCCCATCAACTTTACTCCAAGAACCGGTCAAAACGTGTGATCGCAGTGCTCGCCGATGACGTGGACGCGAATTTGCTCGACGAAGAACTTGGTCAAATCCTGCGCAAACACACTCGAATCGACATGAAATCGCACCTCTTCTGGACACTCCTACACTCTAGTCTACCGTCCCGAATATCCCTCAACCATCATTCGAACTCGACCGACAATTCGTCGCAAGTCTATTCGGATATCTACGGAATTGTACCGTCAGACGTTGTCTAGCGCGTGGCTTGGAAATTGCGAAAAAAAACTAGTCCACGGCCTTCTTCTTTCTAATTTTCCCCTGTTACGAGTAATTTTAATACGTGTTAATTGTTTTTTTTTCGTCAACGAAACCCCCCAATATTTTTTCTTCTTCAATTAAAACCGGTAATTTTTTGTGATTTCTTGTTTTGTCCCTTTTTCGCCTATATTGCCTCTCTGGGAAGCCGAATTGTACCATTATAGCTTGTGTATAGTTGAATATGTATGTTTATTCGAGTTTTTAATAAAATTCAATTAATTATTTTTTATTTTTATTGTTGTTAATTTTTTATTGACTGGAATTTGATAATTTCCTATTCTAAATATTTACAGTGAAATTTTACAGGTTTTAGGGATCTGGAATGTTGAGTTCTAGGCTGCTGAAATATGTGCTCAATTTCGATTTTCAGATTGTTCAACGTGGCCTAGGATTTTCATCAGGGGGGGGGGGGCTAAAAAAATGAACCATAGAGCTTTTTAGACGTCATGCCGATTTCTTGACATGCCATATAAATTTAACAATCAGTAGATGGCCTAGAAATGTATTACTTGGTTTTCTAGACCGCCCCAGAGCTCTCAATCAATAAAGAGAATGAAATAGTCGCGTGGACTACAATTTTCAGAAACTTAGGCCTTAGATCATAATTATTTCTTTTGTGGATAAATTACATTTTTTTTCGCGTTTCGATTCATTAATTTTTTCATGATTTTATTCGGAAGAAGTGTGTTTCAAAAAAACCATTTATTCTTTCTGAATTTCAAAATTTCGATCAGCAAGTCTTTGCAGAAATTCGTTATATGTTTCATTATATAAACCCGGCTGAAATATGTGTGTTCACATTTGACAAAATCGATTTATTGCGATCAACAAATTAATATAGATTTCTTTGTCTTCGGTCGATCAAAAAATACAGTACCCAAAAAGAAGTGAAAAATCAATGAATCAAAAAAACATATGTTGATTGATATGGAAAATTATGCCAAAAACAGTGAAAAACTGGCAACAAAATTCTGGGGGGAAAACTCTTCAAACAACGAGGTATTATGGCGCTGGTGAGATGGAAAGAGGGAATAGTTCAATGAGAAACAGTGTGTAACTACAGTAATCCTATACGGGGGGAGAGAGTGGACTATGAAATGGTTTTCTTCTGGAGTCGAGCCATCACTTCTTCGGTGACAAGAAGTTGATCGTCGGGATGTTCACCGTAGGCCGGAAGGTTTTCGAGAACCTGAAAAAATGCATAGTTGGATTTTAGTTTCCTAGGTCACATCAGCCCGATTTAAATTAATTTCTAGGTTTAAATTTGGTTTTCTAGGCCATTTTTTCCGCAGCCTAGCTCAAGAGTCCAGAAAAAAAATATACATGAACTCACATTCAACAAATTATCGATTCCTATCAAATATCCATCCTCATTATTTCCAGGCACCCACGGCGTCCGATGTGTCAATTGTTTGCCATTTGGCACCGGCGAACTCTTGGCGAAGTCAATCATCCAGCAGCCCACTTTCTCCGTGTCGAACACGATCAATATGCTGCTGCCGACGACCTGGAAGTAATGAGCTCTTTGGTGAGTTTTTTTGGGTTATAAATCACGGCTTCAAATAATTGGCAAATGTTTCCTTAAAAGTCTGTTATCAATGTTGTTACGAATCAAAATTCAAAAAAAAATCTCAATATTTTTCACCCGGAAGAAATACTTTTAGAAAAATCCATATATTCTTTAAAAAAAGAGATTGAATTCATTGTTTCTATTTTCTGATGTTTCTGAAAAGTCGAGATCTTCGAAAAATCGTTAATTGTTTGTCGAGCTCAATTAAAAATGGTCGTTACAAAAATATCAAAACATTAGTGCAAAAATTGTTCCCGAAATATGTTTCAAAAATTTAATATAACTTTTATGAAGCAAAAAAAACTGTTTTGAAATAATATGCTTCTGATTCTTCAAACCTGTGTTTTTATTTAAAAAAAAACAATTAGTGAATTTATAATGAATAGCGCCTGATTTTGAAAAAAAAATTCAACCTTCAAAAAGTTCACGGATGAACTACGTTTAATATATTTCACAATACGTCTTCTTTGTTTTACTAATATTTACAAAATTATAAGTTTTGAAAATAAAACCATTGAAGAAACACTTGCGAAGCTAAAAAATAGCTATAATTTAATACGAAACCGTCCCAAAAACCGGAAGATTACGTTTCAAAAAATGGGTTTAGCCTTTATGTAAAATATTAATTATTGGCCCTTCTTCTCAAGTCTGAAAACTAGTCTACTAACCTCATGTGTGGCGAAAAACGTCGAATCCTCAATGGCTTTTCGAATTTCGCGTAATCTCGCAGCCAATTGTTTTCGTACTCGATTTCTTTGATCACCAAAGAAATCGATAAATGTTGTGGCGACGTCTTCGATTGTTCGAACTTTTTTGAAGTTCTTTTCCAGAGATCCTTCCAGGCGCTGAAAATTGAACATAAGATTCAGATTTTAGACATGACGAATGATTTATATGCAATTGAAAAAATTCGAACTCATTAGAATATAGATTTTGTGAAACGTACTTTTAATGCTAATTGAAAATTTGATTTAAAATATTGAGAGTTTAGATTTATGTTTCGAAATTTAATTGAATTCTGAAATTTTTCCAAAAAATGTGGTCCAAAGTTTGCCATCGGTAAAAAATGATTTTTTCTGAACAAAACTTCGTAGCTGAAATCTGGGTTCAGTAGTTTTTGAGCAAAAATCTCTCACCTTAGCCGCCTCAATTCGAAAACCCAACTGAGCCGTGCTACTTTCTCTTTCCCGAAATTGCATATATCTCAGTTTTGTAATCGCTTCACATTTTCTTTCTTCCTCTGTCGGCTCATCCGCATCAATTGCCACCATTTTTTGATACAAATCGGCGCGTTTTTTGGCATTTGAGACTTCGGATTCTAAAAATGTGCGGGTTCCGATTTTGATATCCATAATTGCCGTTTTTGTGGGATCGTTGAATTGTTGGAGGAGATCTTCGATTTCGATGAAATCTGAAAAAGAGATTTTTGAATTATCGAAAACCCGCCTAATATTTTTGAATCCAAAAAAATTTAGATACAATTTCTGTGAAACGTATATCAACTAGGTTTTTTGGGCTTCTAGGCTTGAAACTTCTAAATGTCTCCTAGAAAAAAACTCACGTTCATCGTTCTTTTCAAGTTCATCATAGTATTTCGGTGTCATTCCATTGAGAGCCGGATCGCGTGAAATGTTCTTATAGGCTCGACCTTCGCCACAGTTTGCACATTGTTTTTTGTAGAGAGTGTGTGGAGTGGCCGGAACTATGCTACCTGCAAAAACTACCAGTTTCGTTGAATTTAATAATTTTAAATGTTATCACTGTGATTATCTGAAGCTCCGCCCACTTTTTGGAGCTAAAATATTGCCTCAACAAGTTTTTGGAGAGTTTTATAAGATATTGCTCAAATTGACTCTTTTAATTAAAAACTAAAATTTCGAATTTCAGGCAATCAGATTTCAGAACTGAAATTATGTAGATATTAAAAAATTTCAACGCCTAAAAATCTCGTGGTTTCAAATTTCAAGTTTTTTTTTAAATTCTCCTCTAAATCACTGCTATCATCTGGAGCGCACATCTTGTTATTTTACAACGTTTACATTCCGAGAAATTGTCCTCTACATTGTTTTTTAAAACTGAAATTTTCCAGATAACACAATTTTGGAACGTACTTCATCAAGGTTTTGTAATCGTTGTCAAAAAACCTTGCAAATTCTTACATAGTTTTCAAAATGTTTCTTTTTGTGAATCGTTTGAGGCCACGCCCACCATCAAAGAAAAAGTGTCTCACCTTCATGACCCGATAATTGTACCCATTTTTTGAGCCGCTCTTTGAGCCAAACATCCATCGGCAAAGCTGTTATAGCCATTGTCTCGACGGAAACCTGTAAAAACATTTCGTTTTTTCCCCTCAAAAAATTCGATTTTTTGTGTGTGTCGTTTTGCGTCACAAACACCGTTAATCGGTGATAACAAAACATTGATTGAAAATCGGATTATTTTTATTTTCGACCTTTTTTTCGTACATTTTTGCATTGCAGGAAACGTGTATGACAGAAATCATGGGATAAGTTAAATGAACATATGATAACGAGAAAATTGTCTAATTGGGTATTATTTAATTTCGGCGCTAGCAAAGAAAAGTTATTTTTAGAATCAAATATAAGCTTAAAGTAGAACTATACAAAAAATTACCATAAGTTTTGAAGCCGAAAAAATCCGAAAATCGAAAAAGTTTGGACGAAAAATGAAAAAGATGAAAATGTTTTTTTCTCTGTGTGTAAATAAATATTGTTGGAATTCTGTTTGATTTTTGATTTTATTTATTTTTATAGAAAAAAATATATACAAAAGGACCGCCTGTTTTAGAGAAAAAAAACTATGAAAGGACTTTTAGAATTATTAGGTTTATTTATAATTCGTTTAGCAGGTTATTTTTTTTTTTGAGATATTCGAAATTAGAAAACAAAACTTCAATACAAGTGAAAATTAAAAAAAGTTTTGAAACGTATGTTATCCGGGTTTTTGGATTTTTTGAAGAGGAATGGGTATTTTTAAACAAAACTATGGTTTACCTAAATTAAACTAGAAGTACGGTTTTTGCTTATACAAAATAGTTAATATTATTTCAAATTCGAGAATACAGTTTGTGTCAGTGAATCTTTGAAAACTCACTAGAACATTGAAATTGATATTTTTGAACGTAGTTTATACGGGTTTATGGAGATAATGTTATCTAAATTGAATCAAAAGAAACTGTTACAACATATTAAAAATTCTTGAAACGTATTTTATACTAGGAGATTTTTTTTTGAAAAATGTATAGTTTGCGAAACAATTTGATACCAAAAATTATCATAAACTGTGCCATCTCATATTGGCTTATTTAACGAAAAGAAATCGTGTTTGGAAGTAACACATATTTTGAATCAAATATAAGTGAATTTTGTGAAACGTATTTTATCTGGGTAAATTTTCGGCCAATTTGCAGTAAGAAAAATAGCTAAACTATGAAGATTTGAAAAATTAATTGAAGATCATTCCAAACAACCTAAACATCTCACTGGTCTATTTATTCAAATAATACTAAATAAATATTTATATTGAGAAAATATCCGAACATTTTGAAGCATGTTATATTCAATGTTAAAAGCGAACGATAACTGAGCGATTTTTCAGTGATAAAAATATAAATTAAGCAACAACCCCACAACTAAAATAAAAGATCGATATATTTCAGCTCACCCCGCCGAATCCCAATGAATCAGACGAATCATCAACAAACAACGACATTGCACCTCGTCCGATCCCTAATCGACGGCCCAGATCAAAACTGGCCGCGTGGTATTTCGTGTGCCAACAATCGGCCAACTTTGGACGTTTTCGTATCAAAGTGCAACGAGGAATCGTCGACGTATGATCATCAAGGAGAACATCGTCGGCCTCGCCGCTCTCATGCTCACAAATATCAATCGACGCAATTTTCGTGAGCAAATGATGGTGGTGCGGATGGTGGGGAAGGTGAGCCATTTTTCTCATATAATTCATATACTAGTGTAGAATACGAAATATGTCTAATTTCTTTATCAGTCAGTCGGTCGGTTAGCGGAGCCCCCTACTCCCTAAGCTCCTCCTATATTTAATTTGGTTATCAGTTAGACCCTATTTGTATGTGAGTGTGAGTGTGTATGAATGGATGACAAAGTTGATTTAAAAATGAATGACATAAGGCACGAGGGAACTTATTCTTGTGATTCGTGAAATTTCGAAATGCGGCACGTGTTGTGAAGGTTCTCAAAGATCAATAGGTTCAAAATAAAGTCACCATTATTTTTCACCTAAAAATTTACAAGAAATAAAAATTGCATCAAGTAAACCGGAGAAGGGTCGCTTGGACCGATTTTTGACACCTTTATCCAAAAAATGTTGACATAAAAAATCAATGCTCCGATGTCAAGATTTTATGCATTGAGAATTCGCTTAAAAAATATGAACTGGCAAACTGAGCTTCATAAATTTTGTCTTCTATATTTTCTGAATAGTGATTTTGAAACCCGCTAAAATATCAGATTTTGATACCTTTTTAATAAAATTTATGAGTTCTATAGAAAAAATCTGCATTCCTACTTTCATATCTTGAGGCGCTGATTTTTTATGGACTGTAATATGTAGATCGCTCGATTTATATATTTCAGAAGTTTTCTAGAAAACAGAAGACAATTTTGACCTAGAAAATCAATGAATTCTCGTCTGGTCATTGAAAAGCCGAGATTTTGGGCTCTATTAGGATTTCATCACACCAGAAATCAAAACCTTCATCTTGCATTCTATTCGGTGACATTCTTATTAAACAACAGGAAAAAATACGTTTCAAAAATCTAATTTATAAACTCTGCAACACATTTCAAAGATTTAGAACTTCTATATGTACATATATTTCCAATTCTTCTCTTTGTCCTGTTTCGGGTACCTGATATGGACTAGTAGGTCAATTTTGTCATAAGACAATTATAAACTTGTGCACTGTCATTTGTGCTTGTGCTCTTTTTCGTTATCACTGTGTGATTTATGTATTATAGTTTGAAAAACAGATTTTTAAAAACCGGATAATGTACGTTTCAAGTTTTCTTTTTATTATTTATAGTATTCAGAATTTTGATGTATTGAAAATTTGATAAACTGGAGAATTTCAGATCAAATACTTTTCAAAAAAAAAAATTTCCGAGAAAAAAGAAAAAACAGGAAATCGAGAGAAAATCGATGAATAATTGCAAGAAACAAGACAAAAACAAGACATACCTGTACCAATTTGCCGAAAGCGTCACAAAATGCTCGACGCTCTTCGCGCTCTTTTTGCTCTATTTGCTCATTTTGTTGCTGTTGTTGGGCTACTTTTGGAGAACTTGAGGTGCGCGGTGTTGGATAGGGAAAACAGCTGATTATCTGAAAATTGAGAATTATTTAAAGGGAAAGGGAAGAAGGGATTAGTGAAACCACGCCCATCTTATTTTAAATTTTTTGAACTTCAAGAATTCCCTATTTTTCTGGCAAAAAAAATCCAAATAAAGTTCACGGTGACCTAAGACTCCAAATTGTGACTTTATCACTAAATAGATACTCAAATTACCACTGTAAAAATTTATGGCCTAGAAAACCAAATGTTAAGTTACTAGGTCAGCAGAAAAGTTTGTCAGTCGTAAAAATAAAATTCAGTTACTTCCTTCAATAAGTAACGGTGAGAAGCTTGTCTCCAGCAATTGAAATTATTTTTGTGGTAGCCTAGAAAACACAACTTTTGGGATTCTAGGCCACAGTAAAACATTATGATCTGAAAAACAACGAACTCGTGTTCTAGAGAACCAAAAGGTGGCCTAGGAAATAAAATTTAATGGTTATCAAAAAGTGAAACACCAGTCTCTGATATGAAACGGTGTAGCTAATAAGAATATGTCCTAAATCGCTGATCATGGCCTAACAAACCAAAGTTTAAAATTCTAGGCCACCTGGACACTAAAGTATGCTCTAGAAAAAAATTATCAGATCTCTCTCCTGTAATCTAGGCTAATTTAGAGAACCAAAACAAAGCCCCGCCCAATTTCCCCTCATTATCCCAACTAACATCCATCTTTCTACCATCCTTTTTGTTGTCGGAAAACTTTTCGAAACTCAAAAAATCCAACAATTTTTCGAAAAACAGTGACGACGTTGACGTCATATAAGATTACTGTAATTAAAAAAGAAAACCTTTGACAATAATTGAGAAGAAGAAGAAGAGCAAAAAACCAAAGAAAATGTTGGTAGCAAACTGAATGTGTGATAATCATCAACAAAGAAACGAAGAAGGGAAAACGATAAGCGGGAGAATGGGGCACAGTAAAATGGGCGGAACTTCCAATACGAATAGCTCTTTTTTGGGTTCCTTTCAACTTGGTGATAAGAAGAAAGAAGGAATTTAAAAAATTAAACCCATTGTTTTCTGTTTGCTACTATTTTTGAAAATCGGAAATGATTTCATTTCTCTTTTTGGTCAAATTATACTTTGACAAAAAAAAAACATTCCGGAAGCATTTAGAATAAGAGGATTATGTAGGTAGGTAGGTAGTTTTGAACTTCGCCGAACATGGCATTGGAGATGAAAAAGTGTAGGCCACAGAGAATAGTTCAAAAAACCAAAAGGTGGCCAACCAAATTAGGATCATGAAAATATGAATCGGTGATTATGGCTTGTACAACCGGACCTCGATTTATCAAAAACCTCAACTTTACTTGAATTTTGAATTGTAATTGACCTAAGAAGTTTATAGATTTGAAAAACAAATCGTAACTTTAATAGCTTTGATAAAAAATATTACAGCCTTGCAGAGTAAATTATTGAGCTCAAAAAATTAAAAAAAAAAAAATCAAAGTTCTAAAAATTAAAATCATAGATTCAAAACTGGATTTATTTTATCAGATTCTAATTCAAAATATCTAGAGGTATGACTTTTAGCAAACCTGAAAAATCCGGAAACTATGTCGAAAATTGGAAAAGGATCACCTTGAATGATGATTACAATATATCTTACCAGTTTTAAGATCCATGTCATTCATTAATAGAGCATAATCGCATGAAAATCAAGAAAAAACTAAATCATAGTCGGGAACCCCGGAATTCTAGTAATAAAATGATTAAACCCAAAAGAAACCCAAAAGCTCTAAAAAATCGAAAAATTGTCTTAAAAAACTCCAAGCAATTAGTTGATCGTGATCAAAATTGACGTTTGAAAATCACTCAAAAATAGATTTTCTGAAACCTATTCCAGCCAGGAATGTAAAAACGTAACATTCTTCACTCACACAAAAAAAACACTTCCCACAAACTTGTCTGTGACTCATGTGAAATCACTCTAAAATCAACAAAAAATGATGTATGCCTAAATAAGCATTAAAAAAACGAGAAGAAAATGTGACTGAAATGACAAGTAGAAGGTAGATTCTTATCATAGTGTTCGACGGAAAAAAACATGACAGTTTTGAACTCGGAAAAATCAAAATTTTATTTGAAGTTCATGGATTCTAGGTACATAATTTTAAGTGGAGAATTTTTTAGTGAATCCACGTGTTAAAATCTGTGCACCAGAAAATATACATTTAAAATGTAAAATTTGTTTCAAAAAATTGGCCACATGATTTAAAACAAACGTTGCTCCAGATTTTGACTTGGTACTTTGCGCAAAAAAATAAAAATAATATGTTGGCCTCGAAGATTCAAAAAAAAAATATTTCAGAACTTTAAGCCAAATTGCTTCTTTCTTTGTATAAATTTTAATAATTCACTAATGAAATGTAATCCGTAATTTTTTCGGTGCTAAAAATTGTGGACTTCAAACGAATAAGGCCAAAAAAGTCTTAATTTTCTAGTTAAATCGAGTTTATATAGCACAGAACAATAAAATATTGCTCACGTGTGAAAATTATTCAAAAATTTAGGTTTAGAACAAAAATTTATTCTGGTTAAGATCTGTGTGGGAAAGCATTAGAAAAAATTGTTCAAAGTCATTTTTTATGAACCAAAACTCCACTTTTGAGAATATAGAGCTCAAATTATGAATCAGTAATTTTTTGTTAATTATATGAAGATGTAGAAATTTTAAATTGTTTGAAAATTATGATATACAATGAAACTAATGGTTGTATTGTTTACGCACAAGATATCTAAACTCTTTGAAACCTACTTTACCCCAGAAAAGTAAAACATGCTCCAATACCCAGTTAAAACTGAACTTTATATAGCCTAATGTCTTGCGACCAATAAAACATGATGTTTGTACCCATTTATGAATGTTGTTTTAGCCGTTAAGTTATTTCGGAGCCTCGAACTCTCCTATTAAAATATGAAATGTGTTATTGATAAGAAGGCGAGAAATTTTGTAGCGGGTCAAATTTAGGAAACGGCGGAAATCGGAAGGTTTTACTGACTGTTTAGATAATTATCAAGCAAAAAATGATGTTTTTGGGAAAAAGGAAGAAAAAAGGGAAAAATACGTTCCAAATATATTAGAATAATACTATACTGACAATTTTGAATCAGTTCTCCAGTGAATAATTTTGAATATTTTTATTTAATAAGCAATAATGATGAGTCATTTGAAGAACCGAAAACCAAAGTTGAATCAGGGGCCGGAAAGATTCTTAATTTCAGCATCAAACTCTAGATTCTGAAGATTTCTCCGGCCAAAATGATTTTGAACAAGTCATTTGTGAATAAGGCCCCAGACCACTGAAAGTACACATTCTAGTTTAATTTCTCAGAACCCGAAATAATACGCTTCAAGTCTGTAGAAGTGCAGGTTTCCTTCAAATTTGAATTCGAACAGAAAATCGCAGATTCAATCTCAGTATTTCAAAAAGTTATCAAGCTGGTTGATTAATTCTACAATGTAGAGAAAAGACTATCTAGGGTACTGTAGTATTGGAAATTTAAAAAAAAAACCAAGTTTTTTTTTCGAAGGCGCCAGGAGCTAAATTCAAAGTTTCAGAAAACAATTCAAAAAGCGTTTTAAAGCCGGGAAAGCTACGTTTCAAACTTATGATGAATTAGAACGGTAAAAATCACTTTAGTAATATAATTGTCTGTTAGTGTAATTGCCCTTGAATTTTCAAAATATTTTTCCAAGTACTTCTAATGCTGAAAATTCATATTTTTTGTCATTAGTTTTGAAATCAGAAACTTCGAAGCCCGTCAATTGGGTTTCACTTGCTTCTGAAATTTGCAGATACACAAAAAGAAACCAAAATTTAAAGACACCTAGCCAATTGGAAATATTAGTTTTTCCAATTAAAATTTCAAAATCAAACAAACAATCTTGTTTGCTCCACTGAGAACAAAAATTCGTTTGGACTACGGTAGCTGTGGGTTGACGGAATTTACGGCGTCCCAGCGATTTTGAAAAAAGGATATTTTTTTTCCTCAATAAATCACAAAATTTTTGAGAACGTGTTTCACACAATGAAAACTCATGGAAAGATGAACAAAAATGTTGTAATCACTAAAAAAAATGATTTCCAACTGTCTAGGTGTCTTTAACTCTGGAAAAGTACGCCTCAATATATTATCATGTTATTGAAGCAGTTTTTTACAAAACTTCCAAATCAAAAAAATAACCACTTTTCACGCCCAAAAAACTTAATTTCATCGTTTGGTTCCAAACTATACAAAAACCTAAACCTTAGATGACTATTCAACGTTTTTTGATTATGTTTATTTATCAAAAAGATTATTCACACCTCCACAAAACTATGTGCATGTCCAACCAACTACCATGTTTTTTTGTTTTATTTCAAAATCTCTGCAAGTTTTCCATTTTCTCTTATCATCAACGCACAGCAAAAACGACATCGACCTGTTGAACACAGAAAAAATGAGCTGGTAATTCAACGAAAAACCCAGCACACACACACGGTTTCTTGACACTTTTTGTGACGTCACATTGTTGTGCGATAAGGGTTTGAATGCTCGTTTTGGGTCGTGTTAATGGGACTCGGAAGAGGGACGACTGGGCTCAAATTTTGGTCAATTTTTTTCCGAGAGAGAAATCGAAGGTGTAAAAAAGGTTTGAAATTATCCTAAACGTGGAATTTTCGGTGCAAAAAGTAGAAAACCATATTCCTAAACGTTGATATTTTTCAAGCTCTGATTAGGTAAAAATGAGGATTTTTTGAAGCTGACGATCTGATTGAACTATTTTTTAATTATAACATTTTTAGCACACAGTGTTTCTACCTTTTTAATGATCTAGAAGAATAAATTTCTAGATTGTATTGTCTAATTTGAAATCTCCTGAAATGGATCTCCAAATCCAAGAAAAAATACGTTTCCAGATTATTATGAATTATTGGATTTAATTTCGAAGTTAGTATGTCATTCATTGGATGAATCAGAAGTTTGATAGATTTTCGAAACAAGAGATTATCAGAAAATGAAAAAGCTACAGTTTTATGTTTTAAAATTTTTCTACCGAAGTTTAAAGGTTAAAAAAATGCTCTTAAAAGATGCACATTTTTTAGGTATGACTCTCGAAGGATTTTTTACCGAAAAGTATAGTTTTCGAGAATTAAAAATTCAAAGTTAAAGATTTTCTCGAAAACTAGACATTTCGATAAAAATCAAAAATGCCTTCTATGCCTAAAAATTGATCTTTCTTATAAGAATAAGATCCACCGTACCGCTTCTTTGAGAACCTTAGAACCCATACATCAAATTCAATACGAAATTGGTCCCGTTCATTTTTTTTGGTTTTTGCACCGAAATAACTATGAAAACTTGACCTAAAAATCTAGTTCCATCAACGTTGATCACTGAACTTATATTTTTCAAAGCAAAAGCATGACAGGTTAATTTTTGGTACCAAGTTTGACAATAAATTTGAGGCTTAGCTATTTCATTTTTTACCTTACGTTTTTATTTTATACGTTTCAATGTTTTTGTAAATTTTTATTTAAAAAATCTTGAAATTCATTGTAATACTACTTTTTAAGATTGTAAAAAGTAAGATTCGCACACCAAAATTAATTTGAGATTCAGTTATAAAAATAATATAAGGTTGTTAATGCCTGATTTTCAATATTTCTCCTTTTCACGAAATAGTAAAAACCAGTTGTTACTCTCCCACCGGAAAAAGTACGTTTCAAAGATTTCATATCTTCTAATGGTTAATTAATATGAAATTGAGCTAGTTTTTTTTTGAATTATCAAAAACCCCCATTTTCCCATGTCAAAAATTCATACCTGCATTAATCGTTCCTGTGTAGGCGGTGGTGGCGGCGAATTCGAAACTTCCGATTGAATGGTTTCGCGATGGTCGTAAACTGGCGTGGGAATCTCCTCCCACACAAAAGTGTCCTCGCGTCGCCGCGTTTGCTGGGTACTGTAGTTTTATGTGTGTGTGTGTGTTTTTTTAAATTCTTAAATAAGAAAAAATGATCGCTTACTTGAGCCTCAATTTTGTGGGCAGTTTTTTGGGTCGCTTCGGTTTTTCGGACGACGATCTGAATGCCCAACATCGGTGTTGTTTTTGTGGTGTCTCGTGGGTGTCTCCTTGACTACTACGGTGTCGTGAAGATGCGGATCCGCCCATTATCTGTAGAAATTAGAGTTTTGAAAAGAAAATACTAGGATTCTAGAAAATCAATGGAAATTGAAAAAAATGATTTTTTGTCCCTAGAAATACAAATGAAGCTCAAACAAATAATATCGAACAAAGTTTTTTTTTAAAAAAACTATCTACACTCTTTGAAACATATTCACCCCCAGACACAAATTTTCAACTCATAGACATGGATACTTAAAATCTCAAATTTTATCTTAGAAACTGGAGAAACTGACATTATTTAATAAATATCCTGATATTCCGATTGAAAATCGAAATTCAATCATGCTCACTTGAAATCTAATAATTTTCTGAATCTGAAAAGTTTTGTAAACTTTTGGAGTCCAATGATTCCAGACAGCTGTTGATTAAAATATATTTACCATTTAAGCTTCTGAAAATCAAATACTCTAAAGTATTAATATTTCTGAATATTTCATCAATTTAGAATCTGAATTCGTCTATTCAAAAATGACACGGGGATTTTTAGAATCTGAGGACTTCAGAAAGTTATATGAACCCCTAACTTCTCTAGCCAGGAATTCTCAAAAAAATCTGAATGATTCTTAATTTTCAGGAATAATTTCTAACAACAAACAGATTTCAGAATCTGGAAACATTCTGAAGTCTTGATTCTGAAGAATTGAATAATTGTCATTTAAAATTCTGAAAAGTAAATAAAGTTTTCCTAAATTTCTGAATCCTGAAACTTCAGAATCTTTTTGAGGTAATGAATCTGGTTTGTGATTCTGAAATCTGAAAATTCTTTGAAAATCTTTTGGAATCTAATGATTCCAGACAACTGTTGATCAAAATAGATATACATATAACATTTAAACTTCTGAAAATGGAGTACACTAGAAATTTCAATGAATAATGAATCCCGATATTTTTAAACCTTGGTATGTACCCATAAAATATTTTGGTAGATCTTTTTATTTCAGATTCGAAATCTGTAGCTTCTGAAAATCAAATACCATAAAAATATCAATAATTCTCAATTTTTTAACTAAATTAGGCTGTAAATTCTGAATTCCTTCAGTCAAAAAGTATACGCGGACTTCCGGAATCTGGGGATTTCAGAGTTATATGATAACCTAACTTCTGTAACCAAAAATCTCTAGAAAAAATATGTAAGGTCTCAGACTGATAACATCTAGTCAAAATTTACATGAGTACTTGAAACCTAAAGATTCCTGAACTTTCAAACTTGGATTTCATCTGAAACTCACTCACTTGAAAAATTCTGAAAATCACCAAAGCTTTCAATAAAAAGGCAAACAATCGAAAAAAAATACGACGAAAATTGTTCTTTTTTTTCGTTATCAACTACTATGTCTTTTTTTCATCTCCTTCTTCTTCTTCTTCTTCATTTTTCTGCTACTGTGTGCTTGTTTATTCGATTGAAACATAGAAGACGAACAAAATGAAACAATGTAACAAAATCGATAAGAAGGGCATCATCTATCTATCTATTACTACATGTATCAAAATAATAAAATATACTCCAAATAGAAGTTTGGCGCCAAAAATCCAAACACATAGAAAGCAAAAAAAAAAAACAGGTTTCAAAATAGACCAGAAAAATGTGTTCTCTTTTCGCCCCCTCCCATCATCAAAAAGACAATATTCCCAAACACGCGAAAATTTGAATATCGATTTTTGTGGTGGCCCCCGCGGAACATACCTTTGAGCAGATCGCTTCTAACATTCAAATACAAACTAGACCGAAAACCGCGCCTGAAAAAAACGTGGATTTTGAGAAAATTTCAGATGAGAAAAATAGTTAAAAGAAAAGAGGTCAAGGGTCAGAAAATTAAGAAAGTCACGCCCACTTTTTAAAAAACCAGGACATGGTTTTTTCATGAGTAGAGGTAGAATTAGGCCACGCCTACTTTCAACAAGATGAGGCACGGTCTTGATTTTCAAGCTGGGTGACGCCCACTTTTTGCAGTATGGGGCACAGTTTTTTAATTTAAAAAAAAACTAGGCCACGCCTACTTTTTGCAAAACGGGGCACGGTTTTTTTTTAATAGAATTAAAAATTGGATCACGCCCATTTTTTGAAATTTGAGCCATGGCTCCTGTGCAAAAGTTTTGACTACTAGATTTGAAAAAAAATAAACCACGCCCCTTATTTTGAGACTGCGGCATGGTTTTTTGGATAACGTTTAGTCATGTCCACTTTTCGCAAACTACGGTATCGTTTTTACCGTAAAGTTTATTTCAAAATAGAAAATTCTGGATGAAAATAGGCCACGCCCTCTTTTGCAGTTCGCGGCATGGTTTTCGTAGATAGAGATTGGATAAGGGACTGCCCATTTTCGCAACGTGCGGCACGATTTTTTTTTGTCATAACCAAACTAGGTCACGTCCATTTGAGTTATAATACCAAGCTTTTTTATGCTCATTAGAACACGCCCATTTTTTCCAAATGTGGCACACTTTTTCTCTACTAGATACTCATCAAAATTTTAGAGAAAATCCAAAAACTATACATTTAAATTCGTAAAAAATAAAACAATACGAATAAGAATAATGAAATAAGAAAACGATTTGGAGCCGACAAGAAAAAAATCGTGAAAAAATCGAATACATAAAAACATTTTACGACTCGTAAAACACAGAAGAACACAGTTTATTGATTTTCAGATATCATAAAGAAACAGACAATTTTTGCCACAAAACCAAATGAAAACGAAAAAACTAGTTTTGACAAAATCGAGGTTACATTGTAGTAAAAGTACTCGTATCATTAAGAAACACTTTTGACTTTTGATGATGATGATAAAAAACTGGTTTTTATTTGGTGAAGATGTGTGCGATGGGTGCAGAGGTTAAGATTTGAGCACCAAACTTTTTCACATGAATTTCTTAAAAATCAGATTCTTTCATAAACTTCAAGAATTGGACACCAATGAGTGTCACGTGGTTGACTTCAGATACGAAAATGTTTTATTTTTTATTGCCCATGTCGTTTTTCTATTCCTTTAGCTTCGAGATATTTTGATCTACAAGTGTCTGATTCTCTTATTTTCATTCACTATTTCGTCTAATAGATCAAAAAACGTTTTCTGGCGAAGGGAATAGAAAATCAGAATTCCTCGACTTATGAACAGAATTTCAGAAGCTAGATAATCTCTAGATTTTAGAAAATGAATTCGAAATGTGGGCTCAAGTAGAAATAAAATACTCGTGGATTTTAAAGAGCCAGGACAAAAATAGATATTTTTTAAATAAATGTAAACTTCAAGCGTCTATATGTGTTTTTCACGAAAAACTTGAATAATAATCTAACGATTAAGCTGAATTTTGTTTTTTTAAATGGAATTCAGTGATTTTCAGTTGGTTCAATTTGAATGACACTTTCACAATTACGAATCAAGGAAAAATAAATTTGAAAAATGAGGCGACGAAAACCGAACATAACTCTAAACATATGCTTTTTTTTTTTTAATCTTAAATTACATCTTTTCCAAAAATATTTTTTGAGATTTTAAGGAGGAAAAACGTTGATACATTGTTTTATACGAGAAAATCTTGACTTTGTTAAAGCAAAAAAGGTTCTAAATTGAAAAATGAGCTCCATTTTTCTAAAAAGAAAAATGCTTACAGTAATTTCGAGTATGTTTTCAGTTTAAAGAACATAACATTATAAACACAAACTGAGATAACATTTTAAAAAATTATGAAACGTATTTCTCTCCCGAGGATTTCTTTTTCACAGTTTATATATTGCGCTTTATTGATAATTTCAAATTTTTAGCTTAGAAATGGAATTTGAATAAAATTTTCGATGTTGAATTCAGATTCTATGTCGGAAACTACCCTATGACACGATTCCGGAAAGCCCATTTTTATGTAGAAAACTGAAACTACAGTAACCCTTTTACAAAGAATATTGAATTTTGATTCTGGGTTCTTAATCTTACTTAGTTCAAAAAACTGTGGATTTTTCTTCTAATTTCTCAAGATTATTAGCAACAAACTGACATTCAGCCACTAAAAAATACAAAATGAAATGTTCAATGTCAATTTCTCGTTTAAAACCGCCCATATCATGTTCCGGGCAAACTTTTGTACCCATTTTCTACAACAAACAGTACCCATTTTCTACAAAAAATCACATGACCAAATTAGGTTCTGAAACCGGTCAATTCTCATTACTGAAACCAATACCCGCTGCAAAACAGAGAAAAGAAAAAAATCGAAGAAAAAAAAGGAATCGTCCACCATCGGTTGAAACTATCATGTTTTGTCTGGTTCTTTTCTGCGCGCTCATCATTTCATTTTTTCGCCTGCGCGCCTGCGTCTCTACAACCTCACACACTCCATCGCCTTAGTTTGTTTTTTTGTCATGTCATACACATGTACACACACAACAAGGAGACGAAGGCGAATAAAAAGAAGATGCAAAAATACATACAGATTTTCACACTTTCTCAAGAATTGTTGATACAAAATGTTTGGTTTTCTAGGCCAGCAGCGAAATTTTGAGATTCTAGGCTACAAAAAAACAATTTTTCTGGTTTTTATGCCATTGGTCAGTTTTCTGAGAAATCACATGAAAAATCCATTGATCTCTATCCAGAATCCATGTTCCCACACAAAGTCACAAAAAAATCAATTTCACTTGAAAAAAGCAATATCTAAAAAAATTCAATAAAACAATATATATTGTATTTTGTTTCTTGTCTCGGAGAAAAAAATTGTCAAGTGTAAAACTAAGGCGATTGAAGTGCTGATAACAATAGGTTTATGACACATTATTCAAATTTTGAGCAACTAGAGAAAACGACAATGTTCGGGAATAGTGAGGCACGGAGAAATGGGCGTGGCTTGTTTTTATATTATAGGTACATAGGGTCTACTTTTAGTGAAGCATCAAAGAGCTCAAAATTTGGACTTTTCGAGATTTTCATAGGAAAATTTAAGAGAAAAAAGCAGATAAAGTTTCAGACTATAGAAAATATAAAATTTTGAAGTACTTCAGTTGTCTGTTTTTTTCAAAATCCTAGAAAACATAATGTTTGAAATCTTCAAGAATACCAATCACATCAATATACCACTTTTTTGAAACGTATTATTCCGTTGGCATTCATCTAGTTGATATATTTATGAGAATTTTAGAATTCCCATAATTTTTTTTTTTTTTTTTTTNGTTTGATAACAAAGTCACAAGATTATCAAACTAATTTATCAAAAAAAAAAAACCTGAAAAATGAATAATGATGAATTTAAGATTTTTTTAGTCCAAAAGTTTACAGATTAGAATAAATGGTTCAACATTGAACAAAGTGAAGTATGTGTTACAAAAAAACGAAGAATCAGATGAAAATCGGGGTCAAGGATTCGACGAGGATGATGAAAGTTAGGACGAAGAAAATGGAGTTATAGAAGTCTTCGATCAATTTTTCTTCGTTATTGTTAATAAAATGTTTCTTCTTTTGAATTATGTATTTCGTTCGAAGTTTTGGGTTTCATATCCAACTCAATATTTTCTTTCAAAAACTCATCAAAAATCCAGAAAGAGTTTCAGATATTTTGCTGAAAATGGAGCCAGATACAAAGAGATTGAAATTGGAGAACGAGGTGGTTCCTGAGGTGGTTAAAAATAATAAGATTACTAATTTCCTTCAACTTTTTTTTTGACATTTGCAGAAAGAACAAACTGGTTGGTTCGATCTTCCATATGAGATCAGAGGTATGATCATCGAGACTATGGATACACCATCGAAATGCAAATTCTCTCGTTGCTCAAAACAATGTGACAAAGAAATTGGAATGTCGAGAAACTTCATTGAATCTGTTGAAATGCGAGTTCCATTTCCTAGACCAAGCAAGAACGTCTGCATCGCTGTGAAGTCTCAAGGTTTTTATTTGCGACTCAATATTTGGGGAAAGTGTGTTAATATTGCGATTGGAGGTCGCGAGAACGCCGAAGGTTATTTTTCCAATTTGCGACCACCCATCAAAGAATGGGAAATCAAAGAAGAGGGAGAAATTGAGAGTAATGTTGCTCGATACTTTGATAACATCATGAGACATGCATCGAATAGTTCCATGAATTTGATTATCGAGTTGGTAAGTAGGACATCGGAATTTTTCGAAAGTTTTTGTCATCTTGTTTTTCAATGTAACATTTTGAAAAAATTCATATTTCAGGAACACTTTCCATACGATAAAACAAGCATTCGACATTTGAAAAAACTTAAGAAACTCGGATTGTATAAAAATGAAAAAGGACTCGACTTGATTGAATGCGGATTCATAGACATTGAACAGGTGAACACGGTCCCAAAGTACACTCAAAACACCTTTTTTTATTGCAGCTCTCCAAAATCCCCGAAAGAGTAAAATTGAGTGGAGTTCGTTTCAACTTGGAGCAAACGCTCAAACTCAGAGCTGACTCTATTGCACTCGAGCAACTTGGAATGACATCGGAAGAATTGAATCAGTATTTGAAGTTATGGGCGGATGGACAACTTCACTCGAATTTCAAACAATTACAAATTGGATTGATTGGTCAAGAATTGGATAAAAAGAAGGTTATTGAAGGATTGGAGCTGAGTCACTTTGTTGACGAATGCGAGTGAGTTTGGTTCTATAGTATGGGGGCTCAAAAATCACCACTTCCTAATTTTTGATGATTATTTTTTGTTTATTCGTTAACGATTTCACGTGCTTTCAGCTCCAACGAGAAAGTCCGATTCAAATTGAGAAGTTTGTCCAATCCCGATGTCATGGTCAGAGTTCGTTTCAATATTTATTTCTTCATCATGTGCGTCGATAAATATGCTCCAGAATTGACTCAAGAAGAATTAGAGGAGAAATGGGAAGGAAGAGGTGAGGATTCTTGGGACGAGGACTCCGACGACGAATATGGTTCCTTTGATTCGTTTTTGAGAGCAGGAATCGTGGCTGGCGGATTGTCATGCTCTGATCCGTTATAATTTTCTTTTGTGTTGTTGAAAAAAACGTTGTTTGTTTTGAATTATGTATTTCCTTCAATGTTTTGGGTTTTTTATCCAAGTTCATATCTCCATTCAAAATTAACTAAACCCCATGATATTTTCAGATATTTTGTTGAGAATGGAACCTGTCGCAAAAAGAAGTAAATTGAAGAAGGAGGATTGTATCGAGGTAAAATAAATTTCTGAATTCGTCCGATATTTAACTTTTACAGGAGAAAACGACCGGATGGTTTGATCTGCCTTCCAATATCAGAAATAAAATCATCGAGATGATGGATACGCCATCAAAGGGCAAATTCTCTCGTATTTCGAAAAAATGCTATGAAGAAGTTGGAATGTCGAAGAACTATATCGATGAAATCAGTATTCAGAATCCTTGGAACTCCAACGTCAATTTTGTAGTGAAATATGGTGATTTTCAATCGAAAGTGTTTGTTTATTCATACAAGAGCAAGATTCATACAAGAACAGGGACGAGAGAAGTTGGAGAAGAACCATACGTTAACCAAAAAGATCTTGTTGTTCGATATTTTAATAATATTCTCAAAAATTCTTCGAAGAGCCAAATGAGTTTGATTATCGATTGGGTGAGTGAAGATTAACGGAGGAGTTTCATCATAAAAAAAAGTGTTTTTGATGCTTTTGACTTTTGCTTAAAGATTCTTTTTGAGTTGAGGTACCGTATATGAATTGCGAGTGCCTTTATTTAGCCTTGAAGTTCATTGTTCTAGTTCACATAATGAACAATACCAAAAATTGTTTTGAACTCGCTGCAGAAAAAAGAAAAAGTTTGTTCAAATTTCGGATCCCACACCGTTCCCACAGACTTTGTGCAATTGTGCATCGTTTGTGATGTTTTGTTGACAACCGTAGCGTTATTTCTTTTCTGAACTTTGTTCTGTGAAAAGCGAAGACTGTTTTTTTAGACTCTGATGTTATGCAAGGAATATTTACACTTTCCTAGACAATATCTGTTTTCAATGGATGCTTAAAAAGTCATACAAAGAAAATTTAGAATATCTCTGAGTGTATTGGAGCGCATTTGCCCGCGTAGCCTAGAATTCAAAATTTTAGGCCAGATTTTCTTTTTACTTGTCAGCTCATAAGCAATCTTTAAATAGCTCTGGGAACTTAGGCTTAGGTTTTCGATTGCTCGAAAATCCAAAACGGAACTTTTCGGTACTAAAATAATTAACAATATTTTTCTGAACGCTCATAAAGAAGCATTTCAGATAGTCGAAAGTCTGGCTCCGCACAGACTTCAGTGGGACCCATAAAGCAGTGCCCGAGCCTCTCTAAATCGGTTATTTCAGTACGAGTTCCCGTTTGAGAAAACCAGCATTCGACACTTGAAGGAACTCCAAAGATTGGTGTCTTATTCATCAATAAATAATGTGGACTTGGTTGAATGCGGATTCTTGGAAATGGAACAGGTAATCAAGTGGTCACACTGAACTTTTTAATTATAATTCTCCAGTTGTACAAAATTCCGAAGGTTGTCAAATTGAGTGGAGTTCGTTTCAATTTGGAAAAATTACTTCAAATGAAAGCTGAAGTCATTGTTCTTGATTCAATCGAGATCACTTCCGAAGAAGTGAATCAGTATTTGAAATTATGGGCGGATGGACAACTTCACTCGAATTTCAAAACATTACAATTCATGATGAACGGAAAGGTAATGGAGAAAGAGACAATTGTCGAGGGATTGGAACTCCTTCCCATGGTTGATACAACCGACAGGTAAGTGTAAAGAAATGCCAGAGAACAGAAAAAGTCAAACGAAAATTCGCATATGTATGTATCATTTTTCATGTTTTTCCGGGTATTGATTTTTTAAATGTTAAATGACCCGGCCAGGTTTCGAACATCCTTGTTAAATTGTCTCCGAGAGATTTCGCAACCGGACATTTCGAAACCGGATGAAATGTTTTCATAAAAGTGTTGAATTTTTGTTATCAAAGGTTTTCGGGGACGCCAAACATGATGGCGATGTTCATTTTTACCAAAAAAGAGCTGTGCCTGAGTTTTTTTTTAAATTTTAGGTCCAGAATTGACAGACCCAGATTTTGATTAAATTTTCAGAAAAGGGGTATTTATGTTTGTCATACTCAAATACCCCTTTTCTGAGAATATCCCCAAAATCTAGGTCAGTCGATTTAGGACCTAAAATAGCGGGAAAACCCAGGTGCAGCTCTTTTTTGGTGAAAAATGAACATCTCTATCGTGTTTTGCGTAACATTTGGTAAAAAATTCAACACTTAAAAAATTGGTTTCGAAATGTCAAGTTTCAAATGTTCGGTTTCGTCTCCCGGAGCAGTTAAATTTTATAGTATTCAGTTTTCGAAATTATATGGATATAAAGCAAAAGCATAAAAGAATCGCTTCTTTCAAAAAGGAAAAAAATATATATATGGCCTAGAATCCGCTACAGATCGTACAATAGTGTTCCAACGAACTCGTTGAAAAAGTAAAATTAGAAAAAATAACTTCGGTAGAGCACTATTGATCTGTAGCGCTTTCTAGACCATATACTTTTTTTCCGTCTTCAACTCTGTGTTCTCTTTTTGACTTTTTATTTTCTGAAAAGAAAGTTTTTTTGAAGCTTCCATCTTATCCATAAATCTTAGAATACATGTTCGAAACATGGCCGGGTCAATTAACTTTATGATGGAATAACATTGTAACAGAAACTTCGTTATTCCAGTGATCAATGCAAACTTTGTTCCAAATTGAGAAGTTTGGCCAATCCTGATATTATGGCGAGAATCCGCTTGACATATGAATTTTTCCTGATCGAAATCGACAAATTCACTCTGGAATTGACTGACGAAGAAAAGAAGTTATTGAGGGAAAGAGAGGATCGAGCAAAAAGAATTGAGGATTTTTTGAAAATGATGAAGGAATCTACCAAGAATCATCGTTGAAATTGGAAAAATTATGGTTTTATTTTTTTTTGTTCGTTTTTAATGCGATTTTCGGTCACAAAGTTCATTTATGATTCCTTTGTTACCTTTGTTACTTTTGTTTTTATCAATTTGTTGTTTTTTATCTTCATAAAATCTGTAACATGTTACTCTTTTTACTTCTCTTGGATAACCTGGTCAATGTGCCGATTATATTACTTTTAATACTCTCATATTGTTAAAAGGGAGATTTCAAATTTTTTCCAAAGCGAGTTTTTTCTGCACCGTTCATCAGAATGCCTATCATTGAAGAAATGGAACTGGAGACGAAGAGGTTTCGATTTGAAGACGAGAATTTTCAGGTAATGGGGCTATCCAGCAAAACTCCTCACAATCAGCTTTTCTCAACGCTGAGAATTGGTTAGAAAAGCTGAAAACCCCTATGCAGGAACTCCTAGAAAATTGGTTGAGAAATGAATTTCTCAACCTGAGATTGTGACGAGACCAATCTGATTAAATCAATGCGCCTTTGATTTTCTAAAGGCGCATTGATTTAATCAGATTGGTCTCGTCATTTTTTTGGGGTTTCTTCTCAACGTTAAAAAGAGCTGACAAATTTTGCTGGATAACAATTTTCAAGTTAGTCTCCTATGAAAATGAAAAATTATAGTATTTTTAGCAATTCTCACAATTTTCTAATAACGAACAAAAAATAATACAAATTCACGTGACAAATGATTACGTGAGTTCTATTTTTCGTTTTCTTTTCAGTTTTTTCTAATTTTTCCGAAACTTGAAATTTTTACCGACAGTGAAGGGTTCTTTTTCACACTAGATTACAATATAGTTATGTACAAGCTCTCGAAAATAATTTTAAAAAACGGTTTGATACAGTTTTTCTTATTTTCGAGCTGAAAATTTTTGGTGGTTTTGGGTACACTTCAAACGACCCAAATTAAACATTCAATATCAGTTTATGATACTTTGGCAGATTGATGTAATGATTTTTTCTTCTCAACTATCGGTTCTGTCCAACATACATCTATGACGAAATTCTCCCGTCACGCTTCTTATCATTTGTTTTGGTTTCCGGAAGTTTTCTGTTCTCTTTATATATATATATATATATATATACATATATATATATATATATNACATTCTTCTCATTTTACTTATGGTTTACTCTACATTGTCATCAGGTAGGGAAAGTTGTCAGTGAAATTCAAATTGTTGATCTCAGTTTTCATTTTTAGGTAATTTCCATACAATGAGATCAATTTCACCCAAATTTCTACTAGAAGAGAAGAGAGATTCTCAGGTATTTCATTTCTATCCCAATCTCCCATGGGAATTAAGACGTCTGATTGTCAAAAAACTTGACGATGGCACTAAGCTCTCATTCATGTTATGCTCCGATTCTTGCGCAGCGGATATACCAAAAAACTTCATCAAAACCCTTCGATTCTATCCGGATACGTTAGAAGTGAACAATCATTGTAACTTTAACCTTGAGCCCGATTCCGCTCCTGATTCCTCCTTCAAGTGGCTCGTTCTCAGCAGGTACATACGTGAGCTGTAGATACCTTTATATGTACATAGTTCAAAAATTAAGACTTGAAGAATTGTATCTACCAAACCGAAAGAAATGCTACTCAATTGAGCGAGTTTTGATAAGCAAGGAGAAGGTTGAATACACTTCCTATGACCAAATATTTGCTAAAATCATTAACTATGCCACTGATTTCGAAGTTCTGGATATTGAAATAGTTGGTTTTTTTCATTTTCAAAAAAATAGAGGATATTCTAACGTTTCACAGACAAACACTTTTCTCTCAACAATTCCCAACATCCGGAATCTGAAGGTCTTCAAGAATCTTAAAATAAAGAATTGCACAAATATTGATTTATTGGCAGCTGGATTTATCAATTGTGAGCAGTTCTCTCGAGTCCGCGAATATATAGAATTGACCAATTTCACCTTGACTATACCCCAGTTATCAAAACTGACAGCTGAGGCAATTTGCTGTCAAAAATCCAAAATCTCTTCTGGATATATCCATCAGTTACTTCTCAGCTTCCTTGATGGTCAAATTCCCGAAACCGTGAAATATATCGAATTCACTACTGCTCAAGATTATTGTTTGAACAATGTAGCAATTTTCCAGCAATGGTACGCTTTTCAGCCAGGTCAATGGTGAGGGTAGCAATTTTTTGTGATCTGCACGATTTTTTTCAGTCATGATCATGGGCGAGCTGCGATGGCGCATGTTGGAAGTACTGTGAGAATTGCTGAAATTCGTTCTCGCCCTAATGATTTTTCTATGCAAATTCACTCCAAAAAAGAGTTTTATGAGAAATTTCCAATTGACACATTTGTTGTAGTGAAGAAAGCAGATAAATGAATCATTATCCTGTATGCTTCAGATAGTTTGTTCCAGATAAAATTCCAGATCAGAATACAGTTGTCAATATCATAATTCAGGTTTAAAAACTATGATGAATTTTCTAAAAAAGTTCAGAAAACCGATTTGTATATCAATACCAAAAAGTTCTGCCATACCAAGATTTGAAAAACCACTTTTTGAGATTAAAAATATTTTTGAAAACCTGTCAACAATCGTTAACATGCGCTCTACTGATAAATTATAGGGTTCTGGTATGAAATGAGGCTTTACTAATCATTCCACTGAAACTACAGTAACCCTGTGGCAGCGATTGATTCTTGAACATGTGAATGATAGGGAGCAAAAACTGATCACTGCTGTATTTTTTGTGGTTCTGACTGATCTCTTCTTCATATGCTTCCTGATCTTTATAACTATTACTCACCTAGTTGAAAACTAGTTTTTCACACTAAAAAAATTCTTCGGACGCGCATTTATTTTCTCCTATCATATCTTCTTTTTGGTATCCAGAAAAAGTTCATGTGTTCAATTTGTCATTTTTGTTGCATTGTTTTACTTATTTTCATCTTTGATCATTGTTGTTTTCAATAAACCTCTCGGGGAAAAATCGGCAAACTTGCGGCAATTTGTCGCAAACTTGCGACATTCGGCTGTCGCAAGGCTTGCGGTGTTCTTGCGCCAATAGTCGCAAGCTTTGCGACATCTAGCAGCAAAACTACTGCACGGCTTGCGACACCCTTGCGCCAGAAAAAATGTGTCGCACGTTTGCGACAAACTGCCGCAAGCTTGCGACAAGGAAAACGCCTTGCGACACGCTTGCCGTTTTTTCCCCGAGCTTTGACACGAAAATCATCATGTAAGACATGATGATTTTCGTGTCAAAGGTCAAAGTTGGTAGTTTTAAAAAAAAACTGAAGCCACAGTAACCCTGTGGCAACTATTTTTTATTAAAAAAAAAAATGAAAATCATCCAGATCAACTATATGACAAGAGGAAGAGGCGCCGAGAAATAAAGCATGAGCAGAAAAATTTTGCAATTTTGCTCCATCGCTGAGATTTTTAGAGCTTTGTGTTGTCGATCTTTGCAGTCATTTCATTATCAACACCTTGTTGAAAACTAGTTCTCCAACATCTTTATCAAAACGAAGTTCTTTCATTTCTTTGAACATTGTCTCCTATCTTATCATTGTTTTCTGATTTCCAGATGAAGTTCACTATATCATAAGGTGTTCTTCTTCTCAAAAATTATTCACGGTTTGGATGATGTTCCTCTGAGAGGGTAAGGTTTCCTCTCCTCTGATTTTCCAAAAAATACACATTTCGATTTTCAGACTTTTGCCAAGATTCGAATTAGTGTCTCCACGGTGAAGCCCTGATTTTGAGTTCGATGTGCATTTCCTCGGAGACTCTTGATGCGTTTGACGATATTTTCGATGAACTTCGACAACTGGTTAGAATTGTACATTAGATTGATTAATTATCGATTTTCGGTTGTGATATTTTACTAATGAATAAAATTTGATTCAATTTTCAATATAGTGATGTCTCTCTAGGTTTCAAGGGTTCCTTGATTATTTACATGTACCCTTTGTTAATTTTCAGACTCCAAACTAATTTTTAGAATGTCCAATATGGAACCAGATATAAAAAAGATCCGAATGGAGAATGATACACCTTCGAAGGGTTGGTTCGATCTTCCATACGATATCAGATACATCATCATTGGATTGATGGATAATCCCACAAAAGTGACATATTTGTTGTGTTCGGAAGATTGTGCAAGGGAAATTCGACAGAATTTGTTCAAATGGGTCGACTATGCGAATAATACGTTGAGAATTGGTTTTGTGAATGAGGAGAAGAGTTCTGAATGCAGTATTTATTTCGAGTATACTGCCCGTGGTATTATGGTGGAGAACAGGTGGGTTGTGGGGTTTCAGCTGGGGTGATCATCCATTTGGCTCTATATTTTGAACAGATATTCTCAAAGGTATCAGTAATGTGATCCAGTTTTTGTTGGACGATATCTGGAAAAATACAAATCTGGAATTTTTTCTGAAAATTTTAATTTCTTGCTTGGAGATAGACATGGAAATGTTTTCTTTTTCCGGTTTCTAACAATTCTACCGAGATTACAAATAGTTCACAGAGGTCCCATATAAATCATGGGGTTCCCAAAAACTTAATGTGCTTCCTAAAAATCTGACCAAGTTTCTAAAACTACATAGCTTGAAAGAGAATTCTCAAAAAAAAAAATTAAAGTTTGAATTCGCTCACTTTGCGAACCCTCTTTCTGCAAACACCGAAGAACGACCCAAGACCTCACGCCTTTTTTTTTAAATATTTTTTGTTTATTTAAGGGTGACATAATTTTTTTCTGCGTTTTTCGGGTTTCTAAAAATTCAACCGGGTTCCGAGTAACTTCACATAGTTTCCAAAAACTCTATGTGGTTCATAAAAACTCGACCAGGTTCCTAAAAACTGGCTTCGCAAAGAACCTCCCTTTTCTCAAAAACAAAAAAATAATAAATAAATTCGACCCAAAAATTCACGCGCATTTTTTTGTGTATTTTGCGTTTGAATAAGGAAGTGTATTTTACGAACTAAAATTTAATATGATGTTAGGAATCTGGCTGATTGTGAGTCATAAAAAAAGTTGAATTCCAGAAGTACCGACCTGAAAGTCTTGTGGAAAAACAAAGAATCAGGAAATATTTATCGAGTTATCGCCAGATATTTTCAAAGAATCATCGAAAATGCCACCTATTTGGATGAACTATCAATCTTT
This sequence comes from Caenorhabditis sp. 38 MB-2015, assembly GCA_900536415.3. Lineage (NCBI taxonomy): Eukaryota > Metazoa > Nematoda > Chromadorea > Rhabditida > Rhabditidae > Caenorhabditis > Caenorhabditis quiockensis. The sequence goes on from LR548930.1 coordinate 191,594, forward strand.
GTATGTGAAAAACCCTTATGTGTCTAGAAAATCATTTTTTTTATTGAAGGGAGCCTTTCCATTTGGAGCTACTTGTGTTAAACATTTGAGGAGTTTGAAGGAACTTCGAATTGTTGCATACGACAGTAGACCATTAGATATGTTTTTCGAAACCGGATTCATCGATCCTGAGCAGGTTCGGATGCCAGATCACAATTATATTTAAGAGTTCTCTTTTTCCAGATTTATAACATTCCTGACAGGTTTCAAGTGGGTAATGTACCCTTAACGATGTTCCAATTGACACAAATAAAATCTCAACTTATCCGATATATTTCATTGGAAGTTTCATCGGGTTTTATCAAGGATTATTTGAAATTTTTTGTTGATGGACAAATTCATGAAAATGTTCAATATGTGACCTTCGAAGTGCCAGATAGAAGGGATATGCGTTTGGATATGAGTGAAGTGAGCAGCGGATTGGAGATTAGCAGAGAACGTGATTGGTTGGTTTTTAGTTCAGGGTTATTAAAGACCTAGGCAGGTGAAAGTCATTCTTTAGTCATAACATTATTCATCTTCCTATGAGTAATCAAAAACGGTCAATTTTTTTTCAAAAACCGTAAATTGCCATATTTTCATCGTGTTTACACACAAACACACAATTTTACGTAAATTCTCTAAATTTTTAGCGGAGAAAATTGTTTTTTTTTTCAATTGGCTAGGTGTCTTTAAAATTTTTTTGAAAATTCAGTAAACTTTGTCTGAAAAAATGTTTTATAAGTTTTTTAGTATAACGTTCCCAGAATGATAAAAAGGTCCCAAAAATAAGGACTTTTTGAATTGAACTGAATCCAATAATATCGGGCTTAAAAAGAAAAGAACTCAAGTATATTTTTAAGGATATCGGAATGATCCGTTTTAAGTGCTAGACCTATTTTTTTTACAATCGCTCGGTCTCAGAAGTCTGGTCCAAAAATTGTTGACTCAAAGATGAGTTAAAGGTTACTAGTTAATCTTAAAAGAAAGAGAACATTTTTAGGTATAACCCTCGATTGATTTTTCACCGAATATTTCAGGTTTCGAGAAAAAATGAAAGTTTAAAAAAAAAACATACGTGAAAAGTTTCCAAATTTTAATTTTTAAATAAACATTAATCGAAAACTAGAATTTTTGGTGAAAAATCCCCGAGGTTGATACCTTTTAAAAATGTGCTCTTTCACTTGAGAACAACCTTCTTCTAACTCCCTTAATCCCACCTCTAAGAAACTAGGTCCCAAATTTTTACTCTTCATTCATCAACCTGATTTTTTATTTTCAGCCACAAGAGATTCGCATTCTCAGTGGAAACGAAAGAGGACAATTGTAGAATTGGTTTTGTCAAATATTTCGATGAAATCTTTGAAATGACGATTTATCCCAAAAAAGACCGAGAGATAAAGTTTTAATGTAAGTTTCTAATTGAGCTTTTGTTACATTTTGTTTTATTTTGAAACTGTTTTTGTTTATTAAGAATTTGTTTTTGTTGGTTTATTTTTCATGATTCTGTTCATAACATATCTTTGGTTTTTAACCATGATTCTATTTGTAATAATAGCAGTTCTGAAAAAAAAAAATGTTTCAGTATTAATATTGACGGAGAAAATGGAGCGGAAACTTCAGAAGTTGTCCATATCGTCCCGAGAAAAAACCGAAAAGGTTAGTGGAAATCGTGCAACCGAATTATACAAAATATATTCGCAGAAAACTGAATGGTTCGATCTTCCATGCGACATCCGGTTGAAGATTATCACTATGATGGATATCGATACAAAGTTGTCGTATTTGTTATGTTCGGATCGTTGTGCAGCGGATATGCCAAAGAATACATTCAAAACTACAAGATGCTCCTATTCTGGACGTGTGTTGAATTTCAGTGAAAAATGGAACTCGAATACAACCCTTTATTTTGAAGAAATTGGTAGATATGTAATTATTTCTAAAACGTATGTTCCACTTTTTTTTTTTGGAAATATATGTCTTAAAAAATTTCAGTGACTATCCTAGAAGGACTGATTGGGAATTTCCAATTAAAGGAAATTTATCTGAAATGGTTGCAAAATATTTTCAAAGAATTATTGGCAATTCGACCAACTTGCAAGAACTGAGAATACGTGTTTGTTAGAGAAAATAATTTCATAAAAACGCGATATATTTTTTACAGGGTGATTTTCCATTTGAGACCACTAGCATAAAACATCTCAAACTATCAAAAGATATTATCATTGACACTGAGTCAGACCAAAATCTATCTTCCGATTTTCTGATTATTCAACAGGTTAGTGGTTTTTTTTCGATCAGAGAATAGATTTCATTTTGATAGAAATACATAATTTCAGTTATACCGCATCATCGACACCGTCACCGTGAGCTTCAACGTGACTCCATTCCAATTACATCAGATAAGAGCCAAGAAAATCATATTTGAACATGTGAAATTTTCATCAAACTTCATCAATCAATACTTGAAATTCTTTATCGATGGACAAATCCATAGAAATGTGCAAAGCATATATCTGAAAATGGCTGGAGAACTTGATAAAAATGGAATGACGGATGGATTGGAAGTTGCCGAAACATATGAACCGTAGGTTGATTTAAAAAAAAAATGTTCATTCTCGAAAAGTTTAAAATCATTCCAGTTATGTTGACGAACATTCGTATTTTGATGACGACTTCGGATTTTCATTGGTTTCGAAAGATGAAAATCGTAGAGTTGGTGTTGTCAGATGCTGTGATGGGAGGTTTACAATGAAAATCTATTCGAAACAATCTAGGAAGAGTGGCCACTGGTGTTCGATGGATGAATATCATTTTGATGTTTCTCGCTTGTTGCGCGAAGATTTTTAACTTTAGTGTTCAATGATGTAACTGCATTTCCGTTATCACTTCCGCATTCTGCAAATGACAAATATTTTACTTGTTTTGCCTTTTTTTTAAATAAAATTTTAAGTTTTTATATTTACTTTTTTGAAGTATCCATTTTTTGTTAGGTTCTTAGAAGTTCCTCTTATATATCTTTTTTTAAGCTTTATCAATGTATTTCAACTTTTCTAGAATGGAACCAAGTATCAAGAAAATTCGTTTAAATAATGAGACCTCAGAATCAAACCCAAATCTGAAAAATTGGTTAGATCTTCCGTTTAATGTCAGAATTATTATCATTGAAATGATGGATGATGAAACAAAGTTATCATATTTGTTATGTTCGGATAAATGTGCAGCTGAAGTCCTTGAAATTTTAAAATTATTCAAAAAAATTCAAATTCATGAAAACGACAATGGTTCTATCTCTTTGCGCATGTTTTCGACGTACGAGTCTTATCGATATCAGGAATTAATTCTCAAAAAAACTTGCAAATCTGGCTGTGTTGTTTCCTAGTAAGTTATAATAGGTATATGAATTTTCAGAAATTAGTCAAACTATTAATTTCAGTAATAACTACCACGGATGGAAAGAACAACACCAAAAGAATTTAGAGGAGGTTTTCGCCATCTTCGTTCGTAGACTTATGTGGAACACTTCTCGCCTGGAGTCATTCGAATTTCAAGCACAAGATTCTCATGTAAGTTGAAGTGAGATTAGATTTACAATAAAAATACTATTTCACAGATGAGTTCGATCTTCAAAACAACCAATATCAAACAATCGAGAAACTTGAAAAAACTTGATATCAAAACTTTCGATAAAGTGAATCTACTCGAATGCGGATTCATTGGTTTTGAACAGCTGCGCAACATCACTGATTCAGTCTACATTGATTGTATGCATTTGGGAAGTGCGAAAATCAAACAACTGGAATCAATTCATATTGGACATCGATCAAAAGATGTTACATCGAAATATGTCAATGATTATTTGAAGAGTTTTGAGAAGGGTTATATTCATGAAAGTGTTCAACAGTTGAATCTGTTCAGTGGCTTACTTAAAATTTTTGACAGTCGACAAATTATGAATCAATTAACAGTTTTTGGAGTGCGCGAAAAGTGGGTTTTTTTGGTTTTCAAATCTCTCTGAAATTGTTTTTTTTAGATTCAATAAAACTTGTTTCGCACTTGTATGCACATCGAAAAACATCAGAATCGCTGTTGTTGAACGCATGAATAATGAAATAACCATAAAATTATCGTCGAAGGAGGAATTCGAAGAGGGAAATGATTATAAATACTACGGCCAGGAAATCGAAGAATATCTTCAAAATGATTCATAATTGTCATTATCTTCAAACTAGTTATTATTCGTCGGGGTTCCAAAAAATGTCTCAAATGTTTTATCATTGCTTCATCTTTCTGAAACGTTTTGCTTTTCAATAAAATTTCAATATTTTTATTTAATATTTTCATCGACTATTTTTGGTTTTGAGCCACTTAAAGACTATTTTGCCTAAAAAAATAATTTTACGTTGTTTTTCAGTTCTCAAGGATATGGAGGCGAATTCACAGAAAAAGAAGAAGTATAACAAAAAGAAAGGAACCCACAAAAAGGTGAAGTGCTAATAGAACACTGAGAACAAAACGATAATTATTTTGAAAAAAAACGAAAATTGGGACCGATTAAAAAAATAGTAAATGAAGATTTCCAGAAGGTTCAATGGTTCGATCTCCCATATGATGTCAGGTTCATAATTATTGGAATGATGGATGAGGCCACTAAACTAAGCTATTTGTTATGTTCGGATGATTGCGCTGCGGATATGCCAAAGAGTTTATTCAAAAAACTTCGAATTGATGGAAACTGTTATAATCATTTTTCATTACGCATGTTTGTAGACTATGAGTCCGCACAATATAACGAATTTATTTTTAAAAGGGCTCATACTTCTGGTTGTTTTGTTTCCAAGTAAGTTATATGTGTTGATGAAAAATAATCAAGCTGAGAATTTCAGTAAGAACTACCCAGGATGGAGAGTGAAACAAAACCTAAATTTGGTTTTGCCAGCTACTTTCGCAGATTCATGTGGAATACTTCTGGCTTGAAATCATTCGAACTTCTGTCACCATATTCTCATGTTAGTTACAATCAGTTACCTAATTACAATCTTGTTTCAGGAAATGAGTTCGCTTTTGAAAACTACCAGTATTCGCGATTCAACAAAATTTGAAAAGACTTGATATCAAACTTCCAAGACCGCTCGATTTGTTCGAGTGTGGATTTCTAGATTTTGAACAGCTGCGCAACATCACTGATTCAATCTTCATTGATTGTATGCATTTGGAAATAGTCCAAATGAAACAGCTGAAGGCTGTTTATATTGGAAATCGATCAAACGAGATTACATCGGAGCATGTTAATGATTACTTGAAAAATTTTGCCAATGGTGAAGTTCATGAGAATGTAAAGAAAGTAAAGTTTTTCATGAATTATCAGACGAAGCAAAAGTTTCATGGTGGTCAACTCATCGATGGTTTAGAAGTAGTGAAATTATATGTAAAGTAAGTACATACATTGGTTTTTATCAATCACGACTTTGTCCGATCTGTGGCCACGCAATTATAGTTCGATCGAAGTCATCAATTTTTGGAGATTCGTTTGGTTCTCAAGTTGACAGCCACCTCGTGAACCCATCAGAAGTGTGAAGTGAGTAGTTTTTCTTTTTAAATTGGGTGTTCAAAAAATAGAAACTATAGTAACCTTTTGGGCTCCTCAAGCTCTCACAATTAGAAAACCCAATCGGCTTTCTATGTAACATTGAACTCAAATAAGAGCAGGAATCACTTCTGTAAAACATAATATTTTCATTGATTTTTGCACGTGACCTTGATCGTAAGCCTCTCTAAAAATGTTTGCTCTCATTTTGCGTTTTTGGTTCAGGATCAGGCGGCCTCTGCAGACTATTTTCGAAAATATAATTGGACCCGCTGGTGGCCGGCCCGGAAAAACAATTAAAAGAAAAAATTATTATTAGTGATATAAAGACAAAGCACAAATTAAACAAAAGAACTTTGAATTTTCAATTTTACTAAATCTAAACAAGCTCTGGCATCTTCTTGACTATCATGACCGAAGTTCTCCTGATTGTACGACTGTATCATCTGGCCAAGATGGTCTCGTGCCAGTGTTTTCAATCCGGTTTTTTTTTCGCCAAACTTGTAAAGTAGCGATGTGTCCACGATGTTGTAGTGGACAAGTCGAAGTGCCTTCAAATCGGATTCCAATGAATGTCCAACCAAAATTGTTTCGGCATTGATCAATTGCAGAAATTTATGGCGACACTAAAAATGCATCTACTTAACATGAAAATTTTCGAAACCTACGGTCGCCAGGCTGTCTCTTGCCCCATTCACATCCTTCATTGTCAATCCCGAATATTCTGTGTTGACATCGATCACTTTGGTAGGCGGCTTGACTTTAATATCCAAAACCAAATTGCCATACCAATCAATGACCGATAATCTCGCCAATGCTGGGCCAGCCAATGTGTAGACCATTTCAGCATCGAGAGCGAGAATCTGAAACATTAGCTGTGAGAAACGTAGGCTTTGTCTCAAAAATAGCCCACCTTCGTGCTTCTCGGGTCTCCTTTTCCAGACGGTCTCTCGGCTTGCACGAAATAGTCCAACTCATTTATGTATAGTTGATCGAACACGTGGGTTTCTCTCATCTCAAAATATCCTTCTCTTGTAAAATACGCGCATCTTGTTTGTCCATTCTTCTTATTCTTCCACAATTGGAATTCTTTTGTACATCTAGAGCAGGTTCGATATTTTTCCCCTCTTTCAATCCACAACTTTTTAGCGAAACAGTGTTGTGAAGGATTGATTGTTGCTGTTTTGCTCGTAATTGTTTTGAAGAATGGATAACCATTCTCCTTCAAGCTCTTCATCGACACTTTCAAATGTTTCGAAATTATTTCATAAACATCGGATTGTGTCATCTCATTGAAAATGTGAGGGTAGTAATAGGTGGTTCCATTTATAACAACGGGACGAGGAATTACAGAAACTTGATCGATAGGTATGACTTTTGAAGACGAGCAATTCTCGTCATCGGAAGAATCTTCAAATGTTGTTGGAGTGTATTCTTCCAAGCTGAGACTTTCAATTTCGGCCGTTTGGACAATTGGTGCAAAACCTTGTTTCTTGATGGCAGTATGATTCTGTTTACGCTCACGCTTTGAAGTTCGCATCCGAGATGGTTTGGCATTTCGAGTCGGAGCATTGAGTTTCGGCAAAGTTGGTTCTTTGTAGAATTTCTTTTCGGTGATCTTTTCAGTCGGTTTTGCGTCACTATCCAATGATATTTCTTCAGATTGACGCAAATAATTATATATTTGCCAAATCCACATAACACTCAATAACATTACCAGCAGAGCGGCGAAATTTTTCACAGAGCAATAAGCAGAAATTGGGGCGAACATAAGAGCTCTGTAAAAACTTGAAGCTTGGTAAAAAAGTTTAATGCAAAACATTTGGTAAACAATGAAAGGTGGCAAAAAATTTGACAAAAAACGTTTCATTGAATTCGCTCAATAATAGTCTATTGAGCACTAATGATAGTGCATACTAATATGAGGCTGTAATATTTGGTTGTCAAGAGAAACCGCTGTTTGAAACAAAAAATAAGTTTATTTCAAAAATAAAATTACAACATTCAAATTCAAGATGTATTCGCCATTGTTATCAGCCATTTGTCATCAACATTCATAAAGAGAAAGAACTCCGTGAAGAACTCGGATGCGTCTTAAAATTGTTGGTCACCCAAGTTTCGAATTCTTTAATTTGGATGTGACAAAGTTTTCCTCCCAAGTCCTGGATTTTCTGTGAAGTGACTTTCCGACGTGCGTAGAAATACGCTGTAATCGTCTGATCTTGTTCTCAATCTGAAAATCGAGTAAAAAAATAGAACAGCGGTTTTTTTCTAGACAACCTAATAGTAGCCTATTATAGCTCTAGAATTGAATGAAAACCTGACATTTCTACTAAACACTAAAGAGGTATATTCATTCTGAATTATGTTTATGATCTTTATTTGAAAATTTACAAGTGTACTTTTCTGTGAGTAAATTTTTAACCTCCTTTCATAACAAAGCTTCTGGCTTTTCAAGTTCTTTTTCAAAAAATAAATAAATAATGAGTGGTTTGAGCTAAATTCCAAACTATATCATGTCTTAAACCAGTATATTTTGTGTTTCACGAGTCCAACATACTTCGGCGACCAAGTTCACATCATTGATTTTGATTTTGTATCCTTTGAATCCAGCAAAATTATCATTACTTCACAGCAATTTTTAAAAAAAAATCTGGGCGTTAAAATTTATTTTTTTATCCTCGATTGGAATTTTGAAATACCACGAATACTTCATTTACATAAGTTTCGTTATCAGAATTTACGTAAGCGAAAAAATCCAAATGTTAGCAGTCAATTTAACAAAAATATACAAGCCAAGCTTTTTTTGGGACATAAACTTCAGAATTTTATGCAAATATTGATGACATTCAGGCTACTCTTATTTGAGATTCTTCATGAAAACTAGGGTTGTAAAACGGGTGCGACGGGTGAGCCGTCCTTCTCTTTCTGTTTGACACCCGCCACACCCGGCACCCGTCACACCCGGCACCCGCCACACCCGGCACACACGCCCGTACACGCCCGCACCCGCACGCCCGCCTGAAAATACACACAAACAGCCGGGTGTCGCGTGTATGAAACCACACACAGACGGGTGTGGCGGGTGTCAAACAAACAAACAAGCGGGTGTGGCGGGTGTCTAACGAACGAACAGACGGGTGTGGCGTGTATCGCGGGTCACCCGTCGCACCCGTTTTGCAACCCTAAAGAAAACTACAACTTGGGGCATTTTGGTCACTTTATAATTAGTCAAAGTTTTGAGAAACTCTAATTTGTGCCTAGAAAACATTCAAATTCTTGATAAATATCGACCAGTTTTCACGTCTTCAATTAATTCAGGGATCTGGAAACCAATTTTATGACAAAATTTACGTATTTCATTTTTCCTGGTTCCTCCTCGAGCCTGCTGATCCTGGCTATACAAACCAAGATGACGCTAGCAAATATCGTCGTCAAATTATCGATTGTGCCACATTCCTCCACCTCGGCATGCTTGCTTGACGTTATGATAAGGTAAGTAATGTTTTTGTGTTCTAAAATAATCTCAAACAAAAATAAAGAAGAAACAATCGTGTTTGAAATAGACCAATCCCAGCCTCAAAACCTTTATCTCGTCAAACCACAATTACAAAAAACTTAAAAAAGTAACAATAATTTCAATTTCGATCCAAATCTTTGCAAAAATCGACAATTTCAGCTAGATAATGACAAAAATCTTGTATTCATATCTTCCGATTTGTTTCTCCAGCTCTTGACTGAGCTAGAAATCTTTTCGAGGCTTTCAAGTTCGGCAGTTTGCTCCGAAATTAGTGTCACTATCAGTAGTTCAGAATTAGATTACACTCGAAATTCAAACACCTTTTCATGAAGGTCAGAAGGTCTCGAGAGCGCAACCATGTATTTATCAACTCGATGATCTATAGACACAGCTGAGATAGTTTCAAAACTCTTTGATATTTGCAACCAGTGTATGTTGTGTTTCACAGGTTCGATATACTCTGAAAATGTAATATACGACATTAACTAGGATGACTGTTACCCTACAAATTCAGTATGAACCAAATGTTAAAAATCACACTTTGACTGGTGGTGGCTTCGAAATCCTTCAACATTTTACAATTGTTCTTTTTGGTATTTATAATTAACAAGAGTTAGTTGCTTTTATGGAAAAGGTTCGAAGTTTGGAACCTTGACTTTCTCAAAACATTTGTGGCTTTTTGTAGAACATTTTGCAATGGTTATTACACGAAGTATTTTTCCAGTGTGTTCGACAGCTATCACGAATCCAATAAAAATCGAACATTATTGGCTTTCAAGACAATTTTTTCAGGTACTAAATTTTGAGAGTGTAGATAACGTTTTATTCTTTGTTTACATCTCTAGGAGAATCTCATTTTGGTTTTTGGAGCGATTTCCATAGTCTTGACCTGTTGCTTGATTTGTATCCGTTGAAAAATAGCTTCAAAAAAACTGAAAATTTATTTTTATGTTGCTCAAAAATATAATTCGCCATCACACTATTTTATTTTCAGAAATTTGCCTCAAAAAAACCCTGAAAAACAGTGGGATTTTGCTTTTTTTCCGAAAAAAAATGAAATTTTTTTATTAGGGACTAGTTTTTCAGAGGCATGGCCTAGAAAGTTGTGTAGTTCTCGAGGAGAACAAAATAATTTTTCATTTTCCCCTATTTTCAGTGGTTTCGTGTTTGTTTCCGGTGAACTTTATACTTGTTTCATTCAGAAAATAGTTTTGTGAGCTTCGGGAACAACTCAAAATTCAATTTTATGTTTTTGAGAACAAGAAAAGTCGAAATTTATACTCGCAAAGGTAAGATTTTCGAATTAGTTGAATTTTTTGAAATTATTTCTTTTTTCCAGATTGTTGATTGTCGTGGTGTGAGAAAGGTCCAAGGGGAATCAAAAATAAGCACAGAAAAATATGAAGATTTCGATATGGAACCTGGAGAGACTTCGTGCACATAGACCTGGTAATTCGCATGAGGATGTTTGAAAAACCGTGGGTTCTATTTGTTTTTGACAAAAATTGGGTTTCCAACTCGATTGAAATGACGCAAATAATTGTATTATTCAAGAAATTCAAAATCTCAAAATTTCATAGGTGCCTATTAGTATTTTCCTGTGATATGCAACGATGGTAAAGCCTTCGTAACATAGTTTGCATACCACCCTTCTCATTTTTTGAAAGGAAATACTATTAGTTTCGAATATTTCATGAATTATTCTACCTGAAAGGGCTGCTTTACTTGATATGTTGAGATTTTAAAAGCGAAATATAAAATTTTTACAGATTTTTTTTCCTATTTTATGTAGATTTCCAATGGCTCGTTAAATATAAATAATCGAAAAGGATTGTCCTTGATTTTTTTCTTCTTAAAATATTTATTTGTTTTCAGATATTTCTACAACGTATGAATGCGATATTTCAAGATTTTATTGTCCAAAAGGTGAGTTTTTGATGTGTTCTTTTTTGAAATGAATAAATTTTTTGAATTAAAATTTTTTGTTGTATTATTTGTTTTATATCCGGTCATAGAACCAGATTTGTTATTTCAAATATCCATTGATCTGTTTTCCTTTTTAAGAAAAATGCTCCTGGATTCATCGTCCTCAGCGAATGGAGTAGTCAACCGGAAGTCCGAGAAAAGTTGAAAATGTGAGTGCTTCTTTCTATTTTCGAGATGAAAAATGATCAGATAAAAATAACTTGTACTACACATAGCGAAATCAATAATAAATTTTTAATTTTGAAATTTGAAATTTAGTAAAAATGAATACTCGACGTCCTCCGGACAAAATTTTTAAATCTTTGACGATGTTCTGCAAAGTATGCTCCAGATAAATATTGGTTAAAAATTATTAATTTTCGATAGGAGAATTGGAACCACATTAACCTGATAACAGTGTGTTTCAACTGAATAGCATAAGAAAGTTGTTTATTTTTCTTGTTTGATTGAATTCCTTGCTGCTTTGATTCAATAAAGTGCAAAATCAAGCCATTTTCGAGTAAGTGGCCCACCAATTTTGTGTTAAAAAATACAACTTCTTAGGAGCAAATTTTATTCATAATCGTTCAACAGTCCAGAGTTCGAAATTTTTTTGCATGGGATAATGAATTACAAGCAAAAAAAGAGTGGGAGTTATCAACCAATCACAGAGATTCATTAGGACGCCAAACAAATGGTCTGGCATTTTGTGTCTCTCTGGTGAATGAATACTTCATAGTTCTTCCATACTTTTTTTCGTTGTATCCCGAATGTTCTGAAAATTTTGAACTAGCAACCGGATAATGTGACGGGTTCACGTCATTAAAATATGTCGGACCTTTTCGAAAAAATCAAATATAGAGTTATTTTAGCAAATGAAATTAACCTGAAACGTATTTCAACAATTTTTTTAACGGTAAAAGTTTCATTTATACTTAAATTAGGATCCCCCTAAAAACCACATTTTCTCCAAGTTTTTAGCTCCCTTCACACCATAGTATTGGTGTTTTTCGTTTTCAAAACCCTCTCTTTTACGCCAAATTCTAATATTTTTGTTGCGGTGTAAACTGCTGAGGCCATTTTTTTCAAATAATAAAAATTTTAATATTTCAGGTGCACGTCGAAATGGTCAACAAAAGGTCATGGAGTCGGCAGAAGGAGCTCCATCAGATGCCAATCTATGAATGTGAGTGTTTCTCTCTCTTTTTGGTTCCGAAAATCGTCAAAATCTGAAACTTCCCTTCATTTAATAGGAAAAGGCCACCGAATTGAGCTCATAGTTTGCTCCAAGCTTAAAAAGTCAAGTCTTTTCTCAATTTTAGAAGTCGAAATAAGTCGATCATTAAAAAAAAACCAAATTTATTACACGTAAATATTATTAACCCATATTAAAGAAACCAGTATTAAAATAACAAAATACACAAAACAAATACAATCAAAATTGCTCTATCCGCATCTTCAACAGCTCCAAGCATATTCTCGCATCCTCTTCGCTGTCGTGGCCGAATCGATCCTTGTTGTTGGATTGGATCAGCACTCCCAAGCAGTCCCGTGCCAATGTCTTCAGTCCAACCTTTTTGTTTGCGAGGTTGTACAGGAGGGACGTGTCGACAATGTTCGAGTGCACCAGTCGCAATGCCTTGAGGTCCGATTCCAATGAGTGACCAACGAGGATGGTCTCGCTGTTCATCAACTTCAGGAATTTGCGGCGACACTGAAAATTCAGAAAATTAATCAATCTGAAGAAAATTGGAGAGCTCATGAACTTACGGATTCGAGTGTGCATTTTGCTCCGTTGACTTCTTGCATCGTTAAACCAGAGAATTCAGTGTTGGCATCGATGACCAACGTTGGTGGCTTGACTTTGCAATCCAAAACCAAGTTGCCATACCAATCCAACACTGATAATCTGGCCAATGCAGGGCCTGCCAATGTGTAGACCATTTCGCAATCGAGAGCCAGGATCTGGAAATTGGAATATTAAAAACTTCAATTTAATTTGTAGCTAAAATAACTCACCTTCTTACTTCTTTTGTCGTCTCCTCCAGTCGGCTTCTTGGTTTCAACAAAATTGTTGAGTTCGCCGATGCACAGTTGATCGAACACGTGCAAATCCCGCTTCTGGCATCCGTTGGTGTATCCTTCGACTTCATTGCAACATGTTTGAACCATACATTTTAGCTCTAGAAAATTAATCGTTTTTTTTCAAGTATTTTCTAACTTAATTTGATACTTACCTTGATCGAATGTCAATCCCTTTGGATGATATTGGCAGCATCCTTGTCCTTTCTTTCCATTCTTCTTCAAGTTGAACTTCATTTGGCAGCGGGAGCAAGTTCGTTTCTTCTCGTCCTTGTTCAACCACAAATTCTTGCCAACTGTGTATCGTGTTGGGAGAATTGTGGCTGTTTCCTTCTGCTGGTTCCCAAAAAATGGATATCCATTCTCCTTCAATTCATCCATCGATGCCGCCAGGTATCTCAAAATGAATCCGTGGATACCAGCTTCGCTCATCTTCTCCAATGCCATTCCAGAATATTGCGCAAGAGTTTCTGAAAATTGTGAGTTTAAAATACTGATAATTTTGAATCAGAAATACTTTTTAAAATTTTTTGACTAAACTCACTTTTCAAAGATGCGAATGGGCTCGAAAAATATGTCGTTCCATTGATCACCATTGGAAAGGAGATTCGATATTCTTCATCAGAAGCATCTGATTCCGAGGACGAAGAAGCTGAAAATGTTCGAAATTGGATGATGAAAGAAAAAAAAAATCGAAAATAAAACTTACATGATGTGGAGGAATCGTAGCCTGAGTCAACAATTCCGAATTCCGACGAGAGTTCAACTTCATCATCGGAAGATGTCGATGCCCCTTGGAGGCTGAGTGGTTGAAGCTCTCCGTCTGACGAATAATCGGATTTGTGAGTTCCAACACTTTCGCAAATTTCAACAACCGATGCAAAGAGGGAAGCATCAATTTGCTGCTTTGGCACTTTCTGAGCCGGTTCTCGTTCACTCTTCGATGTTGCCATCACAGTTGGAGCGGTTGGACCATCAATTTTTGCCGATTGTGGAGATTTATGTGTGTTGAAAACAGCCTTTTGTGGGCGTTTGATCTCCTTTCTCTGTTTTGATGCTCCAGTTGAGTTAGATCCTCGATTCCTGGCACTAAGCAACCAACGAATGATGATGATCGTCGAAATCAGAGCGACGATATTTTGGACCACGACCTCATGTGGCATTGATGATGACATGTTGATTAGTTTTTCTGTAAGAATATCGACTTTGATAATGGTTTTGAACGAGAAGGAAATAAATATACACGGAAAACAAATAATCGGAGGATAAAATTTATGTAATAAGGTACTGTGTCGCATTGGAGCATCAACGAGACAATCCAAAATTAAGTCATCAATTTTTAAGAAAGCACAATTTAGGCTTCTTTTTCAAAAAACTTATATACAACTAACCAATCAGCATTCAAGCCACGCCCCATTTTTTAGCACCCAGGTGTCAAGAAACAAGCGTGCCAGAGGAAAAGCTTGAAATACTTCAGTAATATGAGAAAATTCATAAAAAGCTTAGAAATGAGCTTACAGAATTATTAAGAGTAGTTGAATGAAGATTTCACAAAAAAAATTTTTTTCAAAATTCGAAAATTAATGTTCGTTTATAGATAGGATAATTCAGAAGTTGAGTGTTCAGAAAATTCTTTAAAAATACGGAATTCGTGGAAACAATAACTATTTTTTAAAACACACTCAAAAGTTGTTAATTTTCAGGCTGAAATTCAATCAGGATTTTTCAATGTTCCGAAAAAGTCTCGAAATTCATTTAAAAAAAAGAGCCAAATAATTCATAATATATTCGTTAGAAAACAATGAAGCTAAATTTTGAAATTAATGGTAAATTCAAAAAACAAGTTACAGTAAGAATAATGTTCGAAAATTATTGACTTCAAAGTTTAGAGAGAAATTTTAGAATTTTTAATTATTTTTGAATTGAAGTTATTTCTGATTTTTCAGTGATTTTCCAGGTATTCTTACATATTTTGAAAAATGAAGTGTGTGAATTGTAGGTGTGATTTCGTAGGAAAAACCTCGAAATTCAATGATGAAAAGAGGTATTTCATAATATGTACATTAGAAGATAGTGAAACTTAATTGTGAAACTCAGGATAAATTCATAAAGTTCATGAATAATTAAAAAATTTTAGAATTTGTAAAAGTTAAGAAGATTTATGAAATTTTAGAATTGAGACGTATTAATTTCATAATTAGGCTAACAATTTCCAGGTTTAATTTTAATCAGAAGTTTTGATTTTTAATATTGTTTGTTCTTCGAATTCAGTATCAATTCCTCTTTCAGTGTTCGCTGAAATTTGAAAATCAAAATGAATGAATTAGGAGATTACATGTAAACAGGCAAAAGGGTCAGACTTTTTGGAACAGCTTCGAAATTTGAACATAGTGGTCAAGATTTGTCTCATCGGAGGGCAGTAGAAAAATTCTAGATCCAATTAAAAAGAAGTAAGACTAAAATTTGGAAAGTTATAACAATCAGAGAGTTCATGAATAACTAGGAAATTTCAGAAATATCGAAAAATAAATCATGATGTGACAGAAGAAAATAAAAGTGAAGCTTGAAATTCAGAATATATTCAACAAGTTGAACAAAAATTGAAAACTGGAAAAGTCATAATTTCATTTAAAAAACACGAAAATCAAAGTCAGAATACTGTTCGAGATAAAAAAAATATTAGGATCAAGAGAGTTGAGAAAAATAAAACTAAAATATTTAAAGTTGAAAAATATCCCGTAGCTTTGAGAGCCATACATTGGGATAACCAAATCAGCAACTTAATCACTAAATGAAATCATAATGAGCAAGTTGATCAGATTCACTATAAGCCACGCCCATTTTTGAGAAGAGCCCTATCTCCGTATGAAACCACGCCCTTTTTCACGGAATATTGGGACAATTTCCCAGATTGGGGCGAGAAGTGTGAAAGGAAGAAACTAAGAAATATAGAGATTTAGAAATAAACAGATGATGATTGAAGAAAGGGAACTCCGAATTTTAGAATTCAACTAGATGTGAAAAAATACATGATAAATATTGAAAAAAAAGAAAAAAACGCCCGTAACTACTGTAGCTCCGTGAGAGCCATACATACAGCACCGGAATGGACAATCATATCACCAAATAAAACAACAATGAGCAACTTGGTGTTATTTCTTGTCACACTTTTTTCTTAAAAAGCCACACCTCTTTTTTGTGGCGGTTACTGAAGATGAGAACAAATTGTGTCAATGGAAGGTGTCATGGGAACGAAGAAATAGAGCTATTTAGAAATAAACAGAAGATAATTAAAGAAAAGGAACTCCGAATTTTAGAATTCAACAAAATGTGTTCATCATGATAATACAAGCAGTCGTATTTATGCTCCGGAAATTTTAATTGAACACTCCCAAAAATAACCCATTCCAAAAATGTATTTTATCAAATCAAATAATTTATGATTTTACGATGTTTTGCTCGACTTGTACAGTCCCGCAAATCATCATAAAACCCACGTGTGCCAACTTTGACCAGGTCATGAATCGTAAAAAGGTGTGAAAAAGTTTGAGTTATTTATGAAGGGTGGGTAGGCAGATTTTGAATTGACACGCCGAATGTAAAGTATTTTTGAATCCTTGAATAAAAAAATATTTTTTCAGATCGCCAATCGACGAATTGAAGATGTTTCGACATGAAGATTGGGTCATGAACAAGCATGAAAAGATTGGGACTATTTCATCAAGTCTTACAACACGGCGAGGTTATTTTTAATTTCTTTTTCATTTTCAGCCAAAAATCTTCCTATTTTGTCCAATTCCTAGCTTTCCATACGAATGTGCTTTTATCAAAGTTTTCGATTTCGTCTCGAATTTTTTTGTCAAAATGAGAGCCAGCTCAGAAACGACAGATCGAAGATGGACAGATGCTTTAATGATTGTTACTTTGAAACTGAGTTTTCAAAAAAAAAAAAAATTGAAGTGTAGTAACCTGAAATAATAGAGAACAAGTGTGTTGATGTTCCGTCTAAAAGTTTCATCAATATGTGAACTTTTGTAGAACAATATACCGAAAATGTGCGTAGATTAGACTTCAGCGTTAGGCTAAGAAGGTCCAGCAGAATTGCGTCATTAAAGAGATTTGCTCACATTTTCTTTTGCAAGTCCCTGTACCTTTTCTAACCATTTATTTTCAACAGGGAAATAGTCTTACAACTTGGGTAACACCATAATTTCGTAGTTATTGTGTTAACATCAAGTCAACGCCCGAATACGCGTGGCCTGTTCCCTATATGACCTTTAAATGTGTGAAGTAATGCGATTTTGATTACTAAGGTCTGAAAATTATGAATTTTTATATACTTTTTTCTATATTCATCCTAAATTTTGTTGATCTTTTTCATTTTGATTCATCAGGAAATATGAACAGCAACCACATGATATGTACTGGTTTTTCATCAGAAAGTTTAAGAGTAACGTGACGAAGAGATTTGTGATTCAATTTGTGAGCGATGTGCTTGCTTATCTTTCCCATTTAAAATTTGATCTTCGAAAGGCTGTATGATATTCTCTTGTCAATTCCCCTCTCTTTCTAACCATTTGTTTGATAATCTCATAGATAACACCATATTGTTGTACTTCACACCAAGCAAATGACCTTGGAACACGCGTGCATTGTTTCCCAGGTTACTGGATATGTGTGAAATCTTCAGGAAGTATATACGAATATAGCTAACAGGAAGAAATTTTAAAAACTTGTTGAAATTCGATTGATAGATGTCACAAATAGCTGAAAAGTGCTACTGATTTCTGGGTGTTTAGAATTTTTCGGAAACTCTGAATAATGCAAAATTCCGAAATTTGAAAATTATCTTAAAGTTAAACATTTTTCTGAAATTGCCTGTCCTTTTTAAGCCCAAAAATAAATGTTTATCTTCCAAAATATATGACATTTTTCAGATTCGAGTTGAGGAAACATCAAAAGAATCGGAAGATCGGTGTATGATATAGATGGATTGACGATCAACAGCTGAATAGTTGACCTGGACCGGAGATAGAATTGACACTGGACACTTTGACACAGTGAGTTCTTTTTTTTTTTTTTTCATCAATTGAGCCCTCGAAGGGAGTCGCTGATTTAAGATTTTCCTGAATTTCAGTAGTCAAAAAATAGTCGTTATTTATATTTTTTTCAGATTTATTACTCGTAAAATAATAACCTATAAGAATCAAAAATACCACAGAAAAATAGAACAATAACAAACATGAAACAAACAAATTAATATGACGAGTTATCAATGCGCAACTTTAACAAATCCAAGCAGACTCGAGCGTCCTCTTCACTGTCATGGCCAAGTTGATCCTTGTTGTTTGACTGAATCTGAAGTCCCAAGTAGTCCGATGCCAGGATTTTGAGGCCAATCTTATTCTTGCCAGGCTTGTAGATCAGTGATGTGTCGGCGATGTTGTAATGAACCAAACGAAGCGCCTTCAAGTCCGACTCGAGCGAATGACCAACCAGGATTGTCTCCGAATTGATCAATTGCAGGAACTTCCGACGACACTGAAAATTCAGAAAGTTAAATCAAGATAACAAAATATGAAATACACGAAAACTTACGGTTCCAAGTGTGTTTTTTGCCGCCTTCACATCCTTCATAGTCAACCCCGAATATTCTGTGTTGACATCGATCACTTTGGTAGGCGGCTTGACTTTAATATCCAAAACCAAATTGCCATACCAATCAATGACCGATAATCTCGCCAATGCTGGGCCAGCCAATGTGTAGACCATTTCAGCATCGAGAGCGAGGATCTGGAAATCGGAATATTAGGAACATTCAATTTAATTTTTTGCTAAAATAACTCACCTTTTTGCTTCTTGGGTCATCTTTTCCAGTCGGTTTGTTGGCTTGGATGAAATTGTCCAATTCACTTCGATAGAGTTGGTCGAATACATGTATTGGCCTCGTTCTGCATCCTTCAGTCAACTCGTCTTCTTGTTCGCAGCAATTACGGATGAAGCATTGTTTCACGTTGTCAAATCTCTTTCCTTTCGGGTGATATTGGCAAATTCCTTGTCTCTTCGTTCCAATACTCCCCAATTCGAATTCTTTTTGACATTCACAGCAGATTCTCAGCTTGTCCTCCTTCTCAAGCCAAAGCTTCTTTCCAAGTGTATATTGGGTGGAGTTGATGATGGCTGTTTTGCTCATCGATGTCTTGAAGTATGGATAACCATTTTTCTTCAACTCCTTCATTGATGCTTTGAAATAATTCGAAATTATTCCATGAATCTGAGATTCTGACATCATATCGACAACAATTCGAGAGCATGAGGAAAGTGTATCTGAAAATATGAGAATTAAACAAATACTGGAAGAAATATTAGATAGAAAACTCACCGATAATAGGATTCGTGTAATATGTTGTTCCATTGATCACCATTGGTTGACTGATTGCAGATTCATCATCAGATGAACTGGACGAAGAACCTGAAAATTTTCCATTTTAAACAATCAAGAAATATTTAAAAAAAAAAATTAAACTCACTATTCGATTTTGAGCAATATCCCTCGTCATTCACTTTAATTTGTTGACCAGTTCCAGTCTCATCATCAGACGACGAAGACAATGTTGATGGCTGAATTGAAGTATGGTAACGACGAATTGGCACAAATTCTTCAATATCATCGATATTGAGATTTTGAAAATCGAAATTTTCAGCCAACGATCCAACTGGAGCCTTATAGTGCTTTTTGGTGACAGCACGAGCCCGTTTGCGTTTCCGTTTCGATAATGGCTTTCGAGTTGGAGCAGCACTCACAGGCAAAACTGGAGCAACTGTGGCAGCTTTTGCAATGGGTTTCGCATCACTTTCCAGTGCTTTTGTCCCAGTTTGAGGCAATCGACGATTTGGAGCATTGTTCAGATACTTATACATCTGGCTCGACCATAGTACGGCCAATAACGTGGATAGTAGAACCACGACATTTTCGACGCAGTAAAAATCGATAGAAGTCGATGAATAATAGTGAATCATGATTAAAATCACAAATGGGCAGCGTAATAGATTATGACTATACAAATGATGATGAGCACTCAATTATACTTATATAAAACACCATTTCACACCATAAAAACCACGCCCATTTTCAGACATCCATGTGTCAGCGAAAAAAACCGGAAATACGTGGGAAAGCTCGAATTGTGTAGGATCTGCAACGTAGATAGTATCGGAATATGACATGTAAGAATATTCATGAGAATCATGAGAATAAGAATCTCCGAATTGGACTTGTCTGAAATTTGATTATTCTATTTTCACACTTAAATACAATAGAAAACAAATTCTGGCTAGTTAGTAACTTGTGAGACCTTACTGGATATTTGAAAAAAAAATTATGGTCGTTTTTTTCAATCTGAAACTTTGATATTCTAATTTTTACCGGGGTTGCAGTCAGAAAATATACCGTAAAATAATGACCAAAACAAGAAATCCGGTTACTTTCAAGCCATAATTACGCTATTTTTTTTAATTTTCAAATTTATTATTTTATTAAACCACGGTTCAGAAAAGTAAAAAATAAAAAATAAAATATTTATCCAAATTGAATAAAAACAAAAGTTGTTATTTTTGCAGGTTCCCACACCAATTGTTATATTATCGTCCTTGGTTGTTATTCGCTGTGGATGTCAGATAATAGAATTACTTATCCGAATTACTTGTTCTGAAAGGAATCTCGGCGATGTTGGAGCATTTTTCGGATTATGAAACGAACATTTAGATATAAAGTGAGTCTTTCTATGGATCTTGATTTTGGAGCAGCGAAGAATTTTATATTTAAATATACACCAATCATTGAATTTTGCCCATAGGTCGGAAAATCAGAACATGTGTATGTCGAATATAACATTTGTGATAAATTAGAAGCTAAAGAATGTTGGGCGGAACCAACCAATCATAGCGATTGACCATTTTTCAAATTAAAATAGATTCAAGGTTCTATTGATAACGGCTTTAAAAATTTTTGAAATCAAAAAATGTATAGAAAAGTTTTCAAACCGTTGAAACTTTGAAGTTGTTCATGATTTTTAAGCTAAAAAATAGTTGTTATCTTTTAAAATACCTGAAAATTTTCAGATATGAATCGAAACAAATGTTGGCTCGATTAGTGGAAGTGGTGGATCGTGGTCGAGAAAGATTTCCAAAAGGATTATGTTCGATCCCAGATGATGTCAATCGAAAACGTGAGTTCTTTCCGTTTCTCTTGCTCAAATATTGTCAGAATCTGAAATTCGTTCACTAAATAGAAAAGTGCCACCAAATTGAGCTCGAAGTTTGCTCTGGATTTGAAAATTCTAGTTTTCCTGAATTTTAGAAGTTGTAACTGAGTCGATTATTTAAAAGCATTTACTTATTTATTTTAAAAAATAACACAATTATTTTTTAAAAAATGACACGAACAAAGTACAAAACACCCAAAAATAAACAAAAAAATTAACACAATCTATACAAAATTAGGCAGCATTTTCCATTCGATATTTCAAAAGTTGAAGAGATACTCTCGCATTTTCCTCCGAATCATGCCCATGCATGTCGGGATTGTTTGATTGGATGTTGAGGTCGAGCAAATCCGATGCCAATTTCTTGAGGCCGACTTTGCGTGTTCCGCACTTGAATAGTAGCGAAGTGTCGGCTACATTATAGTGCACCAATCTGAGTGCCTTCAAGTCGGATTCCAGCAAATGTCCGACAAGGATTGTCTTCTCGTTGGCCAATGCGAGAAGTTTTCGACGAGCCTGAAAAATATGAATATTTATCTACTAATAGTTGAAGATTCACGAAAAACCTACACTCTCCAATGTCTCTGTTGCTGCGTTGATGTCGTCGATCGTCAAACCGGAGAATTCAGTGTTTGGATCGATGACCGCTGTTGGTGGCTTCACTTTGCAGTCGAGAACCAGTTTGCCATTCCAATTGACCACCGATAGACGAGCCAATGCTGGACCATCGAGTGTGTAGACCATCTCCGCATCTATGGCCGAGATCTGAAAATAATTAATCAGTAATTGGAAAATCGAGAGGTAGTTAATTTTTTGGGATCAAAATAATTTACCTGTTTGCTTCGACGGTCATTCTTCTCATACGGCTTCTCGGTTTGCACAAACTTCTTCAATTCGCTGGTTGTTATTTGGTCAAACACGTGCATACTTCGTAGTTGACATCCTTCGGTGAGCCCATCCTCTTCACCGCAGCACATTCTGATATTTGTTCCTTGTTCTGAAAAAAAAAATGCAATTTTTGAAAATCCTTTTGAATGTGGACTGCAAAATAACAAAACTAACCTTTGCCCCTCGGATGGTACAGGCATTCTCCTTGGCATGGACTTCCATTCTTTTTCAGCTCGAATTGCCTTTGGCATCGGCAACATCACCGCATCTCTTCCTCTGGGCTCAACCACATGTTCCTCCCTCTGGTGAACCATGTGTCCTTGATTGTGACCACTTTGACTTGGTCACCCTCAAACATTGGATATCCATTGGCTCTCAACTCCTCTTCAGAAGCTGTGAAGCCATCGGACACCAAATCATGAGCTCCCATTCTCCAGAACTCTTTGACAGGAGTGCCAGAAGTGCCGTGTTGTGAATCTGAAAATAGTCAAATTCCAACAATAAAAAACGAAGGATTTTGAAGTTGAACTCACTAGTTTGGAGAGTGCTGGGCGCCTGGAAATATGTGGTGCCATTGACTTCTACAGTCGCATAATTAAAATACGACTGTGAAGTTGGCACTGGCATATTTCCAGTCAATTCGAGCCATGTTGGAAGTTGATTATGTGCCACCGATGAATGTCCTGATGAGGTGGAGAGGAGGACTGCGGCGTTGTTGATGTAGTGGAACATTTTGATGAGTAGTTTAGTGAGTTGAGTTCTGAAAATAAGAAGGAGTTGAAAGAGGAAAAAAAAATTCAGAAGTTATTTTTAAAAATTTCAGAGACATTTAAAATTATAGCAAACTTCGAGCTCATTCGAAAATATTGAGCTCTTTTAACTTAAAAATAAAATATAAAAAATATCCAGCCCAACTAGTCTAGCTCACTCGGACACATATTTTTTGCATCAAATGGCATGTCAGTATACAAAATAAAAATAATGAGCATTTTTTCTCCTTTCATAGTACACCGTTTCTCACCACCCGCCAAACCACGCCTTATCTCACCTTTAACAAAACTGTTACCATGAGGGTCACACGTTGTAGTCCTTCAAATGTTCGGGTGGCATGGGAAAATAACATGGAGCAGGAAAAGATATCTTGAAAGTAAGATAATACATTTATTGAGAACAAGTTTGTGTGAAATTTCAATCTTAAAAAAATATATACAAAATTATGACTTGATTACAACCTGTAAAACCGAGAGAATATTTGAGAACTGATATATTACCAAGCTTAATTTCAAATTATAACTCTGATTTTTCAAGTTTTTTCAGGTGTTCTGAAACTTTTTCTTCGATTTTCAGTATTACTGTTCAAAAAAAAACTAAAATCTAGAAAATTCCCATATTTTTATTAATTTTTCGAATATGTTCAATAGCTTGATTTTTAATTTTGAAAATTTATCCGAGTAGCTAAAAATGCGCACTATTTAGAAGAATTTGAATCTTTACCAGCATTTACGTAAAAGTTCGCCGAATTGCAATAAAACTATAAAATGTTTTGTTCCAGGTAGTCACTGATTGCTCAATCGTCTGCCGGAGTTTCCAATTTTTAGATGGAGTCTGAAATTTCGAATGAAATTATCGATGAAGTTGGAACGGAAATCAGTCTTGAAAGGTGAACACTTATATTTGAATTTTAAATACCATGAAGCCTATTTTGGCTCTTTTGAATATTGATCATCGGGTTCAAAACCGAAACTTTTGGAATGGTTTGGGTACCGAAAATGTCCCATTAAAATTCGCCAAAAGATAAATAACTTATGAAACACAAAATGAACAGGTTAAAATAAAAAGTACTCAGTAAATTGGCGAC
The DNA here is from genome assembly GCA_900536415.3 of Caenorhabditis sp. 38 MB-2015. Lineage (NCBI taxonomy): Eukaryota > Metazoa > Nematoda > Chromadorea > Rhabditida > Rhabditidae > Caenorhabditis > Caenorhabditis quiockensis. Next base: position 215,776 of record LR548930.1, read on the forward strand.
GTTGAAGAAGAATCTACCAGAAAGATCCCTGTCGGCTTAATCTATTGAAAAAATAACCTTTTTAGATGTTGGAGAAGGTATAATACGGATAACACAAAAGTATTTCACACCCTAAAATCCGTTTTTTTTTTCAAATTTTGTAAGTAAGACAACCTTCCTAGGTGGTTTAATTTGGAACGTCGCGACTTTTCCATGTATGAAAATGAATCTCAACATATCATAGGTGCCTATTAGTATTTTCCTGTGGTGTGCAACGATGGTAAAGCCTTCGTAACATAGAAAATGCTATTAATTTCAAAAATATCATGAACTTGAAAGGGCTGCTTTACTGATATGTTGAGATTTTCATAACAAATTAATTTTATTTTTCCAGAATAGCTTTTGTAGAGTTTCAGAGGCTCCTCATATTTGTTCGAGAAGGTATGTCGTTGTTTTCTGCCATCAAATATTTTTAAATTTTCAGATTTGTTTGCTTCAAATAGTTGAAAATGTTTCAATTGCAGCAATCACTGTTTGTTAGCTGAAAAGGTGAGATTCTTACTTTTGTTTTCGAGATAAATAACTTTTTGAACATGTGATTTGTTGGTTTATTGATTTTGTTCTTTAATTGGTCTTAAAGCCAAATATATTTTTTATGAAATTTCAGATTGGTTCTCTCTAATAGTGAGAAGATTATTCGAAACTCTATGGATGGGAACCTCAAATTGGCGCGAATTTCGATTGTGAGTATTTATTTTTTACCAACAATTTTAAAACTAAAATGTGTAAAGTAAATTAAAAATGCTCATTTCCATGTTGCAAATCACGTAAATATACAAATCTTGTAAAACACAAAGCGTATTGAAATATGAAGCTCTAAAAATTTGAATTAAAGAGCCTGGTTGGCTTCCTGTGAAACATTGAGTGCAATGGAGAGCCGAAAAATTCGAAAAAATATTGCAACAACCTTTGTTAAATATTTTCAGTGAATTAATTTCACACTGTCTACATTTCTGACTGAAATTCTGAGCGCTCTGAAATGTGGACCTCTCATATTTGGCAAGGTTTCGCCTCAAGGACTTCTTGAGCCTTCCCGGTTAAATTTATTTGTTGAATTTAACTAAGAGCCTGTATGTAAGCATAAACCTTTAACATTTTTTTAGTCATTCAGTGATAAAATGAAGCGAATACGGATCTGACCTGATTAATTTTTGGTTAAATGCTTGATTAACTCATCTTTTAGTGTTGGGATTTTTAGTCTAGATACAAAATCGATTATTTTCGATATTTAGTATTTCTACAAACAGGTTTCGATCCTTTATGAATGTTTTGCCACAAGATTTGAGAATTTTTAAGGATTCTCATACTCTGTAATATTGACAAAAATGTGGTGCTCACAAGTTAAAAGGTAATACAATCAGGCACATTTTGGGTATTTTTCAATAATTCAAAATTGCTCAATGTGATTTTATAGAGCAGTTTTTAATAACTATGTAAAACTTAACAATATTTCAAAGCCATAAATGTTGTGTTTCACAGGTTTTGTATATTTCGGAGACAATATTTATGACAATCAATAATTGGCATTTACTTTCAAAATTAAAACGGCAAATTTTTGTTCTGCTGACCAAATTACAGAAGCAAAATCTGATCAGCATCTAGGAGACCCAAAAATTAACTGAATTAAAATTTTTTAATTCGAAGCTTAGCTTTTTGTACTCAAAAATATGATATATCTATTCTGAAAATATCATCTATGAAAATGAAAAATATAAGTTTTTGGTTCAATCTTTCTTTCTCTGAATTTTGGTAGCTTTCGAAATTGTTCACAAGTTTTTTCTATTTTTCTAAACAAAAACCTGAAATTGTTTTGAAGCTACGTTAATTCATTTTTGAACAAAAAAATAAATCCTTTGTAGAAAGATTTGTAATTTTTTTGGATTCAGAATTAATTCTGTTCAAATTTCAGGATGCCCGTCGAAAGAATTGTCGGATGTACTTTAGAAGTTGACATGTTTCAAAGAAGATTCGGAATGAAATCAAATGTTTCTTTCGCTGAAGGTTGAAGAGAATCGTGAGTGCTTCTTTCTATTTTCAAAAATTATCAGAAATGTTTCACTTTTCTGAAATCGAAACTCAAAAATAAGTCGATGGGTGAGAAAAAAAATCAAATTTATTACACGTAAGATTATTAACCCATAAGAAATTATTAAAATAAAAGAAATATTATAATACAAAATTATCGACGCGCAGCTTCAATAACTCCAGACAAACTCGGGCATCTTCTTCACTATCGTGTCCAAACTGCTCCTTGTTGTTCGATTGAATTTGGAGCCCCAAGTAGTCCAATGCCAGTGCCTTCAGTCCGATCTTGTTTTTACCTGGCTTGTAGATGAGCGATGTGTCGGCCACTTTGTAGTGGACCAATCGCAAAGCCTTCAAGTCGGACTCCAAGGAATGCCCGACCAATATCGTTTCGCTGTTGACCAATTTGAGCAATTTTCGGCGGCACTGAAAATTTAGAAAAATAAATCCATAAAACAAGGAGATTTTAAAAGAAAACTTACAGTTCCGAGTGTGTCCTTTGCCGCGTTGACTTCCTTCATAGTCAATCCCGAGAATTCCGTGTTGGCGTCGATGACCCGGGTTGGCGGCTTGACTCTGACATCCAATACTGAATTGCCATCATAGTCAACGACAGAAAGTCGTGCCAATGCCGGTCCAGCCATGGTGTACACCATTTCACAATCAATTGCATAAATCTAAAAAAAAAGGGATAATAAAAATCAGAGGATTCGAGAAAAGTTAACTTACCTTATTGCTTCTTGGGTCCTCGCTTCCTGTCGGCTTCTCGGTTTGAATGAAGTTGTCCAGCTCGCTTCTGAACATTTGATTGAACACATGGATTGGTCGAGTTTGGCACCCGGCAGAAAATCCATCGTCTTGTTCATAGCAGTTCCTAATGAAACAGCATCGAACTTTGTCGAATCGTTGTCCTTTTGGGTGGAACTGACACACTCCTTGGTTCTTCTTCAAGTTCTTCTCCAAGTCGAACTCTTTTTCGCATCCGCAGCAGATTCGCAATTTGTCCTCCTTTTCCAGCCACAATTTTTTGCCAAGGGTATATTGTGTTGGGTTGATTGTTGCCGTCTTGCTGAGCGTTGTTTTGAAAAATGGATATCCATTTTCTTTCAACTCCTTCATCGATGCAGTCAAATATGACGAAATGAATCGATAAATTTGGCTTTCTGTGATGATGTGGGAGTACGAATCTGAAAATATAAAATTTTAAATTCTGATTATAGATAAAAAGTTAAATAAACTCACTGTTCTTGGGAGTGGAGTAGAAGGTTGTGCCATTGATCACAACTGGATAGCAAATTTCAGCTTCTTCATCTGAACTTGACAATTGGGATGAAGTGGAATCTGAACCGGATGGCATCGAGGAATATCCGGCATCACCGACTTCTGGGATAGAAGTTCCAACTTCATCATCGGATGAACAAGATGTGGAAGTGTATACTTCCAAGCTGACTGGTTGAAGTTCCTCTTCGGATGAGTATTGGCATTGATCAACTGGCACAATGATTTGAACTTCAACATCACTACGATTTTCAGTCATCGAGGTAATTGGTGCCACATTTTGCTTTTTGGCGACTCGAGATCGCTTAGTTTTTCGCTTTGGCGCTGGCTTGCGAGTTAAAGTGGATTTTTGAGCTGGAGCATCGATTTTTGGCAGAGGTGGAGCGTCGTGGACTTTCTTGGTGGCGGTTTCAGTGGTATTCGATTCACGAATGGGGGATGACTGACGCTTGGGAGCAGATTTGAGATGTTTACACATCTGTCGACTCCAGAATACAGTAAGAATAATTGATACAGAAACGAAAATGTTCTGGATCAAACTAATAGCAGAGAAAATCATTATTACGGACCAAGAAAAAATGGGCAGCGTAACAGTGTCTGATTGAATAAAGAATAAAAGTGATTTGTTATCCTCCTTATATATTACTCAAATATTCCCACTTTGACAAGTCCCACCTTTTTCACACCCGTACCTCATCATGAAATACGCGTGCCGGTTTCAACAGATGGAAGCACCTCAAATTTTTCAGGGTCACATAGTTGATTGGTAGGTGTGAAGAATTTTGTCGTTGAGTGTTGAGATTCTTTATTAATGCTTCTTTTAGATATTCATAAACCCATGAAAATACCCATATTTATTCCAGGATAGCTTGAACCGTAGCTGGGGAGCTCCCTGAATTTCAACCATTTCAGAACCTGACAACGATTTCGGATTCATAATTTTAAAAAAATGCCAAGTTTCAATCTTCACACCTTAAAATCCTGCTCAATTTCAGAAAAACATGGAATTTTGTCACTTTCAGGCTGTAAATATGGTATTTTTGTGTTCATTGAACATGTAACATTCTCTTCGTAAAATTTCCCTTGTGCAAGTTTGGACAGTTTTGTTGATTTTTAGAGTTTTTCAGCGATTTTTGCTTGCAATAAACCAGAAGTTCTCATTTTTCGAAGTATTAAAAGTTTTTACTCATAAATAAAATCAAATGTATTTATTTTAGCTCAATGAAAATACATATTGTTTTTTTTTCAGGTATCCATATCAATTGTTCAATTTTTGCCGGAATTGTGGTTCGAAGTGGAATTCAAAAGACCTCGAAGATTTGGGATATTTTTCAAACTGATGGATATTGCCGGAAGAACTAAAACCAGGAAAGATGTGAGTATTTTTTGATTCACAATGTGATTTTAAAACAGCGGAGGAGATATAAGGAAGTCGATGTTATTGAAAAAGAATGTTCACAGACATCGTTGTATTTTGGCCATCAACGGTGGAGAGTTGAAGTTATGCACAACTTGGGAAGCTAAATTATTCGAAATCGTATTTCCAAGAGATAAAACCACTGTATAAATTAATTAAAAACACTGAATTGATTTCACATCTTCAATCATAATATATTGCTCAAATTTCTCATATCATCATCCGAAAAATGAAATCGATTTTAAAAACGAAACGCTAAATTTTTTAAAAATAAAGTATACTACCTTTCCTAGCTACTATAAATATTAAAAAGTTGTCAGTTTCTTATGGTAAAGCTGACATACTTTAATTTTTCCAGCTTCATCGTTGCTCCATCAACTCTTGCTCAACTCTTCTTGAAATCGTTTTCAACTTGCCAAAGCACAAGTACATTTCAATAGTTTGTCGACGAATCGTTTGAGCCAAAATATTAACGAAGAATTATTTTCAGATTTGTTATAGTTGGAGAAGACATTGATCAGCATGTCAATTCAAGTAATTTCTGGAGTTTTTACTGAAATTGGATATTTTTAAACGAATTACCGGACTCGTTCTATGCCTTAAAGTGATTTGGTGAGTGATTTTTGTCTTTCAAAATAATATTCAAAAATATATTTTTAAAAATCGACGATAAAGTATACGATTTCGAGCCAATAGCAAATTCAAATCCAAAATTCCGTCAGAGTTCGATTCTAAACTGCAAAAACTTTAAAACTCGAAGTTGTTATATCACGTAAAAGTTCAAAATTAATTTATTAGTTTCAAAATCCCCGAATAGAACTTCTCATTGAACTCTTGAATTTTCATGCTTTGATTTCCGTGTTACTTCCAGCGATTTTTAGCCGAAATCGATGAGATAAATAATTATTCACCTAGAGGTTTAGAATTATCTGAAAATACATTTCCAAACTTCATTTAAACACCGTCAAATCAAAGTTTTTCTATCATTTTTTGTCCCAATATTTCCAGTCAGAATTATCATCATGCTTCTTCGCCTATGCAATTATATATTGCTCTATAATGTATTATTAAAACTTAAAACAAGAAAAGAAAAAGAAGAGCACATGAAGTTCAGGCTCCACCCGGTTTTCTCTGTCGTCTCTATTTGAATGGGCGGCACGAGCAAAACTGGGGGGCGACTTCACAACATGTGGAAAATCTCACCATATTTACGAATAATTACGTTGGTGTTTGATGGCATTTAACGAAATATTTTGCTCGTCAGTGCGGTAATCGATATTTTATTTGAAAACCCACCGAACTTTATTCAGAATTATTTCATTTTCCATAAATTAACATTTTATGGTGAATTCTCCGGAGATGTCCACTTTCATCCCGTAAAATACAAGGTTTCTCCGATATTCTAAAGATTTACCTTGCGAATTTTTCATCCAGAAACCGGAAAAACGGCGAAACTTCATTTTTTCTCTGAAAAAAATAAAAATATTTTTAGGGACTAGTTTTTGAAAAAATGTGTGGCCTAGAAAACCATTTGTGTAGTTCTCGAGGAAAACCAGAAATATTTCTGTTTTTTTTTGAGTTTCGTGATTTTTGCAGCTGTTCCGGTGGGAATCGATTTGTTTTTGATATCAAGAGATGAATATGAGTAGCGCGAACGTCTTAAGAATCGATTTTCAATCGATCAAACACTAGATGATGGAAATGAGAGTGATTTTGGATGCCATCAAAAATTATCAGATTTGGTGAGTTTTTCCACATGTTGTGAAGGCGCTTCCCTGTTTTGCTCGTGCCGCCCATTTAAATAGAGACGACAGAGAAAACCGGGTGGAGCTTGAACACCATGTGCTCTTTTTCTTTCTTGTTTCAGGGATTTCAGAGAAAATTTTGTAAAAGACTGTAGAAGGAAGAAAACTACGAGAATTCTACTTGACAATTGAAGAAGAAATGGTTATAATAGTGAAGGTGAGGTTTTTGAAGTACTTGGATTTTAAAATGATTTTATTTTTTCAGATTGTTGGTTGTGTTGTCGCAGGAAGGATTTGAACGTGAAAGAGGAAGAAGGATAAGAAGAAGAAGAGTGTTTCAGTGATGAACCGGTGAAGGATTTATATTGGAAATTTCCAGAAGAATCGGATTATTGTGGACAATGTGGTTTAACTGGATGTTGAATGAGCCATTTTTTTCTGAATATTTTTTTCTGAATATTTGAAATCTCAACACATTTGAAATCTCAAGTTTTTTTTTCTGAATATTTGAAATCTCAACACATCATATGTGCCTTTAGTATTTTCCTATGGTTCTGCAACGATGGTAAGGCCCTCGTAACATAGTTTGCCGAACCATTCTTCAAAAGGAAATGCTACTAGTTTCAAAGTATTTATGAGTTCTTATACCTGAAAAGGCTGCCTTACTGATTTGTTGAGATTTTAGGATGATTTTCAGAATATTTCATGCAGATTCTCAATGGCACATCATTTCGAAAAACAATCGGCGGATGTTCAAGTTGTTATCAATAATTGGGATCATTAGAATAAATTGGAATTTTAATTTGTTTATTTTTGTTATGCGTATAATATTTTCTTACTTTTAGGGGTGGTTGAAATACTCTTGATGAATAATTGTGATAATTTCAATAAATCAGTCTTTTTTCTTTGCGTCTCTCAGTTTTATATAATGTTTTTTTTTATTCGACACCAATGCTAACCAAATTTGAAAAACAACGAAATAATGAGGGCGATACAAGGGTACATACTTACAAGGGGAAATAGTGCAGTTGGTTAGACGACATGCCCATAATCTAGAGGTCGCGTGATCGGATCCGCTCGTCCTGAATTTTCTTTATTTTTCTGGTTTGATAGATAATGAAATAATGAAGGTAATTCAAGATACAGTTGCACAATAGGAGTCTGGTGTAGTCGGTTAGCGTGTAGCTAACAATTGAGAGGTAAATGGTTCATTTCCGCCCCAATGCCTATTTATCTTTTTTTTGAAAAAATTAGTAACAAATAAGGAAATTGGATATTGACATATTCGATCCCGTTACCTGTTGATTACCAGCATATCCACTAACCGACTGCACCAGTCTCTTCATAATTAACAGTGGTCTATAACTGTTTTAATATTCGATGTGTTCCGAACTTCAAAAAATGTCCAATTTTTCGAGGGTCTCCAAAAAATAACTGAAAATTTTCAGAGATCTGAAAAATCAGTTTTTCTTGGTCGAATTGCAATGAAATATAGCACACTCTGCATGGTTTTTTGTGCTCTTTCAGATGCTCCAATAAAAAATGGGGGTTAGAAATTTTTTCAAAAACTTTGAAGGTGATTTTCTCTATGTTACTAGGGGTTTTCAGGCAAGTCATATAGCTCATTCTGTAGCTCTTTTTGAGTTCTACACGATAGGCTAGTCAAATCAACTTTTTATTTTTTGGCCGATTTGAAAAAAAAGTACAGTCTAACCATGGACGTTTTTTCAGAAT